>VWZK01000977.1:87190-368376 GCA_013396935.1 Baryphthengus martii
TAAGACACGCCTTTCCCCTCCCTTTCTCCCTCCCGCCCTCCCTCCTGGAGAACCGGGAGCACAGGCAGACCCCGCCGGGAGGGGGAAACCCGAGGAAACTTAGGCGAAGTTGGAGGCAGGAACAAGCCGAGCCTGTCCCCCTCCCAGCTCAGGAGGGAAGCGCTCCCGCCTCAGGGCCGGCGGAGCTGCGAGGTGGCAGCCGCGGGAGAGCGGCAGGCGGGGGGGTGAGGGGGGGGCGTGGGGGGTGGGGGTCGGGNGCACAGCACAAGCGATTGCAATCTCTGAAGAACTTGGGAAAATAATGGCAGGCACCCTCACGACGGTACAGAGCGGTTCTCCACGGCGGCTTGAGGGAGGGCGAGGGGAGGGCTACCGCAACACCGACCTGGCGCCTCATGCTGGAGCGGCTTGAATGGAACCACTGAGCACAGCAGCCACGGCACTGCTGCCTCCGATTATTTCATGTTCTCAGCTCGACAGTGTAACACAGGCAACTGATTTATTAAGGCAATTTTTGCAAGCGCCTTCTGAGACCTCTCACGGCTCAGCCGCCGATCCGGCCGCTTGCGGCAACTTTTCCACGGGCTGCGAGAGCCGAGGGCGAGACCGGGAGGTGATTTTTTTTCTCCACCCACCTTGCTCCCTCAAATCGCCCGGGAACGGCAGCAATTCCCGCTCCAGGACACCTCTCACCTCTCGGTCCGCCCGGGAGCCGCCTCCCCTCCCCCGCACGCGGACACCCCCACGGGCGCACTTCCCGTCCGGCGGCTGCCCCGACCTTTGCACCCCCTTGCGCTTCAGCAGCCCCCCCGCTCCGCAGCGGACCTTCTGGGTCGGGGAGCCGCGGTCCAACCCTGCCCTGCAGGTATGTCCGGCCGCCCCGTCGCCTGGCCTCACTCACTTGTGCCTTCTTCATAAGGAACGGCAGCGCTGCGGTTCAGCCCAGCCGGCCGTGTGCAAACTCCCTTCAGCGGATCTGTAGCTCCAGCATAATGCAGCAGCGGATAGTCCACGCATTGGGGTTGCCCACGGCGAGCCCCGTGCTGCCTCCGCCTGCCCCTCTTCCCCNGGACCTGCCCCCAGGGTTGGGAGGGGGGCAGAGGGCTTCTCCCGACCGATGACTGAGGGGTCGGCGGGGACCGAGAGAGGCGACCCCAGCCGATCGGGGCGGGGGTCTCCGGCTTCCTCCGCGGTGGCAACTTGCAGGGAAGCCTCCTTCCTCCGCGGCACTCGAGGTCGATTAGGCTGCCGGCGTTGAGCCAAGCCCAAGTGTGCCCCTACCCACGCCAGGGCGAAGGGGGGAGTTTCTCCCTCCGGGGCTCGCCGCTGGGGCGCCGCCTCGGCCCGCGGCGGGGAAAGCAGCGGGCTCGGGTGGCTTGCGGAGCTCCCAGCAAGGGTCCGGTATGTTCAGCGCACCACCTAGTGCGGCAGCGACGTGCGCACCCGGCAGGCAACTCGCGAGCCCCCGCTTTCCATTTCGGTGCTGCCTTTCCATAATCGGCGAATATGAATTAGGCACTGGAATAAGCATTCCAGCCAGAGCTTGGAAACTCCTTTTACCTGCTGCAGCCGCAAAAAAGTTGTTGAGCAGTGCCTCCTAATGCTTGTGTAAAGGTGATCCTGCAGGTCTTTTAATATGCTATTGCAATTTGCATCTTGTGTAAATAATGTATTAGTCTTGGTTTTTACCGTATGGAGTTCTGCTGGCAAATCCATCCCAGCAGTGACGATGGCATTTGAGTCATCTTCGGAGAAGACAGTCGGCAGGTTGACATAGACTAAATCTTGAGCATGCATTACATGGAAAGAAGAGTGGTTTATGGAACTAGCATTTCCTGAGACAGCAATCTCTGGTGGTGATTAAAAAGCATGTTAACACAGAATGAGGAAAGAATAGCCTGCCCAAGTCAATGGTCATTTCCTAAGGGAGATTAGATATGCTCAGAGTACACAGTAAGATATTTCATTTTAAAAGTCTTTCTAATTTTAATCTAGAATTAATGGTACATTTTAAAAAGACCAGGTTTCTGCCAAGGTACATACGAACTGCTCAGGTACAGACAGAATATGAATGCATTTCCAACTCCACTGTATATTTGCATTTCAGTGTAGGGCAGATAAACATCTAATCTCTTCGTGCGTCTGCATCCAATCCAGAAAAATGGCTTGAAATTTTTCTTTTACAGCATGACACTTTTTTTTTTTTTATTATTTCTTGATTATTACCATGCTGAATTACCTTGGAGTTCTTGTGTTACCCTCTGAGCTTTGTCAGACTGTTTTATGTGCTTACTGTAACAGTGTCTTCCTCAAAAAGTTTATGATTCAAGCAACAGAAAAGCAGTGAAAGGGAGGAAGCCTGTAACAACAACAAAAAAAAAAATCAAGGACCACATTCACTGAAAGGATATTTTGTATATCACCTAGTGGTGATCAACTAACTCTGCTTCCACTGTCTAAGCATTTAGCGAAGAGGGCCAGGAAATTAAACTGTTATGGCATATTTCCTCCTTAGAACAGATGATAGGTTTAGTCTCCTGGGGAGAAGCCCTGGAAAGTGTGAAAGAGCAGTCTGTCATAGCAGTTACCTACCTTATGGAAAACACTTCTGGTCTTTCTTTGTCTTACTGATAGTCACGCAGAGAGGATAAGACTCTTGGGCCTAATTAAGTTTCTCTACCACCCTGGCATCATGCACCTTTTCTCTCCATCACTGATCTGAGTTCTTGACCCTGCCCTTGTGTTTAAACAAGCCCAGCTATGGTGGAATAAAGCCCTTTTTCATCTCTTCCTTTACACTTGCAATTTGCAAGAGTATTGTTTCTGACATTGACCTCAGTACGGTTTGGGAAGTCTTTTCCATGAAATTCAGAGTTTAATAGTTTAAACTCATTGATAACTTATGTCCATAACCCATAAGAAAGCATGTTTTTATTAGTCGTGCCCATTTCCAACATCGTACCAACTATTGGTTTACCAAGATAGAACTGGTTAGCCATGGACCGTTAGCACATTGAGTGGTAGGTTTCCAAAGCACAACTGCAAACCACATTCAGTCTTTTATGGCCTACCTCATTTGCATTTCTAAATGCTTGAGGGTGAACAGAGGCTTCTGTCATAGTTCTGTGAAAACCTGTTTCTTCACAGGGAAGCTGTGGGAAATAGTGCTGGTGATCTCAGTTCTTCACAGAATTCGGTTCCACCCACTCGGCAGGATTGTCCTTCAACAGGAATACTGTTCTGTGTATTGGAAATAGCAACAACTGAAGCATAAATGATGCCTTTCCAGACTAGTGTGAATGGAAGAGTCTCACCATCTTCTGCGGGTGAGAAACAACTGGTAAGTGCTGTTTAGTCCGGAATTTTATGGAATATCTGTCGTGCTTTCTATAGCTCCAGCCCTGAGGAGAACGAGTCCACTCAGCAGATCAGTAGCTTCGCTGCTGGCTGGAACAGCTGGAATTCAGGAATATGCAGAATCAGATTGTCGTGGTTTAGGCCCAGCTGGCAACTAAGCAGCACCTGATTGTGCACTCACTCTTCTGCCCTAGTGGGACACGGAAAAGGAAATAAACCAAAAGTCTCATGGGTTGAGACAAGGACAGGGAGGGATCAGTCACCAATTATGGTCACAGGCAAAATGGGCTGGGGGGAGGACAGGAGAGAATATCAATTTAATTTGTTAGCAATTAAATTAGAGTAGGATAATGAGAAATAAAATCAAATCTTAAAAACCTCTTCCCCCCACCCCTCTCTTCTTCCTTGACTTAACTTTATTCCAAATTTTCTCTACCTCCTCCCTGCAGAAACACAGGGGGACAGGGAACGGGAGTCGAAGTCAGTTCATTATACATCTCTGCCACTCCTTCCTCCTTTGGGGAAGGACTCCTCACACTCTTCCCCTGCTCCACTGTAGGGTCCCTCCCACTGGAGACAGTCTTCCACAAACTTCTGCAACATGAGTCCTGGCCACAGGCTGCAGTACTTCATGAACTGCTCCAACACGACTCCCCCACAGACTCCCAAGTCCTACCAGCAAACCTCCTCCACTGTGGGTTTCTCTATTCATGGGTCCACAGGTCCTGCCAGGAGCCTGCTCCAGCATGGGTTTTCCATACGATCTCAGCCTCCTCCAGGTGCACCTGGTGTGGTGTTGAGCACTCCACAGGTTACAGGTGGGTATCTCCTCCACCATTAACTTTCATGAGCTGCAGACAGACAACCAGCCTCACCATGGTCTTCACCACAGGCCACAAGGGAATCTCTAGTTTCTCTAGTTCCTAGAGCACCTCCTCCCATTCCTTCCCTGACCTTGATGTCTGCAGAGTTGTTTCTCCCACATCCCACTCCTTTATCAGTTGCAGGTTGCCCAGCAGTTTGTTTCCCTTCTTAAATGCATTATTGCAGAGACACTAGCACCATCACTGATAGGTTTGGCCTTGGCCAGAAGTGGGTCAGACCTGGAGCCAGGAAAGCTTTTAGTGGCTTCTCAGAGGAACTACACCTGTAGCCTCTCCCCTGCTACCAAACCCCTGCCGCACAAACCCAATACACAGATCCGGCCTCAGCCGCTGAGGTTGCCAGGTTAAAAAGTGCTCTGCACCAGCTTGGAAATCTGAAAAATTTCTCCTGTGAAACTGTCTAAGCTGTGAAGACAAAGACCAGTGTGTATATATTAGAAAGATAGCATGTTGATCCCACCTGATCTGTTACAGACTCTGAGCGTGTGGAGGTCTTGCTGGCAAGAAGGCCCAGTCTGTAGCATTAGTTCAGTTAACTCCTCTAGCCCTGGTCTTTTTTAAGGGCATAGAGTAACAGGTACGAGCTTTCTTAACCTACTTCGGGCATATAGAAATAACAAGAGCTAAAATTGAGGTATATAGAGTATATAGAGCCAAGAAACTCAAAAGGTGCCCTCAAGCTTCTTCTACTTCCATTTACAGAAGTACTTGATCGTAGATGAATCACATCTTTGCAGAAAAGGAAAACCTTGCAAACTTGCAAGATCCACAAAAAATTATATGAATTACTCTAATGTTGAGGAAGTACATTGAGATAACTATGTCCTTAAGAGACCTTCCCTATCTTCAATAGTATAAAATGTACTAGGTTTTATTCTGTGATTGAAAACTCTTGCATTCTGATCTCGAAGTGCAACCACAACTGAGTATTAATACTTTAATATCAGATCAAAGCACTATTTTGAATTTCTAATAAAGGCTTCTTATGCTTAACAGTTGATTTCTTTCAAGCACCATGCATGCTTTGTGCTTTGTACAAATGACAGGGAGAACTTTTGTGGTTATTCATTGTTACTAATTAGCAAGTTTAGTGAATAACTCAATCAATACCTAGGTCCATGGGGACACCTACAACACTACAGAGCCACTTTTATTTCACTCAGCACCAGAAGAGCACAAGATTCAGATGCATTTTTTTAATTCATATGATCTGGCTCTCAAGATTTATTTGTGAAAAGCCACTTCTGTGTAACTGATTCTCTGTAATATATTAGTACAGACTGGGATTTTAGGGACCCTGATGTTATTATATGGTAAAATAACTAACTGGGCAGTTCATTTGCCAGACTCATTGGCAGACCAGCTGGGGGTAAATGCAGTATTCTGTATGAATAGAGATCTCTCCAAATAAAAAAAAAAAAAAAAAAAAATTATTGAATTGAAATTCAATCATTTATTGAAATGACAGCATGAATATCCCAGTACCTCATTATGATGCTTCTCTGCGCACTCCAAAAGCCAGCTAGATGCAGGAAAAAGAAGCAGCAAACAGTGCAGCATAGGAATGGAGCCAGGTGCCTTCAGACTGTAGGAAATCTGTTTGAGAAGTGCCAGTGAAGGAGACTAGAGTTACACGACTGTGTGTGAGATTCGATTGCCCAGAAGGAGCTACGGAGACAAGCAGGACAAAGCTAGAGTGTAGTCTTTGTTTTCACTGGAAGGAGAGCGGGCTTTGTTCATCTGACTACCATCCTGGTCTGCAATACTGATGGAGAGAAGGAATGACAGATTTTTACTGAAAGCCTAAAACTGCTTCTGTCTATTAGTGTCTTTGCTGGTTTACTTTGCAGTAAAATGACAGTTTTATCTCCATTAGGATTTTACAGCAGGATAATTAGCAAGCCAAAGATGCTCTGTCATACAAAGAAAAGTTTTTTGGCAAGGAAGACAAGAGCAAAATAGGAAGCTGCATTGATGCTGTTAAAATTCAATCAAAACCTGTAAAAACATAGTTGTAGCTGCTAAAAAGTAAGTGTCCATCTCTTGACTTATGTGAAAACTTATTTCTACTATTCTTTCAACAGACTACAGTTTTAAAGCAATCTAAAAAGAGCATCTGAAGACCTCACTGATGTGAGGGAATTCTCAGCTAGAAAAAAAGTGGTACATGAAGAACATAACTCGGGAAAAACTAATGCTGCTGGAGTTCTGTGATCCTTGGCAATCCTCCGTTGGCTTCTGATGACCCTCCAGAGGTTAAGAGAAGTTAATGGAAATGTGAGGCTCCTTGAAACTCTTGTAAAGATTTGCAGCCACTAGGGTTCCAAGAAGATCAGAGGGCAGCAACAATCCAGAGATTTTTTTTTTTTGGCCTTAACTCACGTATTTTTTTTCACGTGTGCTAAGAGGGATCTGATTCATCTGGGATTGCACTCAAAAACACTACATCTGCTTTTGATGAATTACTTACATGTGCGATCTTGAAAGTTCCTCAGTTGTCCAAATCAGGGAGACCTGCTGGAGTGCACTGTGATTACTCTGATGGCATGATTTCTATGGTGAAGGAGGTTGAAGGGTTGAATGGTGCCCATCCAATTGTTCTTGGCATTCGGTCAGAAAGACACCAGAGTATATACTGGAAAGGACAAATTGACTATTTTCCAAACCTCGAGTTTGCGTGTAGCCACAGTACATGATGCCATGGTAGTTACTAGTTCAACATTGTTCAGCATGGCTCAATTTACCAGAGTCCAAACAACACCTCTGTCCTGTTTCTGAAATGATGGAATACCTATCCTACAAGGACAATTTATTTTCAGAGGTTTCCTTACTGAGCTTGTCTGGAGGACTGGAGAGCAGTTTTCAGTTCTTTCTTCACCAGATGCAGTTAGCAGTCCTAACTCTGAAGAACACTGTCTTCCTCAAGTCCCCCAGCCATCTACTGTGGAGTGCCCTCTGACTTGTTGGATGAAAAAAAGAGCAGTCATTTATCCTACAGATACTGATTTCTTCAAGATGCTGTAGTTGATGTGACTCATAGGGATTAAATTCTATCCCCATGTTTATACTAGGGGATATTTCAGTATCATAGGCTTCCAGTCATGAAGGGACAGGGAGATTTGTCATTACTTCTTAAACAGGAATACCAGAGGCACTGGCATGATCACTCAAAAGTACTAGAGTTCACGCTTCTAAGGAACATATTCATGGACAATGTAAAACATACTGCCTACAGCATTACAAGAAATTATAGTTACTGTGTTAAATAACCATTACTTCCCCAACATTCCTATGATTTTTAACTTCCCTCACATTTTGCTGTTTTTCACTTTGAGAGAAAAAGAAGACAATTATAAACTGCAGTCACCAAGCCAAGCAGTGTTGTTTGCCTGTCATGAGATCAGTTTGTGCAGCCTAATGCATTAATTATAGTTATACAAACTCAAAAAAACCCCATATTGTTTTCCTCGTACAATTCTATTTGCAAAGAAAACAGCATAGTTTATCAATTTCACCATACTTAAGTAGCTCCTTGTTATAGTCATATTTTGATTTCAGAAATTTAGAGATGATAAAAGTGTAAGAAATAAAGATCTCTGTTCCCAGATTTGTTGCCTACATCTCTTGATATGCATTAGTCTATGTCATCCTATTCACAGTAATTATAACCCTAGGGAGTTTCATAATAAAATGGGTTTATTTTAAAACAAAACACTGTGTAAGTGGGACTGGATGTAAATATTCACTGTTTACAGGGAAAACTGAGACTATGCCTGTTCAATGAAAAACTGTGAATTTATTTTTTTTTATAGTGCATTTAGTCTGAAGGAGAGGTACAGTATCAGGTGCAGTGACTTCAGAGCCATATTATGTCATCACTTTTCTCTTTGTTTGATATAGTCTGATTGCATTAGGAGTGTGAGAAGGACTGAAATGATTTCTCCATTTCCAGCATAAAATAAGTTAAGTTTCTTGCCCCTGCTTATCTATGGGAACGTTGGTTTAGAATTTGACTCACTTCATGGTTGGAAACCTTTTAATTTGAAGCCCAATATATTAATTGTTAATTTATATATATTTGTCCTTGAGTCAAAGTTATCCTTTACCATAAATAGCTTTGTCCTTTCCCTACTGCTTTTTGATCCTCCTGCCCAACCTACAGGCAATATGTACACTAATAAACAAAACAGAGACAAAGCATGGGCTCAAGTACTGGCATGTGGTACTCTGAGATTAAATTTTTAGCACTTGGTTTGGCGTGTTTTCGGTCCAGCCAACTGGTATCCTCCAGGCCTGAGCTCAGCCAGAGGAATACTACAAGCCAGCAGGCAGTTCCTCCTTCTTCTGGGGAAGAAAGAGTGTTTTGCTGTGTGGGTGCATAAACCATTCTCTGCCATTTATTCTGGGCCCAGAGAATGGGTGAAGGCCCAAAGCTATGGTTTGGATCGCCTCTTTTAATGCATGCACTAAAAACAGCATGTACAAATTATATTGGGGAAAAAAAAAAAAGTTTCGTAAAACAGGTGTTCAGGAAATTCCCAACCACAGTACTTGTGCAGTAAGAGTCAACCTTAATTCTGGAATTTACTTCCTTTTAAAGTCTGGAAATGCTATCCAAGCATTCTACTAACATGAAAGAAAAAGAGAATGCAGAAATGACCTCATATGGAAGTATTCTTTCCTTGACTAGAAGGTCCTCTGCCATAGGAGCTCACTGAGGGAATGAGATTTCACTGTGCAGAGAACTTATGGTGCACTGAGAAGCTGTCTGCTCTTGTTATCACTGCAGAGAAACACTTAGCCAAAACTTTTAAAATGCTAAAGAAGGGAGGATGAGGAGACCAGGCAGTAAGTTCAGACCTTTTGCAGGAGACCGTGCATTTGCTCTAGATAGCCCTTTAAAGATAAAGAGAGAAGAAAGGTAGAAAATTACTGATTTTGTTCCCCATTTAAAAGGACTCGATGTGACTAGGGTGTTTTCAGTGCAGCTGTAGTGGCCATGTTCAGACCTAGAGTCCCAGTTAGAAAGATGAGAAATGCTTGAAATTAGTTGTGAATGTTGTAGCTGAAATCTCCCAATTGGACTGTTCGGTTTACTGTGCGTTTACTTGCATAAGAAAATACAGAATTAAACTATTTTTCTTTGATTTTCAGTTTTGTTCAGATGTCAGCACTAAACCACGCACAAGCCCTCAGCTCTGACAGGATAATCAAGAAATGTGAAGATCGATTTTCCACCTGCCTCCCAGTTTTGGAAATAATACAAAATAGAGCTGTGACACATACATAAGCCTGAGCCATTTCTCAGACTGGTTTCATATGGTATTAATCACTGCACTTCTCTTCTACTGGACATGAAAAAGTGTCACCTGTGTGGTAAAAGAATGATGTATTTTCCTATTCTTTTTTTCTTAAGATTTTGTAAACAGTAGCAATTTTCATTTAATATATTCAATCTATTAATTCATTCACTAATTCTAAAGAGTAGTTATAAAAAGGAAACATAGTTCAGTGTGCTTTCATTTATGAAGGAGTATGAATTCAAACCATTGTTTTTAGAAGGACAGATTTTATGTGACAACTCTTTCTGTGAAGTTTCCAGCTCTGGAGTTCTGTGTTTAATGGCTTTGATTTCCTTTCTTCTTCTCTGCATCATTCAATACTGTCTAACAGTCATCATCCACAGTGTTTTCAGAAGGATGATTTGCCGTATTTTCTCCGTTAGTCCTAGATTTAGTGAATGGTTATTTCAGAAGGCGTAAGGAAAGTGAATGAGAAAGAGAGAGAAACTGTTATTTTTCTTGTCCATCTATTTTTAGTCTTATTCAAATTTCCTGAAGTTATTCCTTAATTATTGTATTACTATCAATTTCACAGGCTAACTATGCATCTTGTAAAATATAAGTACTTTTTTATTTTAAAGAAACTTTATTTCAATATAATTTCATTACCCTCTGTTCTTCAATTATTTTAGAATTTGCAGAAGAGCATCTAGTATATTTTTGATGCTTCATTATTTGTTACATGTCTAGCACGTATCTGCTTTTCTTTTCTCTAGACTAATAATTTAACCTTCTTCATCCCTCTTTACAGGAAAATCATACCATGACTTAGATAAATTCCATTCTCTTTCTTTTATCATAGCTTAACCTGTTAAAATGAGGCTGGAAGAAGACATGTTCATTCTGATGGACAAAAGCTGAGCTTATGTAGTGATGCAGACAGCACACTTCAGGCTGGTACTGGAAATTATGTGGTTGAATCTAACAGGAACCAACTGCTCAAAATTACCATCAACAAGTTCTGCTGTCCCTACCAGCAGCCTTTCCCCAGGAGCTGTGACTCTCTGCTCAATTGGCCCTTCCTCCTCCTCTCTTAGATTGAGCTCTAGCAGTCCCCTTTTCCCTGTGTGTCCGTTTGTCTGTGTAGGAGAAGAAAGAGTGTTTTCTTGCCAAATTCTTGCCTCCTGGCCCTGAAATTGGTTGCTGTTCCCTTGGCAGTACAAGAACCTGGAGCTCTACAGCTGTACTCTGCAGCGAGTGACAAATAGAAAGCTTTGAGCTGCCTGCTTCATCTTCTCTAATACATTTACTTTCTCAACACATTAATTTTCTTTCTAAAATTAAATATTAAATCCAGTTCTAAAAGACAGAAATCATAAATGTAGAAAACAGTGGTCTTCTTTAGTGACCTTTTTCAGTGAAAAGAAGCCTTATAAATGAAATAAAGCAAGACAGCTGTGCTTTTAAATACTTCAGAGACACTTGTAGTTGTGGAAAAGGTAGATATGGTAGCTGGTCCACCATACACCCTGCAGCAATAAAGTGTTGAGGCAGGAGCCCCTCCTAAGTTCTCATCTTTAATAATGAATGAAGAGTTCTGTTAAACCTGGCTTAAGAAAAGGCTATTCATTTTTAACATCAGTCAGGAAGGCTTACTTTAGAGAATACAAATCCTGTTTTGGGCAAAAAAGATAAAAAGATCTTGATTCGCTTGGTCTGGTAGAACAAAGGCTAAGATGTACTCTTTTTGTGAAGATCAAGGAAATAAAGAGGTAAAGCAAGAACAATAAGGTTTGTTATATTCACAAAAAGATGTATAAACTGGCGAGTAGCCATCTTAACCTGGAAACAAGCAAACCACACAGGACTGATATTCTGGATCAGACTTTCAAAAGGAGCAGGGGGAACAAATGATACCTATGTGGTATTTAGTCAGTGTATGAAGGGGATGAGACATTGTGCTTGTAGGAGAGAAGAGCAGGTGCCAAGAGACAGAGATCAGGGTCATCTCTTGCTGTCCTGTCAGAAGGGGGATAGTGATCCACACTGTCAGATGAATGTTAGTGCATTAAATTCTCTAATTCTGGTTTTCCCAAAAAATTAATATCCAAGTATGCCCCTACAGACAGGTATGTGATGCCTCTCTGCAATGATGAGAAACACTTCCCTCTGAAGCATTGCTGCTGATGTTCTTTATAAGCTGCTGTATGTTCCTTCAGCAATAGAACAGCCTGATGTGTTTTTTACGTGGGATATAGCGGGTGAGGATAAGGAAATAACGACCAAAAGAGTTTTCCCTAGCCTGCACAAGGTAGTGGCAATTTTCTTCATTATCCTAAGGATTGGTAGGTGTTATAAATTCTTCATAAATCATATGTTACTATGCTGTGAATCAGGGAAGAGTCCTCATTACATAGTAAAGGTAAGCTACAAATGGACTATATTATGTTTGAAGGAGTTGAGAATATCTTAAGCTTGTCTTTTTACAAGACAATAATGCTGACAAGAAGTGATCTTTCAAAATGTGTATGAGTGTGTCCATACATTTACAATAAAAGAGAGTGATCCTTTGTTAGTGCTGTGATGTAAGCTAAATCCTCAACAGTCCAAAACCCTTCTCTGTGTGCTTGCCTTTTGTCTATGGGAGATATGATGTGTCAGGATGTTTCAGACATGTTCGGATATCCTCAGACAGGCCTGCCTATTTCAACACCCTGAGAAGGTGTAAGAATACTAGAAACAGAACTAAGAATGGCCTTGGAAACTGATCCTGCCTCTGACCTAGGGGGAAAATATTACGAGATGGATTTAGTAGTGGGTCTCACCTCTGTTCATTTTACAAAAACTGCACTATTGGCCAAAGCATGGGATTAAAAAGGACTGCACTTAATTTTAAGAAAACTCTTTTCACAATTGCCAGTTTCCCTGGACTAAGTTGAGTAGTGACAAAAGGCTGCAAAACTCAACAGGTTAAAGTAAAATATATTCATCCTATTGAAAAATTCCTTTTAGTCAACTAAAGTTCTTATTTCAAGCAGTTTAGGCACCATAGTGGATTTTTGTGTACGATAAACTAATGGAAAAACCCTTCATATTTTTGATCTTTCCCCATTTGTTTGTTAAGAGAAATCTAAATGTACAGAGTATATTATACATTCTGTTCACTGTATGTATGTCCATGTATTTATTTCTAACTGCTATTTCTGTGTGTGCCACAATAATAAATTAGGTCTTTAGCCAGCTATTCCAACAATTTCATTTTACTCAGTGGAAATACTCTTGATTTATGTACTTAGTCACATGATCAGAATTTGACCTTCTGTTTAGGTTTTTTGTTATGCTGTATGTACAATAACAATATAATGAACTTCTGCCATTTCAATGGCTGCACTGACATTAACAAATGGTCCTGGAACACAGCAAAGATTCCTCAGCAAGATAAGATACTATAAATTTAGCTACTAGAGCACTGCAAGTGACGATGCTGAGGTTTGATTTTTAAACAGAATAGCTGCGTTAATCCAATCTCCATTGAATGCACAAAGGAAGAATTCGTGGTAATTAGGAAGAGACAAATGGCAGCATTCACTTCTGGAATTCTGGGCCCACATAAGTGTTCACTAACCACTTTAGGTCTTTAGGTTTCTTACTTGTCAGAAAAGGAATTATATACAAGAGGAACTTGCGTACTGGAAGAAGGCTCCGCTCTGTCTCCAGACATACAGAACATCTACAGGATGAGTGGAAACAGGTTTATAATAATTATACAGGGAGCTGAAAACAGCCTGGTTGCCTAAGATGTTCCATTTTCATTTTACATGTTTCTTGTATCTCTGTTAAATATTCTAATACCTCCTCCAAGGCTGCTACAAATGAACAATTTATCCTACAATAATGTGTTTTCTTTTGTCTCATGAAACTCTCTTTGAGTTTTTCTAAGCTAGAAACTGCAAAAAATTCAGTTTCTTTTCTGGGACTTGTATTCTCTAGGAAAACTTTAACAATCTGCTAAAATACTAGCTGAACATGAACAACCTGAGAGTGAATCCGTTCTGTTCTGCAGAGGTATATGCAGAACTGCAAATGCCCTAAAGCTTTCAGAGCCATGATGGTAGAAGTGGAAGGTGAAGGAGAAAGATGCGCCTATATTGTCTTTGCTTTCCAGACTCCAGAAAGCACAAGCTTCTAATGATGGGAAAGAAACGGAAACAGGATGGACTTGGCTTTCTGGAATGGTGGTGGTGGCTTATTTTCTGCTGTGGAAGAGAAGCCAGCCTTAGCTGCTAGCTATTCAACTGAGGCTGGTGGCTCAAGCTCTGGGCTGCTGGTATACTGAAGAATTGAGTATAGGGGTTTTCCCAGGACATGTCACTTTACGAATCAGAAGATTTTCTAACCCTTCCCCCTTTCTAAAAAAGATAGGAAGTTCTCTACAGAAAATCTGACCATTAGACTGTATTGTATGAATATTCCAGAATTAATAAATGGAACATATACTGTGTCTGTTGAAACCACTCTTATGTGTCTTTAACGAATTAATTGTAGTGAACGTCTAGTTATATGTCCATCTATTTCTCCTTTCATTTAGTGTGTGGGACAGATGCATAAAGAGATAAAATGTCCTGAGTAACCAATGTACAACTAAACATCAGATTGGCATTTCCTGGGATTCTTAGTCCTTGCCTCTGCATCCTAAAAATATTTTCATAAAAGCAGGATAGCACTGATTTTAGTATTTCATAGGCTGGAAAATGCATGTCAGAACAGCTGTAATCTCTGCATATGGTTTAAAAAGATAACGCAAGCTTTGTAATTCTGTAGGTTCCTTATATAGCTACACACTATATTATTACTGTTTCTTGAGGGAGCAGAGATAATAAAGATGCTTTGCCTAGAACATAGTTTCCCTCTCTGTGTGTGTATTTATAATATTTAATCCAGTCTCTAAGTATGTATCACTGACTACAAACAAAAAAAGTTAAAGTATGTTAATTATCACACAGATTTATTAGTGGTTTTGAGCAGATTAAAAACAGAGGAGTAGAGGAAAGTCACCTTAGAACAGGAATCCCCAGGGAGCAAAGCTAAACACCATAATTAAAAAAATTCTGAAACAACCAGCATTTTTACCTCATGGAGTGTCAAAGAGCAGAATATGGTAACATAAATGCACCGAGAGGAATTAATTGCATTGTGTGTCAAATGCAATTTGAAATGCCTCCTGAGCACAGAAAGACTGCTATTTTACAGATCATTAAAGCAGAGCATTTTAAGTCTTGCTTGCATGTTGATATTCTTATCTTTGTTTTTGAATCCTGTACTTTGATCCTGGTGTAGAAATTATTTGAATTTTTTTAAAACAAAATAATAAACCCTGACTTTTAAAAGAATTTTATATATATATATATATTCAGGTGGCCTAAATTCCAGCTTTCCATACGTAGAAAATAAAGTGTTCTCATATGAATATGCTCTTTAAACTATGCAGTGATTACAGCACAGGAATAGAGATGAAAAGACAGATTCAGAAATCCTTCTAGATCTACAAATGTCTTGTGAAGCAAGTCATTAAAAGTGATTAATAGAAGACATCAAATAAAAATTATAAAACTAGTTTAGCAGCAAAATGTCATAATAAAGAACTACACATTTTGTTCGTACTGTCTTACAAGGTGCTTTATTCATAGAATCATAGAATGGTTTGGGTAGGAAGCAACCTTTAAAGGTCATCTAGTCCAGCCAAACTGCAATGAGCCTGGACATCATCTAGATCAGGTTACTCAGAGCCCCATTCAACCTGACTTTGACTGTTTCCAGGGATGAGGCATCTACCATCTATCAGGGCAACACATTTCACTATTTCATCACCCTCATTGTAAAAAATGTATTCCTTATATCTAGTCCTTTTTTTACTTTAAAACATCCCTTATCCTATCACTACAGGCCCTGCTAAAGAGACTATGCCCATCTTTTTATAGGCCCCCTTTAAGCACTGAAAGGCTGCAATAAGGTCTCCCTGGAGCATCATTTCTCCAGGCTGAACAACCCCAACTGTCTCACCCTTTCCTCACAGGAGACGTGTTCCATTCCTCTGATCATTTTTGTGCCCCTCCTCTGAATCCGCTCTAACAGGTCCATGTCATTCTTGTACTGGGGGCCCCAGAGCTGGACACAGTGGTCCAGGTGATGTCTCATCAGAGTAGAGTAGAGAAGCAGAATCATGTCCCTCAACCTGCTGACCATGCTTCTTTTGATGCAGCCCAGGATATGGTTGGCCTTCCGAATTACAAGTTCATACTGCCAGTTTGTGTCCAGCTTTTCATCCACCAGTACCTCCAAGTCCTTCTTCACAGGACTACTCTAAATACCTTCATCCCCTAGCCTGTATAGATACTGAGGATTGCCCCAATCCAGGTGCAGAACCTTGGACTTGGTCTTGTTGAATCTCATGAGGTTCATATGGGCTCACTTCACAAGGAATTTTAAATTAAATAGGATCTACTGAAATTATTATAAAGAATATTCAGTTAAGCACTAAAAAGAAGCCCAGGTATTTTATGCTGTTCCCACTGAAAATTTACATCCTTACCTTCCATGTAAACAGGATTAAGCTGATAATATTGATTTTGTTTGCTCTAGTCATCAGGTATATCGTTGATTTGATTGACTGTTGGATCAGGCGTTAAGTAGCTTTCAGATCTGCTCTAGCTGTAGGTCTGGAAGGAGATCTCTGCAATGCCACTCTGCTCTTTTATCATTATCACAGCAAGAATCAACAAAAAGACACTTCAGAGGTGAATTATAATTCTTTTTAAAAACTGACAAACCTCCTTTCTGATATCCCAGAAAAAAAACAGTTTGTACACATTATGATGAAAACACTATAATTAGTGTCATATTTTAAAGTCAACTTCAGGAAACTCCTGGTTCAATTCTTGGGAACTCCACGCTGCTTACTTGCCTCTTCTGTCCAAGGGACACCAACAGGGCTTCTAAAATCTTTTGAGAGAGCTGTTGTATCAGAGTCATATGTGATTCTTTTTTAATAACTGTTAAGTCAGGACTTTACTGGAATTACTGGACTGACATCCTCAAACTATGGTGCTCTTTGTGTCTCAGTAGAGAGCTCCTGCGTGCACAGCCTGGCTTCCTTTTGAAAACCTAAAGAAACAGTATACCTGTCCTCACAAGAACTGGACTTTAACTGCCTGTTTTCATTGTCTTGATTTATGGTACTTACAAGTTCATTCCCTCTGGCAGAGACTCAAACAGGGAAATCTGCATCTCCTCTTTCAAGATGTATTTCTTTAAAAACACTGAAATCTTTTATTTCTCCTGGAATTTTACAAACCACCAGCCAGAACTTCAGCCAGTGTAAATTGGCCTCCTGTATTGACTATGATCGAGCTCTGCTAATTTACATTCACTGATTATTTCGCTTTTGAAAGTGGTTTTTAACTTTCAAAAAAGCAGAGGGCTTTTTCAGGGACCAAAAAAGCTCCGCCTGACCTTTAAAATTACTTGCATACAAGGGAAACAAGAAATGCCTATGTTTGTTCTTAATCCCTTGCTGCTTTAAAACTTAAACAAGTGCTTTAAAAATAGTTTAGGCGAATGTTAAGTACTTTGATTGAACTAACAACTTTTTTTTTTTTTTTTTGAGAACTTCTCCTATTTCATTTTAGCCAAGGTTAGACATGTAAGTGCTAAACTAGCTTTGAACTGGAGAGTAGAGGAAGTCATATACTGAGAAAGACATTTTGGTGTTTGTCTTATTACTGTCTAAATAAGGCTGTGAGTGAAAAAAAAAACATTAGGGCAGTAGACTTGGAAAACGATTCAGAGATAAATTGTAAGTTTATCTAATCATTGTACTCAACTTAGGAAACAAAACTGGTCTACAACCATTCTTCTTTGCCTTCATACAGATTTAATTCCATCAGATCTTCCAGTTACAATCATTTAATCACACAGCTGGCCTTTAGCACCTGCCTGTCTTCCTCGGCAGTGATACGTGTCCAACAATTTTTATTACCCAGTAAGATAAATTGAGTCGCCTGACTTGGAGATCTGGGGCTTTCACTTCACTACCTTGTACAGTATTTAAATTGTCCTCCTGATTTCCAAGTCAAGCCTGCTTGGCCAGGATCATTTGTACGCTAGATTTATTTTTCCCTGTACCTTGTTTCCACAGCACAGGCAACTTTCTGCAGTTTAACTTCTGCAGTTCAAGAAGCACAGAATTGTATCACACAGTAGTTAAGGAGAATAGGCAATGCCCTTCCAGTTGTTTTAGGGCTAGGTTCTCGAATCCAACAGGAGCAAAAGTATCATGGCTTGCTACAGCAGAATGATTCTCCAGACACTGTTCTGCTTCAACAGGACCGAGTGACTTTTCTTGTTCCAGTAACAGGCAACCACTGCCTTGCTGCTTGCAGTGATGATCCTGCACTTGTCTGATCGCTCACTTCTCCCTGTCCCCTCTGTGCTGGAGGGGAGGCCATGTAAATGGTAGGTATCTCCAGCAGTGGAAGGAGGAACATGAGGCATGGAAGGCCAGGTGATTTCTGTCCATAAGCCCTCTCACCTTCTCCTCCCCTAAAGATGACTGCGTTGTAGCCACATCGGTCTTTTCAGCGGCGTTTTGCCTACACCCTCTAGAATGCTCTTCAATAGAGTACGTCCGTTTCTCATATGAAGGTAAATTTTGCTGCTTTAAAGATGAAAGTAGCATTTGATTTTGTTTGCATAGCTAAAGTTTTGATCTAGTTTTGACACTCCTGTATCAGATGTAGGCTTCATGTGCCTGAATGTGTTGGTTCAGTTCAGTAGTGTAGTTTTGAAACTAACTCTCAGTCATTCCCATTTAACATGCATTAACTTAGTTTCTAGAGCAGCTTTTGTGTATGTGTACTAGTTTCCATCCGTGTGAAATTAAACCAGAAGCTTTTCTGCAGGAACTTGCAGATTCCAAACCACTGACCAGTCTTTGGAGCAGTTATGAATTATGTGTATGATGGAGATGTTTAGTTCAAGACATCAGACCAGATCTAGTATGAAGGATAAGCCCTGAAACATACAGAATGTAAATGCAGCAGCAGCTTCAGTCTGCCAATCTGTTTTTTTATTGCTGAATTACATGTTAATGTAGATGTAGCCTGAGCTGCCTGAAGAGAACTTTATGGACTCTTAAGACCTTCCATGGAACTAGCCCAGAGCTAGAAGAAGGAAAAGCTAAATAGTCTGTGGTAGATGACGTCTATGGGAACACCTAGAGGCTTATAATTTATAGAGTTGTTTGGTGGGAATGCACACTTCATGTCATCCTTTCCTGGGAAGCAAAAAGCACTCCACAAAACATATGCATTTTTTAGACACTCTTCCTTCACTGCACAATTGGAACTCTAACTTTGATCAGTTTTTTAACTTGCCAGTGGGCATAAGAAGCCCAGAGGTACAGACTTTATGTACTCTGAATCTTGTGTATTGGTTGAGCTTAAAGTGATGAAAGTGAAGAAATTCATGTCAGAATATAAAAGACAGTAAGTTCTAAGACAATATTTTTATTGACTGGATAATTAAGCTCTGCTGCTTGATTCCTGAATAGCTCTGCTAGTTCACTCCTCAATAGCTATACAAATAATGCTATTTTTTTTATCATTATCTAGAAAGTAATTATATTTAATGTTATACAAATGTATTAACAACTGTATTAAATGTTTGCAGAGCAAGCAAATAGAATTTTTTCTTACACTATTTCTAACATAATTATTTCATAAAATTAATATTGTATAACCCATATAAGACAAAAAAAAAAAAATACTAACAAGAAAAGAAACCCATATGGGGAAAGAATAAACTTACTCTTAAATTTTTAACTTTCTTTTTTTTCTTGTTTGTTTTGATTTTCTGTTGTATTCAGTGAATGAATTCCAGATGCTTTCACAATCTTCCCACTTATTTCTCATACTACACTATGTATTTAATTAGACAATGTTTGCTGTATTTGAAAGTTTTAAACCTTTTATATTATATATATTACATATTACATATTACATATGATTATATTTTGCATGTTATATATTATATGCTGTATATGTTTTACAATACACATTTTGTATTTTATATGTATTTTATGTACATAATGTTTTATATAATTTTCATCATTACAGTCTACACACAGATGAGGAGAGAATCACATACTCTCATGTCATGTATCACATATAGTGTAAAATTTCAACACAACAAGTTGTGTTTCCTCTAAATACATCTTTTTGAGAACACAGTGATTTTAAAATCAGAGAATCACAAGATTTTTGTAATCTATTTCAGTAGAAAAAAACACATTGTGTCCCTAGAACAGTACATTATTTGAGGAAAAGAGACAGATACTGCTCTTGCATGTTTTTCAAAGTATTTGACTTAGGATGTCCTGTTTTTTTGTAAAATGAAAAGAGAATGTGAATGCTATCTATGAACACTTGACTTCTTGGAAGCCAGAGAGGTGTATTCCCCTGTATTGTTGCTTTCTCTATTTGAATTTTAACTATATAGATTTATCCAAAACAATGTAATTTTTCTCTTTGTGAAGAAGCTGATGAATTTACTGGTAGCATTCTCCACCACCTGACCACTCAATGCAAGAGTGAACCACAATATAAACTTCTTACAGGTAAAGCTTCATTTTTAGGTTATGGTGAAAACTTTCTCTTCCTTTTGAAGGGAAGCACTCTTTGATTTTGGTGGCATGCATACATAACCACATAAGAGTGGTACCAGTATCTCCCAGAACAGGACACGTAGTCATGAGGGCCATATAAAAAAGGCGAGTGAAACTACTATTGTCTTACTTGTACATTTTCTTTCTCAGTAGAGTTCTAGCTGAGAGCAAAGACAAATCTTTCAATTTCTATTTTATCACTAGACTAATAGAAAAACTGCAAAAAATTACATTATAAAAAAAGAACCATGTAGCTTTAATTCTAAATTCTAAGTAGAATAGTGTAACACTTTACCATTCTTTTATAGAGAATTGTTTTTTACACAAAGTCGGATTTGGTAGATTTTGTAAAGGCTTTGTGTTTTTTATAAAGATAATTACTCACAATTAGCATAGAGAAAAAGGAGAAACAGCTACAAACGTAGGACATAAATATTGACCTAAGTTTCTGACAAGACACTGCTTTCTGCATTTTTAAACGTCATTAAAGAGATTAGAAAGGGCAAGGAGGGAGTGCTGTGTTTGCCTGATACTGACAAGACCAGAAGCCTTTCTTTTCCTAAACAACTGTATCCAGTACTGCTGTTTACAGTACTGCATATTTTATAGTTGAGTGAGACCTGTAAGGCGGAGTAATGACTTTACAGAATATGTTAAGATTTTACACTTTCAAACATTTTAAGGGCTAGTTTCATGTGTATGAAAAAGGTATTTGAAATTTCAGAAAATACTCAGCTTTCATAAAACAAATTTTTTTATGAAAGACTTGTATGTGCCCATGAAGTGAGCCACGTATCACTGAATCATATTTATGGATATGACCAGCAGTCTACAAAAATAGTTCCATAATTAATAGTACTGCAGGTACAAATGGAATACAGACTTTTGGACTTCAGCTGACATTCCTGTATTAGGCTGGAGTAACTCTGGATGAAATACTATTGCATCAATCTGTTTTGTGGCCTTCTTGTAGAAGCCATATATGTGTACAGGAATGGCTACTTTCTGCTGTGATGTGACAGTATGTATAACCTTCAAGATGTGAATGTAAATTGCATCATCACCAGAATACTGAAGCTATGCTGTTGTCATTTCTGGAGGCTCCAGCCTTCAGCCAAAGGCCCAAAAGGCTCATCAGTCAGTGCAATAATTTCTGTGACAGACATATCTTTCTAGCTACTCACTAGCCCAGGCTACTTTGAGCAGATAACTATTCAAGAGAACTTGAGCCAGATTATTTAATTTTACTATGCCTTATAGGCATCAAGTCTGACTGGATTCTCTTTCTGCACAAAATAACAGAAATCCTGAAATGGCAAAAAAAAAAGGCATAGCCTTAATATGGCCCAAGCCTGCAGTTTTCACACAGCTCCTGAGTATTTGTCCAGCCCAACTTTTATTCTGCACAGCCAATTTTCTGTTAGATTAGGAGTTAAGGGATTCGAACTCGGATGGTCCTCTGCTGGCCTTCCTTTAACACCACGATACTTTGTCTTTTAGTACTCCTCCTTACTCCTTCCTGTTCACATCCATCTGTCTTCACCTGCTACTTCTCAGTGTCTTAACAATAGCTCTTGATTCACCCTGTGCACTTCTGCCGTTCCTTTATGCCAATTCTTTCTGACGTGCCTTTTGTTGTGTTCCTCCTCTTTTATGATTCATTTCTGCTTCAGTTACGCCTAATGAAGCAAAAGCCATTCCTCCTCTCTTTGTGCCTCAGACTAATTGTGTGTTTGATAAGATTTCTTTCAGTAAATACTTGCTTTCTTACTTTACTTTCCCCTTCCTGCACCTTCCCAGGAGATCAAAACCACACATTCCTGAATTAGATATTGTAACATCTGTTTTATTGTCATTATTTTGTTGCTTTCACTCCTTCCCTTCCTTGCTCTTTTTAGAGTAGTGCTGCAGTATTTTCTGTTCAGTTGCATACAAATGATTATCTATTCTCCTATTCTCAGTTGCTTCCTCTGACTGTTAGTCTCTTCTAAAGCAGTAGCCCCCTAATAATTCCCTCTACCTCCAAGATAAAATGTGAGTCTGAGTATATTGCAATATCTTACTGGTGAGTCTGAGGAAAAAGATATTCTTTCAAATGAAAGTAGCTCTACTAGTCTCATGTCCTGAAAATATACATGTTCTTTTATCTCTTCTACTTCCATTTGTAGGCATTCTTCCATTTAGCTTCTCAGCTCTTCCTGTATATTAGGTAATATATTTTATACATCTGACATTTTGTACAGCTATACAACAGATAGCAGTCTTAATTTACAGTAGAGTGCCTTCTCCCACTTCTCCTTGCTTGTCACATTTTTGGCAGCAATATGTCAGTCTCAGTCCTGTGAATGGCTTTTAAACTGCCAATTAAACTGCTGTCTTCATGTTTATGAATTAGTTTCTCTCTGATACTGATTTTCTCTTAAAGGTCTCGAATATGAAATTTGAATCTAAATTATTTGTGAGGACTTCAATAGTTTTTTCTTTTTGAAAGCATGCGGTAAAACTCAGAAAGCCAATTTTATTTCTTGAAGCTAGATATGTAAGTGACATTTGGCATCATTCAGCTTGCAGAGATGGTGAGTTGCTCCTGAGCTTGGGTTTGACCTTAAGTTTCTAAGACTATGTTCTAATACATACCTGTGAATAAGATGAAAATTGTTATACTGGATTGGACCAAAGCCCAGCTAGTCTAGTAGCTTGTCTCCAGCAGTGCTGAAACTTAGTGAATCATAGGATTACAAAATCATTCAGGTTGGAAGGGATATCAGAAGACCTCTAGACCAACCTCCATCTTCTCAATAGCCTCTTCTATTGGAAGAGTATTGGAAGACTGCTATTAGGTCGCAGTCCTCTAGTCTCCTCTCCAGGACAACAAATACAGAAGTAGAGAGAGAGCCTACAATATTACTTGCAAAAATACTCTCCTGACTTCCAAGAATTTGTGGCTCAGTGCCTAAATTTCTGTGTCAGGGATGATAATTTTTTTAACAGTCCTCGACTGTTTTGTCTTTCATGAACTTTTTGAAAATTTTGTGGCAAAAAACTTCATAGCTCAGCTATGTTGTTTGTTTGCTTTGACCCAGCCCATCACTAGCTTCATTTAATGACTCCTACTTTGTCTATTGGAAGAAAGCGGGTACAGTCTATTCAGTGGCATAATGATGCTCTTTCTTTTCTTCTTAATACTGTTTGTTTTTCTGATAGCTATTGAGTACTGAGCATAGAAACATCTACTATAATCCTTGAACTCATCCCTAAGGTTTCTGGTCCATTAGTATTTTTGTTTTCTCTTGTGCTGCACTTGACATTTATCTTCATTGAATCTTATCTGTCATTTTAACATCCAGTCACTATGTCTTATGCTTTCTGTCAGGGTTTAGGGTCAGGGCAGTCCTCTAGACCTGTAACAAATGTTCTCCGTTAACCCCTCTCCCTCCCCAAAGGGGAAAAGGAAGGGAATAAGGGATAGAGACTAATGCTGCCTCTTCTGACTCCCTGAAAGACTTCCTGTGCCTGGTATCTTTGAAAAAAATATTTATTGTCATTTTTTGTAAACTTTCTTCAAGTAGTCTTCTGGTTAACTTTACTGTGTTTTTATATTTAACCTGCCAAAGCTCTATCCTCTCTAGTTTCCATATTTGGACTCCACTTCAACATCTTCAAACTTGCCTTCTTGCATTTACTAATCTTTCTTGCACTGTTGTTTAGCCATGCTGGCTTCCTTTTGATTTTCTCAAATCTTTCATGACAGGAAGCATGCATATCCTTTCTATGCTCAGTAGAGCCTCTAAACTGCGCTCATGCTACTGGCAGAGTTTTAACTCTTTTAGTCAGCTTGTTATTATCTGTTAGCTACCCTTTTTAGCATATTTTTAACATGTTTCATTATTCTTAGGTAATTCTTCTCGGAGTTGAACACAATCGTAATTACTGTCATATGTTTTTGTTCTTACTGTTGCCAATGTTTTAAAGCATAATGTGGTCACTTTCACCAAGTTGTTCTTTGTCAGTAAATCATGATGAAGACAACTGACTTGAATTGAGAGAGAACATATCTCCAGAGGGTAAAAGCACACACATTTTTGTCCAGTCTCTTAAGCACCATTATTTCCCTTAAAGGCTTTCCTAGAATTCTTTGTTTTGAAATCAAGCTTCCCTCTAAGCTCCAGGTTGGAGACAGGATAAATGATCTACTGCATTGTCCTGGTTTGAGTTAGAACAGAACAATTCTGTTCAGTGATTTTTACTTTTCAGCTCAGTTCCTTTAACTAACTACACTTTCTGAAATTAGCAGCCTGTTTTCACAGGCAGTGGGTGCTTCTAGCAGTGATAACTCCCAATGCTTAGAGTTAGTACCAGGGACTGGTGTGCAGACCAAGGCCACTGCTAGATCCTCTGTACCACATCAAGGGGTGCAGAAAGAAAAAGCCACACCTGCAAGTAGGAGTGGACAGATCGGTGCCCTTAAACTGCCCAAGGGGGTATTCCATCCCATAGACGCCATATTTGGCTGCTGGGGACCCTTGCTCGGTTGCTCTCGGCTCGGAGGCTCTTGCTCTGGGCCCTTGCTCAGATTCTTCCTCGTTCCTCCAAGGGCTGGAATCCAAGGAGGACTCAGTTCGTTTTGCCTTCGATCCTGATTGGAGTGTTCCTGAATCCAGTACCAGAATCCAGCTCCTGAACACAGTTCCTGTCTGCTGCTGGGTCCTGTCTGGGACTTTCCCAGTGCCTGCTCCACAACATCAGTGGTGACGGTGATGTACTTGCCATCAGGGGCGGCTGGGTTTGATACTGGGTATATATTTGTATATATTCTATTTTATTCTTCTTATTATTTTCCTTTTCATTAAACCTGTTCTAGTTTTCTTTCCTAATTGATAAGTCTCTTTCCCTTATTCCTTTTCTCTTCCCCTTTGGGGAGGGAGGGGGGAGAGCGTGTGTTACAGCTTTTAGGGCTGTCCTGACCCTAAACTGCGACATGCATCAATGTCTATCTGCTTAAGAGAGTGAGTTAAGCATACAGGCAATTATTTTTAAAATGCTTTAGTATATCTGTTTAGACTCTGTTACAGAAGCATCCTGCCTATGTCTTGGCACAGTCATATGCTAATAAATGTCAGAAAAGCAGAATAAAACAGGCTGCTTGGATTCTAGGGATTCACCTAATCTGAAAGAGTCTTCATAAAACTGTCTAAAACACAATTATAGCCTTTTTGTCTCACTGCATTCAATCTAATTTTATTTCAACATAATTAATAACGTAATTAGTTCAAAATACGTACAATAGAGCGTACATTTTTCAAATGGATTGATTATATCTACCTTTGCCTTCTCTTCATGAATCTTCTCAGATCTCTCATAATTGACTTTGTGAAATAACCTGCTGAGTTTACTCTAGGAAGCATTGTGATATCCACCCAAATCTCAATTTTCACCATTGTGTCTAATTAATCAGATAACAGTTGTGTTAGTAGTGCTGGCCACCTCTGACTGGCCATCACTGACTACCAGTGATTCACTGGTGACTTAACATACAGTACACCATCTTGTTTTGCTTGACGTTTCTTACAGAATTAATAACCTCTGTTATTTTTCTTTAAAAGGTACACTGCACAGCTTCATCTTTTCCCCAAATACGCTCCAAGTGCATAACATAGGAAAATAGATCCACCTAGGTACGTTAATACTCTCCTACTGCAATTACTCTAAAAAGCTTCTTCTTTGGATAATCAAAATATGACTGTGCATTTTTAACAAGTCTTATTCTGTCCAGCTGGAGCCCTTGCTTAGATAACACTGTATAGCCCCAGAGAGGGACAATAGATAGAGTGTTTAGTCTCTTTAAGACATTTCATTCATACTTCAAGTAGGAGCATAAGGCTGCAACATAACTTGGAAGCTAATCTGCATTGGCATTGCCAGGATCCTGCTAGTTGTCCTCTCCAGCTCTATATTCCAAACCCCTCACGTCAGCACTTACAGTCATTTGACTCCACAAAAAAAGTCAGTTTAAAATGATACATTGACAAAAGGATATTTCACTTTGCTTTGTTTGTTTGTTTGTTTTAAAAAAAAAGGGAGTTAATTTTCCGCTGGCCTGGGTCTCAGATCACCATGGAGTTAGAAAAGAATAGGAACTGGTGGTAAGGGTGGAGGAGGAAATAGCAAAAGCAGAAGTCTCTGAAGCTGTATCTGACATATATAGATTTTGACTTCATGGGTAGCTAGATCTTTGTCACAACAGACATTAGTAAAACCCTTGAAACTGCTTACTGTCATCTTCCAAGACATCATCTATCCACCCTTAATGGCAGTTGTTACAAAGGAAGAGAACCTGAAACAACAGAAAATCGCTGGGATTAACAGGAAAATATCTGCTGTAGTGACTGTGGTTGAAAACCATATTTTGAAGGGTGAAGAAAGTGGGGTTTTTTTTTGGAAAAAGAAAAGCCAACAGTTTTCAAAAGTACCTTACCTTCAATTACATTTTTTTCCTACCTGCTTAATAAAACTGGAATTTTTCCCAATTTACAAGTTCTGTCACAATCTTGTTAGAACTGATGTATTAATTGAGACACTACAGTTATTTTCTCTATCTGCATTTGGCAGAAGACAATTTTAAATAATTCTTTATGAAGAGAATGCACTATAGTGGTTTACACTGCATTGATATTTTTAGGAAAGAACAAATAAAAACATTTTCTTTCAATGAAAGGACAAGCTATGAGAAAACCACCAGAAGTTGTGCAATTCAGATGATTAAGAAATCTTCACATTTTTTGCCCACGATGTGATGTAACTGGCTTCCAAGTCTGGAACTCATGCCTTTTTGTGTCACAGTAGGCTAACTCCCTATTTACCAAAGAGACTATTCTACAACTTCAGAAAATGGATGTAAAGCAGGGTTATATGGTCTGCAAATGCTATTAGTTAAGATGTGAATCTCACTGAGCAAATATCAAATCTCTCTTATTTCGTGTCATATACTATCTTCATAATTGTGTATGACAATTATCTGAGATTTACATCAATTTATTGCCTATTGAATCTGTCCCTTCTCGTTTCAGAAAAAAAAACAAACAAGCAAACAACAAAACCAAACAACCCTGGTTAAATTTTTATATTCCCAGTTTCAGTGGCTAGGCCACATTGGATCAGAACCTACTGCAGCTGCAGCTACTTGCCAACAACACAGCAGTATAGGAGAGAAAAGTTTACCAAAACTTCCTTCTTCCCACTATTCCCTCATGAGGGTCAGCACTTAAGGACATGATGCCCCTGCTCTTAGTGGATGATTACTTTGTCTTTCTTGATGAATGGAGCTTCAGCCAAAGAACACTCTAGTGACTGAAGAAAGCTACAGACACTGGTTGCATTTGAAGCACTCTGTTGCCTCTATAGTGTTCCTGGTTGAAGTATGGAGCCGTTAAATAACAAGCCTGTGCACAAGCTCATTAACTGCTGGTTTTTAGTGTGTATATCTGGATGACTGCTCTTTGGTTTTGGCTGCTCCCAATCCCAAATGTTTTGGAGATTTTTGCGTGCAATGAAAAGAGAATAGAGATCTTTGACTGCACTGACACCTCCCTTCCTTCTCTTTTTCTGTGTAATAAAAGAGTGCTTTACCCTCTTGTTTTTATAATTTGAAACTCACATACGAGACCAGTTTGCTGTCAAAATGTCTGTGAGAAACATTTGAAACTTTTTAGTTTGATTGGTTCGATCGCTTACCCTAAAAGTACTCTAATGTTCTACAACCTTAGTTTGCAGTTTGGTGCCAGCAATAAAAGATTTGTAGTTTTCAACTAAGCTACCTCTTACTTCTTTAATGACTGCAATACAAGGAGTCCAAAGTTGTTGAATGAAGGAAGCTAATGGGGACATGTGTTAAAAAACTTCAAATCTCTTAACATGATTAGATTTGTTTTCATTTTGGAAGTGGGGCAACACTGACAGAAAGAGGAATAATATTTTACAGAACATACAAAGGAATTCTAAATTCTAACAAACATTAAGTTTTCTTAAATTTCAATCAGTTAAAAAAAAGGAGGGTTGGGGGTTTTTTGCGTTGTTTTTGCTTGTTTGATTGATTGTTTTTTACACAAGATACTACATAGTGATCCTATTTCTTGCTCGTGTTATTGTGTTAATACCGGAAACCTCACAAGAAATTTCTTTGTCTAATTCTTCTGAGGGGAAAGAAATTTTGGCAACCTGCAATTCCCTGGCCTGGCCAAACATCCTTAAAGATGGAGAAGGCTGTCCCACAGCAATCCTACCTGTCAGCAGGTGATAGAGATGGCTGAGAAGTCCTTGTCTTCTGCCACTGGGAGCTGCACAGTTATTTTCAGAGGTTTCATTGTGCAGTTCTCTGCTGGAGGTAAGGACAAGCGGAGACCTTGCCAGGCAAGGGCATGGCAAATGGGATTTATGTGGTGGGCAGGAGGAATCTGGGAAGCATTTTGGTGATTCTGAGGAATCAGCTGGAGAGGAAGGGGACTGCAGTGCTAACACATAGATTTTAGGGCAGATCTGAGAACTAGGAGCCTGGTAGATTAGAAGTGTGACCGCTGACATTGTGGGGAGTAAAAAAGGGGTGACAGAAGGGAGCTTGGTTCTTGTGAGAAGCATTTTTACAGCTAGTTAATTGTATGACCAATCTTGCTAGTGAGTTGCGCTCGGTTTCTAGATTGATGATGTTATAGCTAGAGATCCGTCTCTGTGCTGTCTATTATCACAGACAGAGAGGGATAGAGAGCACTGAGAAATTAATTAAAATAACTAATGAGACGCACCATTACAAACTGTTCATCATGGAGTTTTTGTCTAATTAAGCTTAAAAGCTTGTTCTTAAATTTCTGTTCTGGATTTCCTAATTTACTGACATTAGTTATGTTCTTTTACTAAGCACGTTTAAGATACTGGTAATCATATATTTAAGTATTTTGTACAACTCTTGGAAATATAGAGTCCTGGAGACTGGTGCTGGAGAGACTATAAATTAAAATTAGACTGTAAAAACAGCATATTTATTCCATGCATCTGACCTCTGCATTTTAGGAAATAATGTTTATTTTAATGTCGAAGTCAGTTTTTCACATGTGTTTATAAATGTTGCTGTGCAAATTAAGTATCTACTTTGTAAATTCAGGGATGGAAATTTGAAGATAAAATCATAGGATATATTAACGTTTTTTTCAGTTCCTCTGCCCTTCACATGTTGTTTTCCCATGATCAAAGGCACTTCTACCCAGGGATCTATGGACTGGATCCACCTCAGGCTGCAGCACTGCGTGAGGACAGCCAAGACAGCTCTAAAAAATACCAGCAGCAATGTGGCATGGTACTCAGGGCGGTTAAGTTCCTGACAGTGGTTTGCACGGGATCTTGTGACTGTGGCTAGGTATATTCTGTTTCTTGTTTACAGCTAGTTCATGTATCACATCAGTACTCTGCCATCTGTGTTGTATGTCAGGCTATATTTCCATGTTTATTCTGGATACTCGGACAGGTCATTGAGATCTAATTGGGTCCTAAGGGGATGCACACATATTTAACACTTGTACATCATGACAAAAAAAAAAAAAGTTTCATTGTGAAATTCTGGGATTATTTAAACCTATATACTTGACTGAAAATGTTGGTATTTAGATGTAAATTTTATTGTTGAAATCTCTAGGTCTAGTCTTAAGCCTGATAAATATATTTCAGTGGATATATCTCTCCAAATTATGTTTGCATCAGTTCTTTGACACACACACAAGAAGGACCACAGTGTGACATTTCAGAATGAGTATACAAGACTGGCACAATTACAAGAACATTTATTATTTGTAAACTGAACACATACAACCCAAAAAATTAGAAGCGTAATGTCAGTTCCCAAATTTATGTTTTAAGAGCAGAATCATACTTTTAAGACCAAAGATCAACTTTTATAAATAGATTTAGAAAGGAATATTAGGTATAATAATATAATACCTATTAAGTATTTCCTTTCAGATATGTGCAGATGTCTGATATGAATTTTAACAGCTTCTATCCTTAATTTTCTTTTGAGGACAGTAGACTAAGATTCCTGATGTTGTCAGTGTAGGGAATTACTTCACTTCCTTCCTCCTGAAACAAGAATGACAAAATACTATATATAACCTCCAGATATCAGAGGAGGAGGAAGTTACACCTATTAGTAGAGTGAAGAATAATATAACCATCCTCGACTTTTCCTCCCTGGAAATGACTTCAGGGACAGAAGACTGTAGAAGTACTTATGACTCTGTGGATCTCTCCTTTCACCATGTGAGAGATTTCAACAATGTTTAGTTCTACCTCTGTTACCATGCTATTCACATAGACCCATGCATTTTGTAGTAAAACTCAAGATGCATACTAGCATTTATTGTAGAGCCACCAGAGCTGTGTTGCTAGAACTGAAGCAGTTCATTATGGGATTTTCTTTAACTCTGGCCAAGAATATAGCAAAGCAGATTGCGCAACATTCTGTTTTTATGGTTTCCGTATAAACATATTAAACGATTTTTTAGTAAGAACTTCACGATACAATCATTTATTAATAACAAACAGATAAATTATACATCTGTTTTGTTAGTGACTGTTAGAAATTCTGATTATGGGAAACTTGCAATATTAAACCTATATATTCTAATTCCAACACATTACCAGGATTAAGTTGAGTGAGACTCAGGCCATGCCAGCTCCACTGTAGGCTTTCAAAAAAGATGTCTCTTGTGAATACATATGTCTCTGCCCATTAATTCGAGACATGTTCTCTTATATTGTTTTGTATGTTCTCTAATTTGAAGCCAGGGCCATGTCTATCTCTTTCCCACCCCTGATTTCTTTTCCCAGTTCCCTTTTTCTGGCACAGACAACTCTATTTCCTTCTTTCTGGGTTTTTTTTCTAAGGCACAGACCTCTTTCTTAGAATTGTTTTATGCTTATAGTCTTTCTATATTCTACATTCCTCCTCATCAACCCTTCTTCCACTCTTCAGATGACCTTCCAAGTCACCATCACATCTTGCCTTGTCCCCACTGCTTTAAGAGAGTTGTGTCTTTTGTATTCCCAGGCTCTCAAAGTTTTCCATCTCTCTGTGTCACCAATTTCAGGTGTAGATCTCAATTTCTCTCAGTGCCAGGCTTGTAACAGTCCATAGGTCCTGCTTCCAATTTTCCCTTTTTTACTCACCTAAAGTTTCAGAAAAATGTGAGTACTTGCCTAAGTGCTCTACTAGTAGGCACATAACCAGCATCATCTGCTGGTTAAAAATTTGGATATTTCTAAACTGTGTGATTACATTTCCCCTTGTCTCCTGAAGGAAGTTCCTGGGTACCAGTCCTTTAGAAATGCCAGTTTTGACAGGACTGAGTAGCTGGTTGCTGAGCTCATGTGAGATCATGTATCAGAGTGTCCCTCTGCACTTCTTCCCTGCAGAGTGCAGCTTATTGTGGGTTCCCAGACTGCACCTCTGGAATTTAGCCTTGCTTGCAATAGCTCTTCCCCCATTGTCTTGCTCAAGGACAGAGTAGTCCAAATTCACTTCCAAGATGTGGGACATCCAGATTTGATCACCACCTCTCCCTATGGCCCAGTCTCTCTACAACATGCTGGAGTAAGGCTGTCCTTACTGCTGTGAGCTGAAAGTCTGTGCTAACTTGGCAGCATAGAGATAACCTCTCAGTCTCTCCTGTTGTGACTGTTCCATTTTGCATGGAACAGTTATGTTTTACAAGGGCAGAGAGAGATGAAAGTGAGTAAGTGAAAAAGAGAATGTCTTCCAAACTTGTGAGTCTGCCAGCTGGAATGGCAGCATATCAAAAAGAACATAATACATACGCAACACAATATAAATGACTAAACTACATGGCTGTCATGAGGGGAGAGTGTCCTCCTTTTAGTGCATGTCAGAAATCAGATTGTTGCAAATGACAGTGCCACTGCAGAACACTTCTTGTAGGTATCAGACAATGCTGTCTGGCAAGGTTTTAGAATATTTTCATTGTGGTTTTCTAAAGCATGATCATTTGTTATTGTTTATATAAATGCCAGAAAAATAATTCCAGAGACCACAAATCTGTGGTGTTTATTGCCATCTGAAAATGTGTATAAAAGTAAGAAAAACACATTACAGCCTTAAAATCTAATTCAGTCTTTTTGTTTGACCCCATAAGAAAAAGCCATAGTAACATTGATGATGATCTTCATCTGTGCCATTCAGGATTATAATTTATAACACTTTTCACTTTCTTAGTCATAGTGCTCTCCATTGTTCTAGTTCTTTTGTTCTAAGATGTAGTGGTTCTTTACAGGTTATTTTTCATTATACTCTACTAAAATTCTCTTACTACATCCTCATATCAACTTAAATTTTGCTTCTGGTCTTAGTGCCCTATCTTCCACTAATTTTAATCTGCATAGCTACACTGATCTCAAATAAACCACACAGATTTATTCTAGTTGAAGTTTTGTTTTCAAGCATTTGAACATAAATAATAACTGGATTTTTTCTCTAATAAAGGGAAAAAAAAAAGGCACTTTAAGAATTTGTGGTTCTTTGAACACTTTCCAGTTTCACTATGGTTTTATTTTTCTGACACAGATATTGTTCCACATGTAGTGTCACCATAATAATGGAGAAAGTAACTTTTACTCCCCTTTTATTCCCTTGATTCTTCTCTGTATGAAATCTAAATTGTGCTAGCATTTTTGCTGCCAAATTTCTCACATTTAATTTGGTGAACATGGTGTTTTTCAGGCATACAGCACATCTTGACAAGTATCTTGTCTCTATACTTTCTTGTCCAAAATTTATTGTAGTTATTCACATTTGGATCAGATTCTGATAGTTCCAACAAAGCTGGAATAATTGACACTTTATTTCAGCAAGTTTGATAATATAATATGATAATGTCAGAAAGTCTAACAGTCTGTTTCTTGATATATTCTGTCCATGTTTCTATCCTTACTCAGGTCTTCATAGTAATCTATTATTCCCAAATGTGTTGGAATTCCTAAGTAAGCATAACCTGTGACTTTTGTAGTTTAGCTTTTATATCTTACTGGTATTCTGATAAATAGTGTTTGCAGAGATCTCAAAAGATTGAGAAGGATATAACACACAAAAGTTAGATGATTATATATTAAGATTATATATTTTTGTATGTTGTCTTTACATGTACATGACAAAATAATGATATGAATGCCCTTTAAACACTTCTGAGTTATCCACTTTCTTAAAGATATCATGAGGAGTCTTAAGGAAAATGTTGATGGATTTTTTTTTTTTTTTTTAAAATCGGGTGTTGCAATGAGTTAGATTAATTTAAAAGAATTCATTTTTTTTAAGTGGAACTGTAGAAACCAGAAAGACATCTATAATAAAATGTTTCATTTCTGGAAGAACAGGTGTCTTAAGGTATGGATGAAAATCTTTCAGGACACTAGATTAGTAAGGAGGAGTAAAACCTTTGATGCTGAGAAGTAGCAGCCTGAATTTTATTCAGTGGAGAATTCAGAGTGGCATAGGAAGGTCAGAATGGTAGAAAAAATATGTCTGTGTTTAGAGTGGATTGAGCCAGGCAGGTGTCAGAAAATTCAAAAGGACAGGATACTCATTTGAGTAAACAAGCTCAGAAATGAAGATTTGAATGAAACTCTGCATTCAATAAGCACAAATCGTGTTCTCTAAGGTAATTGAAGCCACTGCAGTAAAAGAGCAGGACTGTTTTAATAGCGAACAATGATTTCATTTGAACTGATAATTATTATTTTCTTTAATTTTGCTTTCAGAATAGCTGAGGTGACAAAGCTCAAGACTTATGAAATTATAGATGCAAGGCTTCCTGTGAAGTTTACCTCACTCTTCTCTCCCCTTATGACCACACACAATGACATAGCATTCATCTGTAGAACAGCAAGCCTTTTATTTCATCTGCTGTTTGTCAGCTAGAGGTAAGGATTCCTGACATTTTGGTGAGGCAGAAAATAATCCTTTGCAGAGGGAATGAAAAACTACAGTTGTATTATCATTCTGAAAATTTCCTGGAATACTATAAGCAATTATAATTTGTGCTGCAAAAGTAGTTGAGGACAAAGAGTATGGGTGATTGGCAGTATCAGGCCTGCTGCTTCAGTAGGTGTCAGAGGGAGACAAGATGAAAAGGTGCAAGTAGCTGTCCTGTCATCACTGATTTTGGTTCCTCGTGATACCCAACAAAAGGACATTGATTGATGTAAGAAAAAAAGAGTTTAAAAATTGACAGATTAGCAGAGAGTGAGAGATAAACTATGAGCAACAAGGGAGCTTCAGAGAATAAAGCAAAGTCTACAGAGATGAAAAAAAGCCAAACCACATGTTTAGCATCACAGACAATGACAACAAAGATTTCCTTAGTATGAATGCTGCATCCACACAAAGATCCTGAGTGATTCCTCCTCCATTCTCCCCACCCATTCTTGGTCTTTCATCTGCTTTTGGAAACTACAACCACAGGTTTCTATCAATGAAAGTTGGGAATAAAAAACTGTCTAGCAGGCCTCCTACTCAAATCTCTCGGGAAGCAGGGGTAAAAATACCAATAGTGTAAGTTAGATTGGAAAGCATTCACGAGTATGTGACATAATCAACAAAGTGTAAACGATGACAGAGCAGTAAGAAGGATAAATGGCTAGAAGGACCATGGCTGCACAACCTCAGAAGGTGACTCAGCTTCTTGACAGGGAGGCACTGGTTACTAGTCAACATTTACTAGTCACTGTCTCTGGTCACAGATGAAAAAGGCCTAGGAGCAGACAGGTAAAACCTAGAGTATAAATGTATAACTTCTTTGATTATGGTACTTGAAAATAATTTGATTTCTTCAATCAAAAGTGAAATTCTGTGAGAAGAAGAGACAGAGGTGATGTCATGAAGCAGAGGAAGAGCACCTTTGAACACAGATTTGCTAAAATTTTGAGGACAGCTTTAAACTAAGATTAGTGGTTTCCAATATCACCACATCAACCAACATTAATTAGCCAAATGTGTAAACAGGACTAAGAAGTATGGAAGCCGTGTGTACTCATAATAAAGTCATAGAAAACACATACAGGAAAATAGAATGAAAATCTGAAATATCCTCACTGTTCAAACTGCACAGGCAGTAAACTAGATGACTTGGAGATCTTGATACGTTAGTCTTTTGGATATTTAATTGATGGAGAAAAAAGACAGTTGGAATGTCTCACATGAGTACAATAACAAAAATAGTAGTACAGCTCGTTCAAGGACATAAGAAAACAGAATCATAGAATCATAGAATGGTTTGGGTTGGCATGCACCTTTAAAGGTCATCGAGTCCAATGCCCCCTGCCATGAGCAGGGACATTTTCTACATCAGGTTACTCAGTGCCCCATCCAATCTGACCTTTCCAGGTTTCCAGTGATGGGACATCTACCACCCCTCTGGGCAACGTGTTCGAGTGTTTCACTACCTCACTGTGAAAATGTATTCCTTATATCTAGTCTAAATCTACCCTGTTTTAGTTCAAAACCATTACCCCTTCTCTGATCACAACAGGCCCTGCTAAAAAGCCTGTCCCCATCTTTCTTATAGGCCTCCTTTAAGTACTGAAAGGCTGCAATATGGTCTCCCCAGAGCCTTCTCTTCTCCAGGCTAAGCAACCCTAACTCTCTCAGCCCTTCTTCATAGGAGGGGTGTTACATCCCTCTAATCATTTTTGTGGCCATCTGGTCCTACTCTGACAGGTTAACGTCTGTTACCAGGTGGTTGCTGTGCCACAGACTCTCTTGTGCCCGACCTGGATTTCCCCTTTGGAGCCAGTGGCAAGAAGAGTGTTGCGGGGAGTGGTGGAAGGGAGTGAGGTGTACCTGAAGCTTTCTCCCTCTGCCAGAATATTGCTGCTTTTCATCTCTTGGCTGCCAGACCTGTTCAATGACTCATTCAGTAAGTGACCGTGAAGCAAATCTTACATACCATCAGCTTTTTCAGCTTCTAATATCTTTTTGCTCCAGTACCAGAGTATTTACTGCAATACACTCACCAAAACTTGTTTTGCAAGAGTTCCATATATCTGCGCTGTCTGACTTGACCTTAACCCCTTCTTAGGTAAGGGCTCCATCTAGGCCTTTGGTCATCCCAGTCTGGAAGTGATGAGGAATGCCCATTCCTGGTGTCCTCAATCCTTTCTGATGTCATGTTCTGGTTTTACTGCAGAGTGGATGGGGAGAGGACAAATTAGGATTTTAGAAAGTTGTCAGTAAAAGAGGCAGGTGTGTTGTTGTGGGCTGCCCCAGTGCAACTGGTGTTGCACAAGCAGCTGTTTGAGGTTTATGTCTGTGGTTTTCTGAAAGAACAGTGATGTTCCCTACTTTATCTGCACTTCCACTACAGACAGATTATAGTCCTTACTCAATCCCAGAGACCAGCTGGTAGTGCGCAAGAATTAAAGATCAGCAAGTTAGGAAGCAGGAAGGTTTGCTAATTGTTAGAAACACCTAAACAATGAGACTGTTTACCAGCAAAGATAAAATGTACATATTTGACAACTCCCCAAAACAGGTTAGAAGAATATATACCAAGAATGTTTTTAAGGATGATTGGTTCAGCCTTAGAACAGTGGACTGAAATAGATGATACTTCAGGCTTCCTTGCATTTGTTTCCTTGATATCTGTTGTTTTATTCTAAATACAATGTATGGAAGAAAAAAGCATAGTTTTGGTCTTTATCTTAACATTATTTTATTTACACAGCACCAAAAAGTGCTAACAGGAAGCAGCTAAGAACACCGATTCCTTCCAGAAAGACGAAGTCCTAGTGTGACAGCAACATGAAAAGAGGCAAAAGGTAACAGAATCATTTAGTAGCGAAACACATAGCAGAAAAAAGGGTAGAAAAAAGATCTGAGAAGCAGTTGCTATTTGCTATCAATAATAATCAGAGGAAAATATTATGAAACAAAGCTCTGAGTTTTGTTTGCATAACCAAAGCTGGCTGTCATATTGAGGATTATTAAACGAGAAAAAGCTTTAAAGTGTATTAATACCACCTCCCTTTTAAAACAAGTTCTTGCAGAACCTTTGATAAAGAAGTCAATAAACCTGTATAAGCCTCTGGACATCTACAATTAGCTACACTGAAGAAGATGAAATAGCTAATGAGGAACAAAACGTTGCAAGTATTTTTATGTGTTTGAAAATTAATTCTGTGTTTGTTTAGCATATACTTTTGATGCTAGATTATTACTGTTATCATACATCTAACACTAACTCCAAAAGAAAATAGTAAAACACAACAGCATTTATTAGTCTATGTATGCAGTCTGCAGTACAGAGTACATAAACTAAGGGACATTTCAATTGAGAAAAATATTTTTTCAACTTTGGCTTTACTAACTGAGGAAGTAGAAGACTTATAACATATGTTTCATGAAATTATGATATGTATAGGCACAACTAAAGATTCAACTCCCTTGTTTAATAGAATAGAGTATCTATCCCGACTGGTAGCAACCCTGCTTTCATTTTTAACTAATTCTTACTTACTTGAGGAAAAAAAGCCCATCATTAAAATCAGTAATATAGTTTTGTGAATTGGACAAAGCTGATGTAAAGCAAGGTCAGGGCCTTGTTTGTGATATTGAGTAAAGACAGAGCAAGCTTTCAGCTGGGAAGTTCAGTCATGAACACTATGAGCCTCAGGTCTGCAGCCTGCAATATTGTCCCTTACATAATTTTTTAAAATAGACGTCTGTGTGGGACATGAGGGCATTTCTTCGTCTATAGCTAGCAGCTAGAATATGGTAAACCACATGTCTCCGTTTAAGGTTCAGGGCAAAACGTGCAAAGCAGGATTCCTATCAGCCCCCTCTCCCCCTCCCCCTTCCCTCCCAAGGGAGGATACAAAGGGGAATGAGGAAGGAAGTGCCTCACACGAAATTGGAAGTTAAGACTATGAACAAAATTTAATAGGTAACAGATAAACAGGGAAAAGGAAATATGAAGGGAAGGGGGATATACAAAAATATACAAAACCAGTTCTGGGATGGTGATGGATCGTGCAGAGCAAGTAGAACTAGACCTGGCTGAGCTAGATTGTGGTCCCAGCAGCAGCACAGTCCCAGGGACAGAGAAAGGAGAGGAGAAAACCTGAGCTTCCTGTTCTTTTATAGAGTGTGGCAGGGAAGGGGAGGGAATACCAGCTGCCCATTGATCCCTCAAGGTCCTACAGTTACCAGGTGTTCGTGTGCCCCCCCCAATTTGTTAACTCTTAAACCACAACACCATGTTTAATTTTCTTTATAATGATGAGCATTATATTAAAACAAGAAATGTGAGAGATGAAAAAGGTCTTGTATTTATATAGCTTATGAACATTGTAGAAATAAAAGTGTTTATATTCTAAGAAAGAGCTAGATTTAAATTTAAAATATTTTCTAGATGCAAGTCTGAACAGCCTTCACAAAGATGTGCTTTAAATGAGACCCTCAAATATAAATATTAAAGAACTACACTACTGTGTTGTTTACTACTCTGCCAAGGAATGTTATCATGATGGAAATTAGATGGTTCTCTTTCTGCTAAGAACGGACTAAATCAGAACACTTCAAACATGAACATTAAGAAAGAGAGATGTGGAGACAAAATGATCTTGAAACTCTGATACATGCAGCTCTCTCCTGTCACACTGCGCTCTGTAGACCAATGGTGTTGGCCTAGGGTGCCATTCTCTTCATCTTGCACAGTATGCCTAGACTACAGTAATCTTCTCCAAGCAGGGACAGCAATACCTGACCATTTTGTGACTGGTTTAAGTTAGGCATCTTTAAGCTAAGATTTCCACACAAAGTCTTTGGGTACGCTGGACAGATAGCCCAGGGAAATTAGCCTCTGAAATTAGGTATCATGGTTAGGTATTTAAAGGTCGGCAATGTAGATATGTCCATTATAAGCTGCTGTAAAACAAAAAATACAAAAACCCCAATACAAACAGGCCTTTAATATTAGCGCTTTTTTCATATTTGTCAATGGGTATATATAAAGTATAATTCCTATATATTTGGTTTAAATGTGTTGAATGACTACTGAGTGAAGAGCATTGACGTTGTCCTTAAGCAAGGAATTCCTCAAGTGCAAGGCCCTGGCCTATGCTTAAATCTAAACCCAACCCAAACTTGGTACAAAGTTGAGTCCAGCAAATAATCAGCTCTTCTACTGAAGAAGACAGAGAATGAGGCAAGAAGGGTTTCTCATCTTGAAATACACTTTTCTTGAAAAACCATTCGTGCTGATCAGCACTTATTCTCCCTGCTTTGCCTTGTACAGAATCACTTTCTCTATTTAAACAATTTAATCTAAGAGAAGAACAGCAGATGTTCAGTGAATTACATTTTCTGTCTATTGATAATTTGATTTTAAACAGGAAACGGGAAATATATTCTTTTATTTAAAGGAAAGACACTGCTTCAGCCCCCTCCCTCCTCATCTTTGTATTCGAGTGCTACAGATTAGGACTCTTCCCCCACGGGAAAAAAAACCTAAAAATATCTCATTCATGTTTTCAATGATTTTTTTTTTCTCTTTCCTTTTATATTAGGTCAGTGGCATACATGTATTTAAAGACCTAAAAAAAAAAAAAAAAGCCCCAAAAAGAAAATGGTGAGATTAATAGATAAATAATTTATTAAAGCTTTTGTCTTAGAATGAAATGAAAGGAATTGCAGTAGGAATCTGGAAATCATCTCCTTATTGTTTTTGTAAAATAAGATTTCCCATTCATTCTAATGGCTTCCTCTCGCTAAATGCTTAGTCCTGTTATTCCAATGCTGTTAGATGGAGAGAACAAATGATCTAGCCGATTTTGAAATGCATTAGTGAATAACAGACTCTCATTCCCGTAGAAAACAATATTTCTGTATAGATACAATGGAAATTTTAAGTACATTATCAGATTTATATCTGAGATCATCTCATACCTACAGAGGCTCCTTTCATGAAAGGAAAATAATTAAGTGGTTTAAACTAACATATTATAAAAAGGTATAATTTATTTTATAGCAAGTAAGGATAATGCTCAAAATTCTACTGTGGTGGAAAAATGTTAAATTAAACCTAGAGAATTCACTGTAAACTTAGCTATATAAAGTCCACAATATGTCTCAACTTGCTGTGCTTACTGTGATTTTCATGCATCAGATCAAAAGTATTTTTACTGAAAAATAAAGAGAAAATAACTTTAGCATTTGGGGATTATAACTTTCATAACTGTCTTACTTATTTTAACTACTCAAAAGTGTAAGTCTTTGAGTACGTAACAATCTAAACAGTAAAGGGTTTGCCATCAGTCTTCCTCATAAAAATAAGGAGTTAAACACATGAATTCACTTCTTGGCAATAACATCCTTTGTGGCATGGGAGGCTGTGCTAGTTCTGGCTGGGATAAAGTTAGTTTTCTTCATAGCAGCTACTTGGCTTTGGGGGTTATGTTTTGGATTTGTGCTGGAAATAGCACAAATTTTATTAATGAGCAGTGCCCACACAGCATCAAGGCCACTTTTGTTTCTCACTCCATCCCACCAATGATCTTCTTGTGCTGGGGGTGCATAAGAAGTTGGGAGGGAACACAACTGGGACAGCTGACCCTAACTGATCAAAGGAATATTCCACACCATATGACATCATGTTCAGCAATAAATCTAGGGGGAAGGTTGGCTAGGAATCTGTGGCTTGGGAACTGGCTGGGCATTGCTTCGTTGGTGGTGAGCAATTGTTTCATTTGTCTTTCTTGGGTTTTACTTCTATCTCTTTGTTTTTTTCCTTTTCATAATAGTATTAATTTCAATAATTGTGTTTCAATTATTAAACTCTTCCTATCTCAACCCATGAGTTTTCTCACTTTCATCCTTTCAGTTCTCTTCCCTCCACCCTACTGGGAGGGAGTGAATGAGCAGCTGTATTATGCTTAGCTGCCAGCTGGGGTTAAACTATGACAGAGACTTAATGGGAAGGTATCAATTACTTTGCAGGATGTCTAATTTTATTTTTATTATTCAGAATTAAACTTTTCTATCTGGATATTAAATGTGTTGGAAAGCTTAACAACCTTGTAGATAAAAAGCTTAACAATTTTGGAGATAAACTAGCATATATGATGATACACATAGCTTGAACATGTTACTAATGTTTGACAATTTTGTCTAATCCTTTCTCCTTATCAGAAATCGTAGTGGCTGCTCCACATCTACCCAGCTGATCTTTTCCTGTGAAGCTATGAAAGTGTTGCTCAAAGAAGGTTGAAATTCTGACATTTTTCAGCTTTGGAATGGGAAACTGCACAAAAGCCAACTTGCTTTTGTACAGCTCATTGATGCTACTTTTGTATTCTTCCCTAAATGTCTTTCTATGTTCCCATCTTCTGCCAGCTTAGTCTTTCTGGAATGCTTTTTTTTCTCTCTAAGCGCATGTAAAGAATATTTTTGTAGCCACTTTAATCATATTTGTGTTTCCTTTCTGTACATTTTATAACTTTCTTCTCCTACCTCATATTGATAGATGTTTATCTATATGATGTAAAGGTCCAAATGCTAGCCAAAACTCTGCATGGGCTCCCTCACTTTGTCAATCATGAATCTTTTAGATTTGAAAATCCAGTTCTTCACTCTGACCAGTTTATGCTGCCAGCCTCCATTGGACAGTTGCTTAATTTTTATGGAACTCCTTCTATTTATCTTGAATACACACACATTAATTACTTCACTGAAATTTCTGAATATGCAACTAATTCTTCCTCTTCTCAGTTCTCCAAATTCCTCTTTTACCATATGCAAAAATGTTAGACAGACATTCTGGAATGAGTTGCGAGTATGAAAGTTACAGGCAAAAATCTACATCTAGGTGTAGAGAATATATAAATAAAGCAGTAATGAGTTGAAGAGAAAAATACAAGTTTACAGCACAGTTGTGCCCCATAATGGAGTACTGTATTCAGTCTTGTTACACATTTTGAAACATAATTTTAAAATACTTTAAAAATTAGAAAAGGTATAGCAGCAAAATAGAAAAAATAATGTCAGAAAACTGTCCAATACTGAGAAGGTCACTCTGTTCACATTATTGAAAATGAGATCAGGCAATGAGCTGATAAAACTTATCTCACATGGGAGAGTGATAGTGATTCTCACTATTTCCATTAGTGAAACCTGAAATGACATATTTTCTGAGCATGAATAAGGTTCATGTTTTCAAAATATGGTTCAATGATCCATTAAACATCCTTCCAGCTCTTAGAGTTTCGATTATAAATACTGAATGCCTTTATTGATTATACTCTAGATAAATTCCCTTTATGATACCTGTGATGAAGTGACTAGATTAAGTTCTGCAGTCTGTATTATACAGGAGGTAGGACTCACTGATCTAAAAAGATTGTATCATTTAGTTAGTTTTCGTAACTAAAGTAAATATTTCTGTAGGAAACGTTTTCTGATTTCAAGTATTTATTGCTGATCACTGCAGTTTTCTTGTGTCCCAATAATATCCATATGACACAATGGTCAAGGTATCATTGTCTTAGAAGACAGACATCTATTCATCTACAATGCTTGTGTTTTTCTATATTAACTCTGTTCTCTGCTGTGAAAAGAGTATTTGATACTTTAATTCTTTAATTCTAAGAATATGGGTGGGCTTTTTTTTTTTTTTTCTTTTTTGGCAAGTATAGCTGTGTTCTAATTTACAACAGGGCCTTGCTACAGCAACAGTTTGCATATTTCACACTCTGTGGAAACATGAGAGAGCTTATCCTTCAGAGAGAGAGAGAGGAATAACCTCCCTAGCATTTAGCAGTATGTGCCTCAGGGTAAGAACATTGCATATGGGTAGTTCCTGAAGAGAAATTGATGTGGCAAAGATTCAAACATTGGTGTACCATGGCATAACTTGTTTGTCTGCTCATGTCTTTAATTTTCTAATTTCAGGAATGTTTTCTAATGTATATGTTCACAAGCAGTATGATGGCTACCACACTTAGGTGAATTTGAAATATGTAGTGGTATGAAGTCATGTGGTATGAAAAATATTTTTGATAAGAGAGGAATTAGTGCATTTTAATGAGTTTGTATCAGTTGGCGTAACTTAAGACTGCAACGTTTTTGTAGAACAGAACAGAAAAAGAAAGCCATTTTCTCCTTATTCCCATGTAAATGTCATAAAATCAATGCAAAAGTAGGTGTGAGAGCAAGATTTGCTTTTCAACCTCCTGTTGCTCCTATGGTGCTTCTGATAAACAGAAGCAGCTTCATTTAAATTTGTCAATTTAAAATTGGTGCTGTTATCCTGCAGTTTCATTGCAGTGCAGCTAATAATCAGCTATTCACCTTGAAAGCAGAGTTGTATACATTTCCATGATTTTTTATTTTGTTTTGTTTTTGAAGAATACATCCTGTTTGAGTACCAGGAGCACTCAATACTATATACTTCATCTATCTGCCTAATTAACACCTTTTGATTAGTGATATTTCAAGTCAGAGTAACTTACAAGCTTCTGTTAGTGTTAAGCAATTTCCTTCATGCGTTTTTTCCCTTTTAATGGACTTATGTACTAGAGATTCAGAATGTTAAGTGAATATTTTTAGAAGAGTGATTTGTATTTGCTCACAATTTAAGGTATGTATTTAGATAGCTATCATTCATTTCAATGTTTTCATTAATTAGTGTCCAGGAGGTATTCTTTCTAGTCTTGTCTGCTGTTACAATTTTTGTCTCTAAAATTATGACCTCTTTGGTAGATTCACTTGCACAGAAGACTTTTATCTTAGGGCTTTAAAGTATTTAAGTAGATAATATAATTTAGAAAACATGATTTTCTGAAACATCTCACTGATTTCACAGTTTTCAGCATAACACAGTGCTGTTGTTATCCATAATGCTAGTGGAACTTCAATAATGTTAAAAAGGAGTGTAGCAAAGTCCTAATTTGGAAGAGTATATATTTGTCACCTTGTTTCAGATTATATTTTGGTGAAAGAACGACCTTTCAAATGTAAAAGAGTTCCTGGGGATCTTCTACAAATATTGCAAATTGAGAGCTCATGGGTTTATTTGGTTTAATGCACCTAGTTTGTAAAGGGGTAAGGGAAAAGTTTACTGTTTTGATGATTCAAGGGAGGCTGTAATATAAGGGATATCTTGTAGGCTACAGATTTTGTCCAGGCTCCACTGAACAGATGTTTTGCTTTAATAATCTACGTAACTGTATGTTGTGTAAGAAATACCTATATAATTGTTACTGTTTTGGCAATTGGTTGTTTGGTAAAGTGTTTTGTTGTCATTTGAATTGCTATTTATAGGTAAGGAATGAAAGTAAATTGTGATTTTAGCAATTGTTTCAAATCAGCGGGAGGGCTTGTGAAAAGCCACTGAGAATATTCTGAGATATGGAAGAGAGCACCTGGTTAGTCAAGGTCATCCAAGACTAGTTTCTCTCACTAAGGGGAAAAAAAATAGGTCTTTGTTAAGTTCTTATGAACTATATTAGAAGTATTGTTGTTGAAAATTGTTTCTAATAGTCTAAAACTTAAATTGCCAAAATGGATATTGTCCAATTTTTCTTTACTTTTTAATTTACATTTTTGCATTTAGCTAACAATTCTGTTTTCAAATGTAAGCTTTTTAGAATTAGTTGTTTATATATCTGAAAGGGTATAAGCTCTTTTCATGATATCAGTTGCAGGTGGTTCATAGGCAAATCATCTAATACTTATTGTTGGCATTGCTGTGTAAGCAGCACTTTTTCCTAATATAGCAATAGGAAGTCAACTCACCTTTAGATAACTGTCCAAGGGGTTATAATGGCTGAACTGATAAGATGTCCTGTTTAAGAGCCTCATTTGTGAATCTCAACTGCCAAATCTATCTCCCGTGACTAAGATGAGTCACTAAAACAACTTCCGTACAATGTTTGTTTTCTTGTCAGTAGAGAAGAAATTGTTGGACTGAAGATGCTTGAGGAGAGACTCGAAGAGAAAAACTGTTGCATTTGGGGACATTTTATCGCTTTAAAAGAGATATGCTAGTTCTGAACTGGATGTGAAGTCAGAAAGGGAGTTGAAAGCTTTCCAAAAAGATTGAGCTGCTGCTGTCTAGTGAGATGTCTGTGGGAAAGGCACTGATACCATAGGATGGTGCATCTTTCTGTTCCATCCAGGAGAATAACTAGCTTTCAGCCCAGTCAGTCTTCAAGGGAACAGCAAATAGTTCCTCTTATCAGTCCTTGTCAACTCATTCATTTCCTGGAGGGACGGGAAAAGCGCAAGCAACAGCCAAACTTTTTGGGGCATCCTGGAGAGAAAATTAGCTCTCCAGGGTATAAATGCAAAATCTCAGACTGTCTCAATCAAATTAAGAGCGCAGACCGGCAAAGCAATGAACAGTTGGCTATGATTATGGATAGCAAGGTAATCCATTTTGTGTTATGGGCAATTCTCACCCCACATCTTTGTGACACTTCAGCTTTATTAATATTTTAAATTCAAAATTTGTTTAACGGTTTTCCTTTTTCATTTTGATCAAACGACATTAAAATCTTTCTCTTAGCCAATAGTCATGTGTTTGCATTCCCACGTATACTAGAAGCACTATCATTACTTTCTCATCCAGCAATGCGTCTTTTGTATTCTTACTTACCGTAGACTCCATGTCTTGCAATACAGATTGCAAATTGATTTGAAAAGCATTTTTTAAACTTCCGTCTTTGAATTATTTTCTACTGTATCAATAAGAAATCTTATCTCATCAATTCCAATAGGTATCCCATCCTCAGCCCTAGAGGAGGACCTTCTTACAAACAACTGCTGTAATGTACAAATGTGAGTTTACACATCTGTGAAGTGAATACAGACAAAAATGTTCAGTGGTAGTGAATATTTTTTTTTCTTTTTAATTTAATAAAGAAGTTATAGCACCTATCTAGGCAATATCTTTAACTGACTTCTTGAAATTTATTTAGGTAGACAAACGGAAAGGATAAAATTCTTGCATAACTTTTTTTTTCAAAAAAAAAGCTTTTTATAAGCATAGTATGACATGCCAAAGGTAACTTGGAAGGAAATTCTTTCCACTTCAATATCAAGAACTTCATCAAACATTTTCTTGATTATTGTGGCAATTATACCAGGTTATATGTTAACTAGATCTAGCTCATCAAAGGAAGTGTGCATTGTACCCATTTTCTCCTGATAAGAAAAATTGGGGACAACTAAGTCTAATGCATAGCAAGCAAAAACAGAAATGTGATGGGAAATCTGTGGGTGGAAAACATACATAGCTGGACTAAATATTGTTTTTAATTTCAAAACTGACCTTATTTAAGGAAGAATCGCTAAAAGAATCACTAAAGCATTTTAATGATTGGGGGTGGGGGGAACAAAAACAATGTCTAAAACCACCAAAAACCCCGCGTTTATTCTGAATAAAAAAAAAAGTAAAAATCAGATCAACAAGAAACGAAACTTTTCAGTGTTTTTAAATTATCAGATCTCCTCTCCTCATTTTTCTTCCTAGTTCAATATGAACGCACTCTTGAATTCCTCTTTATTGTTCTGTTATGTCTGTCTACATGCTCAATTTTAAAGTAAGACACCCAAAGTTAGATGTTCATGTTTCCTTCTAAGCCCTTTTTCACTTATTTTTCTTTGTAGTTGTTGGTAATACTACCATTCTTAGATTGGCATATATTTTTCATTAAGGCACTTTTTTCTTTACTATAGAACTGGGTATACAAGATTTGTAGAAAAAGTAGTGACTTTTTCAGTTATTTATTTCCAGTATTTATTTCCGGTATCTAAATTTATGTATCCCACTCACTGACTCACAGTCTAACCCTTATACACTGTTATTACTGCAGTTGCCTCTTGCCCTTATGTAAATCTTCTCAAAATATTATTAATGTTATCTTAAAAACTTACTATTTTCACCTTTTAAATTCTTCCATTATCAACTCACCGTATTTTATAGCATTAGTAATAAGCTTACCATTTTTATTTTGAGTACTTTTCAAAATTCTTATCCTAATTATTAAGTAAGAAATCTTGTATCTTATCAGGTTTCCTAGCTACACTACTGTGCAAGCAGTATTACTTTAACTTTTTGTTACTCAGTTTCCCCAATTTCCTTATAATTTCTCCACAAGCTTTCTCAAAAAGTTACTTTGTTATGCTTCATACCAAAGTTTATCCACTTCCTTAATATTATGTGCTTGTCTACAGCTTAAAAAATATGCTTACAACTCTGTCAAACAAAGTGTACGCTAGTAATTTTTCCATTATTAGAATATTTTATTGAAAGTGTGGTTTGGTAGAAACACACTATATTTTTCTAAAAAAACCACCTTAAAATATATTTTGCTTTTCCTGGAAAATCGCAGCTCTTCATCAGAAACTGATCTCTTCCAAAACGCGCAAATTTGACGTATTTCAGAATTCCGAAATCTGCCCATGACTATCTAAGTAATCACTCTATGTATTAAGACAGAGAAAGCTCCTAAGTTGAATGCAAAATGAAGTTGTTTTATCTGAGGTCTGTTTATGTTCTCTTTTCCTCTTCACTGTTGGACAGTGCACCACTATCTTGAGAAGAAGGCTCCTGCTTGCATAATCCTCCTGACTTTTGGAGATCGTTGCCAGTATTTCAGATCAAGTTACAGAGGAAGAGAGCGAAGAAGCAGCTATCAATTTTGGAAGCTATGATAGTGTGAAGTAGTCCTTCACTGACCAAGGTGTGTCTAAGAGAAAGAAGGGGAAAGTACCAGAAGCAGAAAACTGGATACTCAAGTGAGACGGGGTCAGATCAGGAATCATGAGCTACAGGGGCAGAGATAAAAAACACCCTAGGGAACTCTGAGATCAAAGAAGTGTTTCAAATTGCTGAGGAAACTGAGACAAGGGAAAGCATGTAGGTGTTTTGTCTAGATTTGTATACTTACCCTAATGTAGAAGGTGTAGAGATTTGGTATCCTTACAGAGCATATAAGGGTGGTTGCTGTAGCTGTCATCTGCCCTGAAGAAGTAGCATGTCCCTCTTGGGTTTTCTTTTTTCTTTTCTTTCTTTTTCTCTTTTTTTTTTTTTTTTTTTTTTTTTCTTTTTTTTTTTTTTTTTTTTTTTTTCCCCCCTAAAGGTAGTCAATCCTAGTCTAACATTTGCAGTGCTGTGAGATTGTGTGGTCCTTGCTCTGATGAAGACTATGTTTCACAGTATCCCATGGTGGCAGACAGAAAGAAGGTGCCATCAGATCTAGTGCTATGGAAGGGATTTTAAAATTCATTGTGACAGGACCTAAACAGAATAGACTAATAAATATACTTTTGAGAAAGTGGTATCAAACCTCCATTTTTCTCTGCACAATTTTGGTATCCTTTAAACACAGGTCGCAATCTAGGTGGCTGCTGTCCTGACCTCTATTGCTATATCTGTTCTGGGGAGAAAATGAAAAAAAGTGAAAATCGCAAACCATCAAACTTGGGCATTTTGCTAGACAACTTTAATTTCTCTGACACATTACAGAAGAAATATCCCAGAAAGCTCCAGCAGTGATGCAATATTTTTAATTTCCTCTTTCAAACAGCATTGAATGAGATTGTTTCTTCAGCATGTCTTCCATTTCGTTTGAAAACATATATTTAAACAAAATAAAATAAAATAATGATTAAAAAATCCCCCAAAAAACAGGTAGGGTTTGAACCATTCTTTCTAATTGCAAGCGAGATGTATTAGCCCCCAGGAATTTCTACACTCATTTTCACACATGGTAGATATGAAAGAGTAAGAAACTTGTCAGAACAGGTGACATGAGGCTGGAATTCTCTAAATCTGTTTTAACCTGTGGAATCACCTTTAGCTTGATAGTAATCTCTCTGTGATTTAGAGAGAGGTTGTAGTTTGTAATAGTTTAAGCCCCTATCCAGCAGCCATGATTTCCCAAGTTCTGCCCAGGCTGTAAAACTGACTTGCTTGAGAAGTCCTATTTAAACCGTTTCTATGTATGTTTCCAGATGTCAAATCCTGTGTCACTGGAATATTATGACACAGATAATGTGTGTTTGCAAACTACCCTGGAACTGCAGAGGGACATGTATATAATCTCTGTGTATTATGGCATATGTCACCTAGCAAGACCAGTCTAAAAAACTGTTTATCAAATATTTTGTAAGTTTTGAAACATGTAACCAGAAAAAAAAATGAGCTCCCTTTTTCACTGAAAAACCAGCATGACTTTCTGGGAAAGAGATTAAGTTTCTTCACTATTTATCTGACATTTCTGCCTTGAACAAAATATCTAAACCCAACACTGTTATGCTGTATTCTGTCTGCTGATAATTCAGATAGCCTTTTATAAGTGATTTAATTGAGAAATATGCATTTGAATAGAAAAAAATCATGCATCTGGTAATACACTTATATCAGTCCAATTGCATTCAAGAACTTGCATGTCACAGTTTAATATTTTATATGCAATCACTAATGCCCTGCAGCATTTCATTTTGATGTGACATAACACCACTCCACTTTTAAAGGAACGCGTTTAGCAATGTCTTAGTAAAGACTGGAAAATCTTCTAATATTTAACAAAGCCACATCACAATGTCTTGAAAATGCTTTGTTGATTACTAAATTTGTCACAGATACGCTTGTACATTTTTATAAAGATTTCCTTTGCCGTTTTTTTTTTTTTCATTTATGTGCTCTTAATGATAGAGAATTTTGTAATAATTATAAATCCTTTTTGTTATTACTTCTTTCTGTTTCTTTGTATCTCATGTTACATTGCAACTGTGTGGAACAATGTTGTTTATTAGAAATTTCAAACCGACAGAAATGTATGTGCTTAATATTGAAGTTTATTATATCAACACTAAAAAAAAAAACAACAAAAAACTGTACTGGAACTGTTTCCAAAACAATTCTTTAACTACACCCAGAAATATACCCAGCATCCAAAAGTTACAGCTACGTGTCTGAAAGAATGCAAAAACCTTTGGAAGCATATATGAAAGAGTTTATTATTATTATCAGATTATTAAATTATCAACATTAAGTATATGAAATACTTTGAGTAAATCACTCTTTACAACTACAATGAATAGATGATGGCATGATATTTCAAAGATATTCTAGGAGAAATTATCTACTTCACACATTTATAGCAAGCTTGTAGACTAAGATCAGAAGTGAAATAAAGATCAGAGGTTTACATGGTTTAATTCTGTTTAGATATTTTTCTTCCGGCAACAGATTCAGATCTCTCATGGCATTCTGGAAAAATATCTCTACAAGTATATCATTCTCATATTTAAAGCATTAATGAATGTATTTAAACATGAATTTGACAGCCTTGATGTTTTGCAGTCAAGTCAACTGGTTGTTAAACAGAACAATATCTGAATTATTGATTGTCTTAGTTACCCAAAGTTTAACCATCATTACTGCTCCTCATTCAGGAGATTATATTGGTGCAGAAGTACCCTGACAATTTGAGCCTTCCTGAAATGCCTTTACTCCATTCTACAAAAACAGTGAAGAAGAAATCAACTCTTTAATGATTAAAACCTTTGATTCATTTGACAGGTTGTTCTTGCAAAATCTTTGTGATGTATGAAAAGGTAACTGTTCAGAATGAGATGCCATTAATGTTTTTAAAGCAGACATTATTAGTATGCTAAATTGTACCTCTTCTTTTTATAGATAGCATAAAATATACTGAGGCACACTGCTGATTACTGAGTTTTCAATTTGATGTCTGTAGAAGTGCATCATGTGTTAGCAGAGGGAACCTGTGTAATTGTTTGGACATCTAAATTTGCGTCAGCAAAAAAATTGCTGAGAAATTGCATGTAGAGTTGATCCTTAAATATTCTTTTAATGCTAATTTTTATTACTATTTTTAGATTACAATGTTAGGTTTGTATTATATACCTGTGTTTAAAACCGTTGGCTTACCCTTTGATAACTATACTCTTGCTGTGAAAACATTTTTCATAGAGTGCTGTCATCGTTATTATTTTCTTCAGATAACTATTGAAATAATAAAACATGTAGGCCCAAAATATAGTATAAGTTTACCTATACATAACATGGTTTCATTAATTATCTACCATTTGAAATGGAGAATGGTAAGAATATACAACTTTCTTCTTTAATCAACTGTTAGCACTTTGCTCTCTTTTAACGTTTTCTGCTTTAAACTTGTCTGTTGCTCATTCCTTCTGTATTGTACTTTTCTTGTATTCTATTCAAGTGTTTTCCCTTGCACAGTGAAGCTTCCCAGCTGCAAGTTCTCAACCTATTCCTATAATGTCTTCTAAAATCCCACTTGTTCTTTATTATACTGAGAAATCAGGAAACATCAGATCAAGATAGCTGGTGCAAATTTAATTTATCCTCCCTTCCTCCTCTACGAATATATGTTAGATGATAGATATAGTCTTTAATTAGCTGTTTAAATAGCTTTTTTTCCATATTTTCCTTCTTCCTTCAGTGTGTAGGATGGCTGATAATCTTTAAAAGAGGCCACCCAGTATATGCATCATTATATAATGGGATTACTTCTAGGCTCGCTTCTAGAACTGAACTCAAGGTTCTAAAACTTGATTTATGTATGTGCCTAAGCCTAACATCCTAGAAATCTCTCTCAGGGGCTAAAAAGATCCTTGAGCAACAAAAACCTACCTCAGGGATCTCACTACAGAGCATGGTGGTGTTCAGGGCTCCTGGAGGAACTAATCTTTTGCTTTTATTCTATAGGGCATGCTTCCTACAACCACTTCAAGAGACACATGCTCACATTGCTCCTGTTCCAAAGAAAGCAAAGCCAGGGGACTGTGTTAACTAACTGTACCACCAAACCCGATCAGCCTTGCTGCAAGGTAGGGTTGCTTACCCAAGCTCTCTGCCTTTTTCACAAGGTCACATGGCTCTTGGATAGCTCAAGGCAGTTCATGTTGTGTTTGCATTTGCTGAGTAACAAGATAGCTTTTGAATGCCAGCACTATATTGTGCAAGTATAAACTTTGAGAGTTGATTCTGCTATGGGGATCTGGCAATTCAAATCGGCCTGGTTTGGTGTCCAAGGGCCCAGATCCTTCTGATTTGAAAATGTAACTCTTTTTCTCTCTCCTGATTGATTGCTCAGCTTTTGATGAAGAACACTGGATTCTGATTTCAAGAACCACTGTAAAGGTGTCATTTAAAGAATTTTGGAAGAAAAAGCATAAAAATCCTCTCAGAAAGTTTTTGCAAGATGAACTTTCAGAATGCAGAAAGGTAAACATCTTAAGTAAGATGATGGACTCATCCACTATTTCCACAGGACGTGTTCTCATTCAGGAAGTCTGGTGTTAATTACTTTGAATCAAAGAGCCAGACGAGCATATCCTTCCAGTTCGGAAGAAATGCATCTGGTGGAGCTAAGAAAGGATTCTGCTAATGCTCAGGTAACTGCTACATGGGAAAATATTACCACCCGTTCTTCTATTTAGCGAAAGATATTACTCATGCGTGAGTCACAAATAAATGGAGAATAACTGGATGAGACAGAAAGACTTTTTAACTCCTCATCTTCTTTTTCCACGTATTTGTCTACAAAGTTTTAGCTACAGTGCTAAATACTGTAACCTAGGAAGAAAAAAAGAACAGCAAAAGAAGGAAAAAAATTGCTTTTGTTAGGCACATTTGCTGGTGATTTGAATTAATTGAGTTTCTCTGCCAAAGCAAAAAAATTGTGGTCAAGATCTTGTAGGTAGTCTAGAATACCACTATGAGAGGCTAAAGAATATATCCTATATTGTTCTCAGATTGTCCTTGTGTTTTTATTTTTTGTTGATAATTCTTCAAAAGAACAAAGGAATATTTAATTCTCTGATACTACCAAATGGTTGAAGTTTTTTCTATAAGGCCTTTTCTACATAACCATACAGTCAAAAAATGTATCATTTCACATCAGTTTTATTACAAGATCTTTTTTTCTGGCATTAACTAATAGAAATCTGTGTGTTTGTGTAAACATTGGTTACATCTATTGGGTGTTACTGTAAAAATTATGCCTCTGCCCCTGTGACGCATTGCTTTGTAGCCTGAAACCTACTCTACTCTCCTTCACCCAAACCCTAGTGAGACAATATCTGGAGTATTGTGTCCAGTTCTGGGATCCATAGTTCAAGAGGGACAGGGAAATACTAGGGAGAGTCCAACAGAGGGCTGTGAAGGTGATTACAGGACTGGAACATCATTCCTCTGAGGAAAGGCTGAGAAAACTGGGGCTGTTTAGTCTGAGAAGACTGAGAGGGGATCTTATTAATGTTTACAAATATCTGAAGGGCGAGTACCAAGTAGAATGGGCCAGTCTCTTTTCAGTGGTGCCCTGTGACAGGATGAGGAGCAATGGACACAAACTAGAACACAGGAAGTTCCACTTCAACATGAAGAATAATTTCTTTACTGTGAGGGTAACAGAGCCCTGGAACAGGTTGCTCAGAGAGGTTGTGGACTCTCTTTCTCCAGAGACTTTCAAAACCCACCTGGATATGTTCCTGTGAGGCCTGCCCTAGGCGATCTTGCTCTGTCTGTGTTGTTGGACTCTATGATCTCCAGAGGTCTCTTCCAACCCCTACCATTCTATGATTCGATAATTCCGCTCTGTGAGGCCTATCACTATTTTGATCTCCCTCCTCTGGACACAGTCTAGTAGTTTGATGTCCTTTTTATGTTAAAGCATCCAAAGCTGCATACAATACTCAAGGTGGGGCCACACCAGTGGAGTGTAGACTGGGACAGTCCTCTCCCTTGATTGGCTAGCTATGCTGTGCTTGATCCGCCCTGGACCATGGTTGGCTGTTTTTGCTGCCATGGCACACTGTTGGTTCGTATTTAACTTGCTATCAACTCAAATCTCCAGCTTTCTTTCTGTGGGACTGCTGTCCATCTTTTTATCCCCCAATTTGTATGTATAACCAGGATTACCCCATCCTAGATGCAAAATCTGGTGCTTGCTCTTGTTAAATTTCAGATGTTTGGTGATTATGCAGCTCTTCTGTCTATTCAGATCTCTCTGTAAGGCCTCTCTGCCCTCAAGGGAGTTCACAGCTCCTCCTAATTTTGTAACATCAGCAAATTTAATGTACATTCGAATCCTGCATTCAGATAATTTATAAAAACATTAAAGAGCATGGGTTTTTAACTGGGTTTTAAACAAGAATGCTTGTGGTTTCTCCCATGGGTAGTTCCCCAAAAAATCCCCCAAGTCATTTAATTGTTCTCTTTAATGTTTTTCCTTCAAATTCTCATTTGTTGTGATGGCTTCAAAACTTGGCAGCAGTGGAGACACTATTATACTTACCAATATTTTATGACCTTATACTCCTACACTTGTATCCATTTGTTGTATTTCACTTTTATATCACATACTCCCTTGAGACAGGGCCACCGTATATCTACAAAGCCCATAATGAACTAAAATGTATTCTTATGTCACCATAGGTCCTAGAAGTTACCATATTATAGTAGTGGTACAGCAATAGTAATTTGAACCCTTGTGCTTAAGTAGATGTGCAGTAACTCATGTGCATTGTACCATTGTACCAAGGCTGGTGAAGGGACTGGAGCGAAAGTCTTATGAGGAGAGGCTGAGGGAGCTGGGCTTGTTCAGCCTGGAGAAGAGGAGACTCAGGGGAGACCTCGTCACTCTCTACAACTACCTGAAAGGAGGTTGTAGACAGGTGGGGGTCGGGCTCTTCTCCCAGGCAACTAGTGACAGGACAAGAGGGCATGGCCTGAAGCTGCACCAGGGGAGGTTTAGGTTGGATATCAGGAAGCACATCCTCACGGAAAGGGTCATTAGGCTCTGAAATGGACTGCCCAGGGAGGTGGTGGAGTCGCCAGCCCTGGAGGTGTTTAAGGAAAGATTGGATGTGGCACTTAGTGCCATGGTCTAGCTAGGTGTTGTGGTGTTGGGTTCATAGGCTGGACTTGATGATCTCAGAGGTCTATTCCAGCCTCAACGATTCTATGATTCTATGATTCTATGATTTTGCCAGGAGTATGGCTTTCACACATTGCTGAGTACCACTTAAATACAAAGGGTCTGCAGCAAAATAGCACAATTAGTTCTATATATCCACACTGAATGGAAGAAAAACAATGGGTGTAACCAGCAAGAAAAGGTCTGGTTTGAGTTTAGGGAAGAATTTTTATCTCTAGGGAGAGTGAAATGTTGGAGGAGCATAAAATCAGCATTGTTGAAAATATATAAGGAGAGGTTAGAAAAAGATCAGTTAGAGGTAACAGAAAATGGGCTTCGGCTTCTCAGAAGCCTTTCCTACTCATGCTGTAGATTTCACAAATAGGTATGCATATGAAATTTTTAGTGTGACATTGTTCCGGATTTCAAAACATCAGGAAAAAAAACATGATTTTTTTTTTAAAAAAAGGATATTTAAGAAGTTAAAATCATGATGAATCAAGCCAACTTCAGAGTCAATAAATGTGATGTAAATAATTATTGATTTGATCTGTAATACTTTTGCGGTCTTTATTATGTTTTAATTAATGAATGTTGTTATTTTTAACATTAAATTTACGTATATAGAGGGGTCTAAAAGATTCTGTTTGAACAAACTCCATCCTTTTCTTCCTCTGTGTCTATTTTAAAGTCAAATCACTTATTTTTTATTATATATTCACCAGTCTCTGAGAAGGTAACTTGGAGCTTCGCAAGGTTTAAGTAAAGGAGCAGAAACACAGAAAACTTTTACATAGATACCTTTTTTTCTGAGACTTGTTTAAACAGGCTGTAAGCAAAACAAAAATGAAAGGCTCATGTTTATTGACTCATCTCTGTTTGCTTTGAACATCTGAAGCTTCGTAGAACAGATAGAAAAATGCTTAAAAGGCTGAGAAGATTAGTTTGATGAGAGTCATGTCAGAAGATGAAGAAACTGCTTCCACGTGTGAAGATCAGTGTAAAAAGTAGCATTTAAATCTCAAACTTTGGCTAAATCAGCTGCCTGCAATAGCCAAAGCAACATGGATGGAATTATTCAATGCAATTAAATGTATTTTCTGGTCTGCTTTACTGTAGCCATTGAGCTGTGAAGCAATGGAATGGAAATGTGATTGTGATAACTGAGATTTCTCTGTATTTTCCTAGTTAAACTGAAAGCAAAGTTAGCATAACCGATTTTCTAAATCAAACTATTTCACTGAGCTGAATAAAAATCTCTTCTGCTTTCTGCTAAACAAATTTCAGTCCACAGTTGTTTTAATTTCCTAAACATAGCCTTTGGTTCATCTTCTGAATATTTCTGAACCCACAGTACCTTCTTTTTTTTTATTTATTTATTTTTTTTGTGAAAAAGCTACATGGAGGTAAAATCCAGCTTTTTTGTAAATCAAAAAGAAGAAATTTATCACAGTCCTATTTGTATCACATTTATATAACACTTTCTGTGATCCACATTAAACCACTGTAAGCTGCCACTGAGGACATAGGAGGAGAAAATAAAAAGTGAGAGTATGTTAATTATTTTTGTCTGATGTAGAAAGCTTTTGCAATTGCAGGATTCCTATCACCACTTCCTTAATGAAGAGTATATGACAGTGTCAGGATTGCTGTTGCGATATTTCAGGGGTTTTATGTTTAAAAAACCCAACTGTCAAAGACATAATTTAGTGGATTTTTCTACATTTTGTAGTATGTTCTTTATCTGCTGTATGTAAATTCTGAACACAGGGTTAAACAATACTGATGTCTTTACATTATCTATTTAGCTATTCTATTTCCATCACCACTGACAACCAAGAGCTTAGACAGTATCTACATCTCACCAGCCTCCACTGACTCCCTGGTCCATTTGGAAAAATTTATAGAATAAAAAACTCATTTTAGTAGAGCTATCCAGATTTCAACTGGGACAGAGTTAATTTTCTTCCCATGTAGCTGGTACGGTGCTCTATTTTTGATTCACTATGAGAATAATGTTGACAACACAGCGATGCTTTAGTTGTTGCTAAGTAGTACTTCTCATAAGTCAAGAATTTTTCAGTTTCCCATGCTCTCCCAGTAAGGAGGTGCACAAGAAGCTGAGTGGGAGCATGGCCAGGACAAATGACCCAGACTGGCCAAAGTGGTAGTCCGTACCATAGGGTGTTATGCTCAGTTTATAAACTAGGAGAAGTTGGCTAGGAGGAGTGGATGGGAATCTACTCAGGGGCTGGCTGGGAATCGATCAATGGGTGGTGAGCAACTACATTTGTACATCATTTGTCTTTCTTCGGTTTTATTTCTTTCTCTTTTTGTTATTTTCTGTTTCATTACTATAATGTATCATTATTATTATGTCTTCTTTTATTTCAATTATTAAACTGTTCTTATCTTAAGCTACTAATTTTACTTTTTCCAATTCTCCCCATCCTGGGTGGGGTGGGATGGGAGGAGTGAGCTATCAGGTGTGTGGTGTTTATTTGCCAATTGGAGCTAAACCACAATGGCTCTGTTTCATTTAACCATTGGCATACTTCAGCAAGGCACTGCGGGCAGAGTCCTCCTTGTGCTGGCTAAGTGACAGTAAGAAACTTTAGAAGCTGAAATGATACTGGGTTTTGTTTGTTTGTTTGTTTGTTTGTTTGTTTGTTTTAACTGCTGGAAAGGTAAACAAGCTGAAAACCCCCCAGCTTACTAAATACTTAGAAAAATGTTAGTGCTTACTTTCAGGTCTCTCCATATGCTATCACCCAGGCACATGAACCCTTTGTGCACAGCATGACTGTGCAGAGCACAGCCAGGCAAGCTCATGGACCACCCCCTGTTTATGGTCCAGAAGCCCAGTTGCTACTTTATTCTTCCATGCTTATTTCTCCTCAAACCACATTGATCTTCTCCTTTCACTACCTTAGATCCCACTCCTAAACATCCTAAACATTGCACAATGTCTTGTGCAATCTCAAAATGCAGCTCCCCTGCATTCCATAGTGCACCACGTTGTATTAATAGTCTTAGATTTTATTTCATGATACTTTACAAATTAAATGTGTTGGCACTTCACCTTTTACCCAGCTAATCATACTCAGTAAAAAATCCGTTTTGTTATCTAGTAAAACGGCTGAGCATTCATTCATCAGAGATCCACTCATGAACAATTTATTATTTTACCTCTGACAGTATTGTAAAATGTCAAATTATTTTAAAAAGAGCCTTGATCTTTGTTAACACTATGTTAGCCCCCATTATTATCTTGTCAACTCTAAACAAAAACTGTGACTACTCAGAGTGTGGCCATAGCTCTCAAGCTAGCATTGTTTCAACATCAGTCAGGGAGACCTGTGATTTGGTTTTTATTCAGAAGAGCTGTTTGCTTGCTCAGAAATTATAAAATTGGTTTCTTTATAAAGCATTTACGTCAGATAGACATATAAGAACAATGTAGGTTTTCCTCTGGGAGATAGATAATGATCAGATGTCCACACTGATGTTTTATGAAATCTGCTGATCTGCTTACTAACTTTATGATGCATCTGAAGTCCTTGAAAGCAGGAAACAGAATAAATCTTCATCCTTGTCCTTAGGTGAAATCTCAGCTAATGGTCTCTCCCAAAAGAGGTCTCAAATATAGATTCCAGCTTTCCTCTTCAGTATGTCTTCCCCATTATTAGGGGATTTTTTAGGACACAGAGGAAATTATATTACCAATAAGATGCTTGTATGTAGTCCTGTTCCTGGGGCTTGGACACTGCAACAAAGTACTGCAGTCATTAGCTACGTGAGCTAGAGGCATGGAAGGGAACGGCTTGTCTGAAATTTAGACCAAGACTGAGATTCTGATAATGAGTTATGGAAACAGTTGCAGAAAAGGAAACAGAAAATGACTGAGAATAGAAGTCTGACATTGCTTGCTAAAATTCATGGAAATGGGATTTTAAGACCATTTTAGACTTCCTGACTTCTGTTTGGTGATCTTATGTGAGTTACCCAGTAAGCTTATTATGATCTGTGTTTAGTTAGTAAGCTGCCATCTTTTGAAAGCAGCTCTCTTTGATACTGTTTTATGTTCTTTTGTGACTTTGAAATTAGACTATTGCACCAAGCTGATAAAGACAGCCAGGGACTGAAACGGATAGTGAAGGCATCAGTTAATTTAGTGAGCTATCGAACTGCAGGAGGCAGGCGGCACCCCATCTGCTAAGGTCTGCACTCCTTGCTTAATTGCTTCCAGAAGTAGTTTGAGATGTTATAAATCATCTAAGCCTACAAAATATTGTATTGTCTAATGTCATATTATCGCAACTGCTGCTAACAGAGAACTTAATACCAGTTACTTTGCACTCTCCCCTCCCCTTCTCCTTCTCTTTTTTCCTTCTCTGTGTACAGATACATGCAATCAGATGTGTTCTCTATAAACGTTCTAGGACTATAAACATTACCTCTAGCACCATCTGAGTCTGAAACTGCCTTAGTGCTATAATCTTCATTTCAGGTTGCAAAAGACATCATTTTGAGAGGGCAATAAAGAGATATCAGAAACTTTAAATCCCACACAGGTGAGAGGTTGGAAAGGAATGTCTGTTTACTTCCTGTTTGCTGAGTTTCCAATTAAGTTGATGCTGATGTCATTTTATGTATTCCCTTACTGTTTGATGGTCTATATCATCATCTCACGTTTTATAACAATATTACATGACATGGGCTATTAAAATTACAAATACAAAAATTTTATGTTGTTTGTTATAGGTTATTTCCCATGTAAAGATTTTTGAAGAAAAGAGATGGCAATTTTTATGATGCAATACATCTCACCTAATATTGGTGCTTAAAAATTAGTAACTCAATCTAAGTAAGATATCTAGACTTCTTCTATAGTTAGTTGAAAGGGATGAGGAATTTTAACACACTGACTTGAGCTATATTTTAACACCTGCAATTGAGTAGGATGAATTTATATCTCTGTGTTGATATTTATAACTATAAAAAAATACATGCGCTAATATATGTTGCTATTGCTTCACAACAGCAGTTTTATAATGACAGAGCTACCTGAATGAGGAAATCATTTTGGATTAAGTTGCATTTGAGTTGGATGCAAATCAATGAATTCCTTTGGTGAGGTTGTACTTTTTTTCAGTGCCCTAATGAGATTTCCACTACTGTTCTCAACGTGATATGAAGAATAAGGATTAAAAGCCAGGTTTGCAAGCCCATATTTATTATTTGTTCTTTTAACAAACAATGGCCAGCAAAAAATGCTAATTTTGTTTACCTAATTTGTAGGAAAGATTACAAAAATGAACAATTGTGTAATTCGTACTTGCCTGCAAAATGTTTTTAAGAATTATCATAGTAGAAAGGAATATCGTAGTAGTTTCAGCTGCAATCGGATGCAGCACAAGGGAAATATATATATAGGAACATCGAGTATGATGACTTGTCTTTAGTATGTTGAAATTATTTTCTTCCAGTTTTTACTACATATGCTTTAATACTTTCAATCTCAATACTGTAGCCCAGGTGTAATCAAAAATGCATAGTAATGGTAAGGCACAAATATTTTTTTCAGGAGTTATAAATGAGTGATCATAAGAAAATACTGCAAATATATTTGTGTTGTTAACTTTCCAAGGCTTAGATATTTTAAAAATAGAAGTCTGAAGTTACAATTATGATAGTGAACAATGAGCAAGTATAAGTTTCTGTGTTACACATAGTTTGAATAGACAGAAAGTTAGCAGAATATTGGAGGTCATATTATACTATATATTGCAGTAGATGCATATTCTGTTGTAACAATGATGGGAACATGATATAATGATCCAAAAACATTTTACATAATAAGAGAGTTGTGACAAAAATATACATATAAATGAAATATCTTCAGTCTGCAATGCACCTTCCTATAACATGCTTCACTGGCATACAAAGCATATCAGTATGAAATGCTGTACTAAACAGAACATAAGAAATGTCTAAATAATAGTTAATGGGAATTGACTACAGGACGATGTGTTCTGTTCCTGAATCTACCACTCAATGTTCTCTTTTGTAGACTCATTTGAAAAATCATGGCATAGAAAGAATTTAATTCCAAATTGGAAATTAGAAACATCATCGAGTCAGACTGAAGTCTTAGTTTTATACACCATCAAATATGCTGACCCAAGTACTCAGCTTCGGATATGGTTGTAAATTATGCAGCTATGCTTTGGTTTCTGTTTAGCTGTATAATAAAATTTGTATGGAAAGAAAGGGTGGGTGATGTGATGGTTGAATGCTGTATTGGGCATACTGATCATGCAATGACTTTTCAGTTCTGGGAGTGGTGAGGAGGGGAGTGAGTGGAACTTCTACCGCAGACTTCCAGAGGGCAAACTTTGGCCTGTTTAGGAGCCTAGTTGACAGAGTCCCCTGGGAGGCAGTCCTGAAGGGCAGAGGAGTCCAGGAAGTCCAGATGTTCTTCAAGAGATGTGGGGAACTACAGGCCTGTCAGTTTAAGCTCAGTGCTGGAGAAGGTTATGGAGCAGATCATCTTGATTGCCACCACATACAAGACAACCAAGTGATTAGGCCCAGTCAGCTTGGGTTTATGAAAGGCAGGTCCTGATTGACTTAGCTGATCTTCTTCTATGAGAGAGTGACCCACTTAGTGGATGAGGGAAAGGCTGTGGATGTTCTTTACCTGGACTTTAGTAAAGTCTTTGACATTGTTTCCCACAGCATTCTCCTGGAGATACTGGCTGCTTGTGGCTTGTATGGGTATATGCTTCAATGCATAAAAAGTCGGCTGGATGGCTGGAATCAAGTTGTGGTGAATGGAGTTGAATCTAGTTGATGGTCGGTCCCAAGTGCTGTTTCCCAGAGATCAACATTGGGACTAGTTCAGTTTAAACTCTTTATCAGTGATATAGATGAGAGGATCAAGTGCGCCTCAGAAAGTCTGCAAGCAAGTTGGGTAGAGGTGTTGATCTGTTTGAGGGTAGAAAAGCTCTTCAGAAGGACCCGGACAGGATGAATTGATGGGCTGAGGCCAATTGTATGAGCTTCGACAAGGCCAAGTACTGGGTCCTGCACTTGGGCCAAAGCAGCACCCTGCAACACTACAGACTTGGGGAAGAATGCCTAGAAAGCTGCCCGGTGAAAAAGGACCTCTGTGTGTTGATCGACAACCAGTTGAATATGAGTCAGCAGTGTGTCCAGGTGACCAAAAAGACCAAAAGCATTGTGGCTTGCATGAGAAACAATGTGGCCAGAAGGACTCGAGGAGTGATCATCTCCCTGTACTCAACACTGGTGTGTTCACTCCTCAAGTACTGTGTTCAGTTTTGGGCCCCTCAGTATAAGAAAGACATTGAGATGCTGAGGCATGTCGAAAGAAGGACAATGAAGCTGGTGAAGGATCTAGAGCATGAGTCTTAAGAGGAGCAGCTGAGGCAACTGGCATTGTTTAGTCTGAAGAAAAGGAGGCTGAGAAGAGACGTTATCACTCTCTACAACTACCTGAAAGGAGGTTGTAGAAAGGTGGATACTGGTCTCTTCCCCAAGTAACAAATGAGAGGATGAGAGGAAAAGATCTGAAGCTGTGCTAGGGGAGGTGTAGGTTGGATATTCCGAAAAAATGTCTTCACTGAAAGGGTTGTAAAGCCCTGGAACAGGCTGCCCAGGGAAGTGGTTGAATCTCTGTCCCTGAGTGTATTTAAAATACCCCATCTACACACATCTACAAGAAGCGCTGGAAGGAGGCTCCTGAGAACTACAGTCCTGTCAGTCTGACCTTAGTGCCAGGGAAGTTTATAGAGCAAATCAGCTTGAGTGTCATTACGCACCATATGTAGGACAACCAGGTAATCAGGCTCACTCAGCGTGGATTCATGAAATGCAGGTCCTGCTTGTTGAACCTGATCTCCTTCTATGACAGATGCCTAGTAGATGAGGGAAAGGCTGTGGATGTTGTCTACCTGAACTTCAGTAAAGCCTTCAACACTGTTTCCCACAGCATTCTCATGAACAAACTGGTTGCTCATGGCTTGGATGGGCGTACTCTCTCCTAGGTAAAATAAGGGCTAAATGGCTGTTCCCAAAGAGTGGTGATGAATGGAGTTAAATCCAGTTGGCAGGTGGTCACATGTGGTGTTCCTCATGGTTCAGCTTTGGGGACACTCCTGTTTAATATCTTTGTTGATGATCTTTACAATGAGACAGTGCATCTTTAATAAGTTCGCAGATGACACCAAGTTGGGTGGAAGTGTTGATTTGCTTGAGGATAGGAAGGCTCTACAGAAGGGCCTGGAAAGGCTGGATTGCTGGACTGAGGCCAGTGGTATGAGCTTCAACAAGGCCAGGTACTGGGTCCTGCACTTGGGCCAAAATAGCCCCCTGCAACATTACAGACTTGGGGAAGAGGAGTTGGAGAGGTGTCTGGTGGAAAAGGACCTGGGTGTGCTGATCGACAGCTGAACACGAGCCAGCAGCATACCCAGTTGGCCAAGGCCAAAGGCATTTCAGCTTATATCAGAAACAGTGTGGCCAGCAGGACTAGGGAAGTGATCATGCCCCTGTATTCAGTGCTGATGAGGCCACCCCTCAAGTATTGTGGTCAGTTTTGGGCCCCTCACTATAAGAGAGATATTGAGGTGCTGAAACATGTGCAAAGGAGCTGATGAAGGGCATAGAGCATAAGTCTTATGAGGAGTGGCTGAGGGAGCTGGAGCTGTTTAGTCTAAAGAAAAGGAGACTGAGGAGAGACCTTATTGTTCTCTACAACTACTTGAAAGGAGTACTGGCCTCTTCCCCAAGTAACAAATGAGAGGATGAGGGGAAATGATCTGAAGCTGTGCTAGGGGAGGTGTAGGTTGGATATTCCGAAAAATGTCTTCACTGAAAGGGTTGTAAAGCCCTGGAACAGGCTGCCCAGGGAAATGATTGAATCACCATCTCTGGACGTGTCTAAATGTCATGTGGATATGGTCCTTAGGAACACAGTTTAGCAGCGAACTTGGTAGAGTTATTAGTTGGACTTGGTGATTCTGAAGATCTTTTCCAACTTAAACAGTTCTATGATTCTATAATTCTAAAGACCCTATGTAAATGTGGTGCTTAGAGGCAGATGTGGTGCTTAGAGACATGGTTTAGTGATGGACGACTGTGCTAGGTTAACAGTTGGACTCACTGATCTTAAAGATCTTTTCAAACTTAAACAACTCTATGATTCTATGAAATTATTTGAAATTGCACTATTAGAACACTGTTCAAATATATCTCCAGCTATGGGTTTCTTAGTTATGAAGGCATATATTTTGTTGTATGTATTGCTGATTATACTTTAAAAACAAAATAGTGGCCGAATTTTTATTTGAGCATAAAACTTATTTTAAACTTTTAAAAGATGCAGCTATGTGTTGGGCAAGCAGTTCTTAAAACTCAAATTGTGGCATGGGAAAATACTTTTTTCAATATAGCAGATGCCTTTCAGTGTCTTCAGGGGAAGTTAAATGATTTTACTGACATCAAAAGAATGTAATTAAACACCTATGATGGCTAAACAACATGATAGCAAGTAGAGGCTTCTTCAGATTACATTAGGCAACTATACTCTCACAAATGGGTTGGGCATTTCCTCTGACTGCTCATATATGAAATTTGATTTGGATTAATTAAAATTTGTGGTAAACATAGAATGTACATTTATTCCACATCAGAAAAAGGAAAATAATTAACAATTTATCTGTAAGTGTGGGCTTGCTACTTTGAGCAGCTTTCTAGTGTAAAAGGTGTTGCTTGCTTGCTAAGAAGTGTATTGTAATTGAAAATACAAATAAAAATACAGAAGAGAAAGTCCTATGGCTAACCAATACAAAGACAAGAGTCTTCAGGATAGAATTTAAGTAAAGAAGAAATTTAGGAGTCAAAATTTTGTTTACCTAAAATTTTGGGGCCTGAAATTTAGATTCCTCAACCAATAGTATGTGTACTTCCCATCTTCAACTTCTTTATTCATCTACTAACCATATTGAACATGTCTTTTCATTTCTAGTTTACCTGTAAATATATCCTCACAAAGAAATCCGCTCTGTGGGTATCTAATGTGGAATGTGCAATGCATCAACTTCTCCTTACCACTCCCAGTTTTTAATAGAGAAGGACTATGTGTGAGACAAATTGTTTAGATGACAATTTTTTATGTGGCTGAAGTTACGTAAGACTGGCATTGTTTTAATATGACTGGAAAATGTACATCTTGTCTATAACAATTACTTGATCAGCTAGCAACTGCCACAGGTTAACAGACACCTCTCTTTTTCTGTAGCAGCATATCTTCATTGGAGAAGTCATACAATTTTATCTAATACATGAATTCATTTTCCCAAATTACTTTTTTGACTTTCGAGTCTTTAAACCTTGTATATAATTGCCTTACTAAGTCCCCAGGACACCATAAGAATGTAGGACTTTCTTCCTCTGACAGTAGCCAGAAAATATTTAAAGAAAAAATATACATGCAGCAACTGGATGCTATTTTTTTCACATTGTCTTCCTCTCCTCCTCCCCTTCCAAGACATTTACACATAAGCAATTTAGGGTTTTCCATTTAGCTGAATAATAGAATTATTTTGCCTTGCATAACAAACCATGTTACCTTGCACTGTTTAATGAGATTCAGAATGAAACCAATTCCTTGGTTTTGAATGAGAATTTTGAAAGAAAATGAGAATTTTTGAATTTGAGTACAATGTAAATATGTAGATCTATATCTACTTTATACTAAAGACAACACACTCCTTATTTGCCACAAGTGGGAGTAGTAGTGTATGCTTTTCCATGAAGTAGAGACAAAGATATAAAAGAGTGGCTGGAAAGAAGATCCATGTCATGAAAGAGAAAGAACTGATATAAACGAGATAGTCATGTGCATTTAAAAATGGCTGAGGGTGTGCTTTTGTGTGTGCTGTGACAAAGACATACTTTCCTGTGTCTTTCTTATATTACAACATAATAGATCAGGTATATGTTGTACCAACATCCCATTCAGTTTATTCCCAGGATACATACAGAAAATACATATGGATGATAGATTGAATAGCAAAGTCAAAGCTTGGAGAAGTAATGGCTACTATAGCAATGTACTGCAGGCAAAATCCCACAAAATTGCAGGCCACGTCCTGCCAAATGTCTTTGTTTCAGCTGGTAGACCACATAACAGGAAAAATTCTGTGCTTCAATTGTATGCAGCAATTTATTTCTGGACTATGGTAATAGGGACACAGTAGTCCATCCCACTTTTAATATCAATTTCAAAATGAAATTCCTAGTATGATTGATCTTATGGGAGGTGTCACAAGCCTACAAGCATATTGCAGAGGCTATTTATGTCAAGGACTCACAAATTCTGACATGAAAGCAAGGGAATCTTCATTGGCATGAATACGTAAAGTTGCTTAAACATGTTGACATTAACAACACATTGAAAAGGTTAGTATCATGGGATTAATCACCTTAAAATTTTAGCTTTGGATGTTATTGAAGTGTGACTGCTCAGACATTTTTCTGATCAATAAAAAGAAGATTGAGTAGAAAACCAAACAAAAGTGACTGTTGGGAGAAGAGGAGTTGTTTTTTTATTTTTTAATCATTATTTATGCTCTAAATCCTGAAGATAACACTCTGTGGTAGCTCAGAGAAGTGCATCTGGACCATCTGGACTCTCATCATGTCAGCAGAAAAGATTCATATATATAACATTCAGGAAAAGAGAATATTGTATGCATTGTATTCAATATTGGCCAGCCTGTGGCTTACAGAACACAGGAAATAAATAGATTTCAGTCATGTGACATAAGTATTAAAGAACTTTCCTAGGACTGGGAAACCAAGAAGTTTGTGTCAACAGAATATTTCTCATCCAACATTACCCTAGCTCCTTTGACAAGGTAATGTCACAACAGATGAAAGTTATTTTTGATTCTATCTCATGTTAGTATTGGCAGTTTACACAGTTTTTAAGTTTTTTAATGATTATATGACAAAGGCCTACTGCACATGCAGCGGTGATTTATACTGTAGAGAATAATCTATATGCTATACGAAAAGAAACAAGAAAGAGGAAGGCGGGAAAAAATATTCATGTGTTTAAGGAACTTGTGTTATTGTAGGTAATCTACTCATAATGACAAAAACTGGAGGTCTCAACATGGCTAATTCTAAAACACATTCAAAATTTCTAAACACGTTTGTTTTTAAAAATCTAAACCTAAAGAATGATCATAAGCAGCCCAGTGGAATGCTAACATAAACCTCTTGCTGACAGAGGGAACTGCAAACAGAATTAAAAATAGATACTGGAAGAGTTATAAGTAATGTTATCACTCATTTGGAACAATTCAAGCCAGGGAGGACCTCAGAGTGTCTTTAGTGCAACCTCCTGCTGTCAGGCAGGATCAACTCTATGATCAGACCAGGCTGCTCAAGTCTTCATCCAGTCAGGCAAATCTCCATGTACAGAAATTACCCAGCGTCTCTGGGCACCCTGCACCAATCCTTGGTTAGAGTCATAGTAATTTCTTTTTTTTCTCCTGTATGTAAAATTGACATCTCATTTTTCCTTGTTGTCCTGTCATGCACGTCAGCAGAGTCTGTCTTCATCATGTTGATAATCTCGCTGTAGGTATTGGAAAGCTACTAGTAAGTCCCCACAAAGCCTTCTTGTCTTCATGCCAAGCAAGCTCTTCCATCAGCTTCTTCCCTCATTTGTCATTATGTTCCAGTGAGTCACATTTACAGTGTGCATATAGTATAGAATACATACAAGTGTGCTTGATACTTTAAAGAGATCCTATCATAAAGCCAAAAAACACTTACGGTTGATTCAGATATCAGGAAGAGTTTAGCAAGATGTGAATGACATTTGTATACTACTTAAGAGCATTTTACTAGGTGCTGTCAAGCTTGCTATCACATCCTTAGGAAGAATATTCTTATGAAAAAAAGAGAAACTAAACAAAAGTGCTGAACATTTAGAGAGAAAATGAAGAAACTAACAAAAATACTTGTAAGAAGCGGAATATGGAAGAAGCTAATGCTACAGAACATCAGTCAGAAACTAGAAAGTAAGGGAAACTGATCAAGACAAAAGGTACAAAGAGAAAGTTATGGAAGAAAGTATAAAGGAAAATAAGTTTCTAATGCAGAATAGGAAAGAAAGTATTCGTAATAAGTTATCATTTGTTTTCTTAGTAAAGAGACACTGGGAAAAAATTGTTGGTAAAACATTCAAGAGATTAGGCTGTTCAATAACAGTTAAGTACCTAAACCAAATGATCTGGGTATTTACAGGCCTGCCCATCCAACTTAGGTTAAAGGCAAAAGAGAAAGTACTTAATACTAGACATTATTCATAAAACATTTGTGGTGGGTTGACCTTGGCTGAGCGCCAGGTACCCACCAAGTCACTCTATCACTCCCCAACCCCCGCTTCTCTCAGAACAACAAGAAGGGAAGAGAATAAGATGGGAAGAGCCCGTATGGTACAATATAGGCACTTTAATAAGAAGGAAAAAAAAGCAAAAAACAAGCTGCACATGCGAAGCGAATTGAAACAAGATCTTATTCTCTGCTTCCCATCGACAGGCGATGTCTGGCCTCTCCTGGGAAGCAGGGCTCTGATACGCATAGCGGTTGCTCAGAGGACAAGCATCTTCACAAACTAATGACCCCAACCCCCTTCTCCTTTGTCTCCCTTTTATACTTGAGCTGACGTCACACGGTGTGGAATATCTCTTTGGTCAGTTTGGGTCAGCTGTCTTGTCTGTGTCCCCTCCCAAGATCTTGCCCATCCCATCCCACTGCAGGGGAAGGGGGAGGGTGAAGATGTTGGAAAGCCAGCCTTGGTGCTGTGCAAGTGCCGCTCAGCAGCAGCCACAACACCGGCGTCTTATCTTCCTCCCAGTACAAAGACCAGCACCATAAGAGCTGCTCTGGGGAACATGAACTCCAGCTCACCCAAACCCAATACAACTTTGAAAGAGGATAATGTCATAAATACCAATCAGAACTGGTTTATAAAGGATGAGTGTCATGTATCTACCTTGATATTTTTTCCTTATGAGGATAAAAATATATTTTTTTAAAGATGTTCATGCATTTTTTGTAAAGATTCACGAAGAGCTGTAATATTGCCCTACATTTTCATTAGTTCAGTTAATGTTAGAGCAACACTAATAGTTCAGTGGCTTACAAATTATAGACCCACAATTGTCATTTCTAATGAGGTCTTACATGAGCTTATTCTTAGCTCAACAATTTTGACATATTCATCAATGATATGATATGAAATTACCACTAATAAAGTTGCAACTATGACAATAGTGAACACTTAGGAAGACAAATCAATAATATGTAACAACTTAGATCACTTAACAAGCTGAATGCTATTAAAACATATATGTGAAATACAACCAAGTGTAAGGTTGTGCTTCTGGGTAAAAAAGGACTGTGTGCTAGAGGTACCACAGAGGGCTTAAACTGGTTCAGGGTCACAGTGAGAACACATGCTTGGAGTACTGAAAAGAGGTCAGGCAGCCACTGGGTATAAAAATAGGGGAATATGTTCTAAAGAGAAGCAAGACTAGTTTATATCACTCCTTTTCACATTGCTTTGCTGGAATACTGCAGCCAATTATGGAATTAATAGTTCAAAAAGGAAGCTGAAAACTCAGAAATTGAGAAAAAAAGCCATGACAAGTCTAAACTAATACAGGTTTTATCTCCTATTAGAGAAGACAGAAAGATGGTGTGATAGTATAGTCTTTCCTGAAGATGGTATATTCATCATAAATAATAAAACTACTCATGTTCTTTATTCCAACAGACAATATCAAAATGCAAGAATGGAATAAAAATAACAGACAAATGTCAGTAGTAAAGGTAATTTGTCCATGGCGAAATTTACAAATGTATTTCATGGTTTTTTTTCTTCAGTGGAAATTTTTTTATTGAGGTCATGTGATTGAAAAAGAGATGCTCTAGCTCATCCATAGCTTTTGGACTGGATGCAGTAACTTACGCAGGTAAGTCTCACAACTTGTCATGTGGGACAGGTAAAAGATGAATGTAAGAGTCTTTCATAGCCTTAAAATCAATTAAGTATGGTAATGCGAGGCAACAGCTCCATCGATGAAGACATCGATCGCTGTCATTTGTGGAAGGAGTGCTCTTTACCTTTTTCATTGACAATTAAAGTAGCTTTGGCATAGGTTTTGATATTGATTCCTAAGTGCTAGAATGAGCTTATCAAATAGTAAAGTTGTGAATACTGTGCCTATGTTGCCTATCACCAAACTCAGGGTGTGCCTTCTGTGTTACTGATACCTACTTGTTGTATCAAGCAGATAGATTTGTGAATAGCAGACCAGGGCTTTTTTGAGATTTGGCAAAACATAGTCTTGTGGACAAGTTAAGCACCAAGATTTTGCTGAGAATGTTTGGAAGAACAAATAATATAGATTTTGAAATTTCCTATTTTTTTTTTTTTTTAAATGAAGACTATTAGTGTTTTCTGGCTTGTTTAATTTTGAAAGATTCCATCATCTTTTCTTGTAATTATGCTTTGTAAATGGAATTTCTTATTCATCAAAGGTTAATTAAATGTATTCTGTAAAGTGAGTTCCTTAAAGTATTTACTTTGAAGGTGACTGCTGCCTCCCATTGTTTTGGAATGAGGTTAAGCTTCTCTTCAAGTATGATAGCGAGTCTAACACCATAAAAGTATCTCTTGTGTCTTTAGTTTAAATGGATTTTAAAAGATGTGTGAATGAAGATGCAAAATAGCATATGAAAGAGAGTAACAGAAGATAAGAGTGAGAGTGCAGAAAACATTTCCCATAGTGATAAAGCAGAATTATACTCATTACTTTTTCCAGCAAAAGTTAAATAAGTTAAAAAAGAAAAAGAACACTGCTTAGAATCAGCTACAGTCACCAGTCCAAAGATTAAAATGGCTGCTACAATGTGGAATCTTTAAAATAAACTGGATAATTTTTCTATAAGAAATATGCTTGTTCAATATGAATTTGTTTAAGAGGACTGAAATATTAATCTTTGGTTATAATCAAATAATACCTTGCTGTGTTACAAACATTTTTACTTCCTATTGAATTGGATCAGAGTCGTGCTTATCTTTTCTAAGGCAGACATGTAATTCATTAAATATGGTGTATCAAGCATGCTGGGCGATAGATAGCAAATGTACTTTATAGCCCCAAACCATTTTACTTTCTCTTAGAATCTCTTTATGTCTGTGATACCCTACTTTGTAAAAAAAATAAGCTTCTGCTAAGGAGTTATGTATGATTTTGGGCTATTGCCAATGATCTAAAGAATGACAGTTTGATTAAACGAAAGTGAAATTCAGAGTATCAAGAGAACTGGTATGTTAAAAGCAGAAAGCATTGTAGCGTAAGTGCTTGTATTATATGGATAATATAATTAAATGAAAGCAAGTTTAGTGAAATATGTGTTGTCTGGAAAATTATTTAATATGTATATGTGTATGCGTATGATTTACTTCCAGGTGAGTGTCCAGGTAGTTCAGGGAATGACGTATAATCTTCGTGACCTGATGTATCACCGTTTGAAAGAATGTTGCGCAATGGATATACATATACAAGGAAATTTCATAATTCGTTATTTGCTGCTTTGTGGCTAGCGCATGAATTGAATGTATGATTATAAAAATTGCTGGTATTTGTCTGTATGTTTAATGTATGGATAATAGCCAGTTAAGAAGACCATGATAAAAATGTGAAAGAAGGCAGCAACCACTAGAAGAATGTGTGACACGGTATAATGCAAATAACAAAGTACTTGCCTGGGGAAGTGGGATGTTTTAATCTTAGTATTCCAGTTGCTGCAAGAGTCAGGCACCATATTGTACTCTTTGATAACCAATACCAGTGTTATGCTTACTACCTCTCATATACTCTTGTTAAGAACCTCAGTATGATCAAGTCTTGTGATTAGGCAAGCCTTAACAAGTATGAGCCACAGAAGCAGAAGCAGAAGCAGACTTGCTGGTGGTAAATTATTAACTGTACTTTGCAACGCCTAGAGGATAGCGGAGCTCTTTGAGTGCCCAGACTGGTCAGCATACAAAGTACACCTGCTGTATATAAATAAAAACTACCTGCTCCTTTCTGGGTCTTCTCAATAGGCAAGTCTTCCATTCTCAGGGGAGTGCTTCATTAGAAAAGTATTTTAAGAACTACTCTTGTCTAGTTGCCTGAAACAAATTCCTTGTTGCTGTAAAGTGTATGGATGATTCTGCATCTTCATATGATGATTTTGAAAGGGTCTAAAGCTTACTACTCCATTTCAACACCAGCTAATCAATGCACTTCAAACTGATGTTGTATTTAACCCCACTCTAGTTATTCCTTCTATGTGTCAAATCCTTTGCACATTGGAATTGAGTCAGGACTATTTTGTGTTTACTTTCTAAGACATCAGTAACTCTTTTGTACAAACACTACTCTTAAAGACAGAAGTTTCTCAGTGATTATAAATACTTACTTTTGTAGCATAACTTCCTTACTACCAAATAAGCTCCAAAACAAAACGACTATGAAATATAAGATTTTTTTTAAGAGAGTATAACTTGCCTAAGCTGAGTGGGTGAAAGTGCCTGTGTTCAACTAGAAATTATCATCCTGTGAGCTGCAATCTACATTGTATATAAGCTGACAACAGCTATTTTCTTTTATAGCATAACTTCCTTACTACCAAATAAGCTCCAAAACAAAACGACTATGAAATATAAGATTTTTTTTAAGAGAGTATAACTTGCCTAAGCTGAGTGGGTGAAAGTGCCTGTGTTCAACTAGAAATTATCATCCCGTGAGCTGCAATCTACATTGTATATAAGATGACAACAGCTATTTTTTTTATTTTATTTCATTACCAAAAATATGGTTGAAGAAAAGTAATAGCATTCTATTAGCAAATCACTCCCTCCATTTTTCAGTTCTTAGGTATTTACAACTTGGGAGAACTCTGATTTGTGTAATCTCATTCACAAATTCACAACATAGTTTCCCAAAAGCATCATTTAGATGCCTATTTGGATTAGCTTTTCATGATACTGTGTCTAAATGCCTATGCACTTGAACAGTAGTAAACCAAGCAACTATAAATCTTTTAGACCATTATAACCAAAACTAAGAACCTTAACAGTAATTCAGGCTGATAAAGTGTGTTGAAAGACGCTATTCTTTTGAGGAGAGCATCATGGCTACATATGACAGATATTCTTGTTAAATCATGCTTTTTTTTCTTCGATAGGTAATTTGTCTCAGTTGCTGAAATAAATATCAAAAGTATCTGAAAAGCTAAGTAAATTATTTAAGGTACTATGTATTTTACATACACATATAATGTGCAATATATTTATATATATATACCAACCGTATCCTGGGCTGTATCAAAAGATGCAAGACCAGCACATCAAGAGAACTGATTCTGCCCCTTCACTCTGCTCTTGTGAGACCCCACCTGTACTGCGTCCAACTCTGGAGACCCCAACACAAGAAGGGCATGGATCTATTGGAGAGGGTCCAGAGGAGGGCCACAAAGATAATCAGTGGGCTGGAGCACCTGTCCTGTGAGGTCAGGCTGAGGGAGTTGGGACTGTTCAGTCTGGAGAAGAGAAGCATCTGGGAAGACCTTATAGTGACCTTCCAGTACCTGAAGGGGGCCTCCAGGAAAGCTGGAGGGGGACTTTTTATAAGGGCATCTGGGTTTTAAACTGGAACAGAGTAGAGTTAGATTGGACATTAGGAAGAAGTTCTTTACTAGGAGGGTGGTGAGACACTGGAACGAGTTGCTCAGAGAAGTTGTGGATGCCTCATACCTGGAAGTGCTTAAGACCAGGCCGGATGAGGCTCTGAGCAACCTGGTCTAACAGGAGGTGTCTCTGCACATGGCAAGGAGAGTGGAACTAGATAATTATTAAGGTCCCTTCCAACTCAAGCCATTCTATGATTTTATGATTTTTGACTCAACAAATTTCATCTGTCTAAATTGTTTTCTTCACTCTATTGTTTATAAATTATCTGTTGTTGTCTTTCGCAAGCTATCAGTTTGTACTCTGGTTGCATGTAGAGAAATTTAATTACGTAATAGAAAGTCTGAAAATTCATTAAGCAGTAACAAGCCATTCATCAATGTTTTTGCACATAAAATAAGAATGCAAATACCCACCCTCTTATAGGCATACATTTTTATGAACTTTTAAATTCAATTTTGTTTTGATATGTATGTGAACTAATGCAATATAGATACAATAATGACTAGTAACTGCCTATTTGTGCATATTAATACTATACCTATTTAATTGCAATACATGGTGCACTTCTGAGACTTTGGTTTCATTAGTTAAGTTCTGAAAAGTTAATCTTAAGTGCGTTTCAAAAGACATGGGAAAAACTAAAACCGTAGAACTTCATTTTATCATCTGAAACTCAGCTCCTCAGATGGATAAATGGGCCTTCTTCCCCACTTTCTTTCTGCCTTCTGATTTCAGTGCGTGCCGTGAGTATTTCAATGAGATCTTCATGTTGAAATGTACTCTAGCAGCAAGCCTCCAGCTTGAGGCCTACTAATCAAAACCATTGTATCTAGAAAATAATATACAACAGTGTTGTGAGTTCACCTTGGCTAATGGACTCAGCTGCATCCTTTGAAGGACCTGTTTTGGACCTGGCTGAACCCAGTTGTGTCTGGAATGGGGCAGTTCCTGGCTCTTCACACAGAGGCTGCCTGCTGCAGCTCCCTTGCTATGAACACCTTCACACCTATATCTGATGCACACAGTACACTAAAAATATTCAACCAGCACAAATTGTATGTAGAATCACTTAGTAACCTGCAAAACCAAAAAAAATATATGTTAAATCAGAAGATCTGTCACTCTGATATTTAATTCTTGATTGCTTTCAGAATATAATCTGCATTCCAGTTTCATATATTTCAATTATGTTAAATGTTATTGAAATAAGGTTTCATTTGGTGATAATAATGCAAATGGATTTACGTTCTCTATGGGAAATAATAAAACATCTTTGTTAAATGTGTTTGTGATAACATTATACAGTATCCCACAAGAGCCAGAAGCAATGTAAGAAGTAATGACTAGAACTCAATGTGGTTAGCTTCATCTATTTTCACTGAGATTGTTATTGATTAAATTTTAATAATACTTTTGTGGGATACAGAAATGACCTTAGGAAATTTCTGTTAATCCTTCTGAACACTATAATCTTACTAAGAACAGTTCACTTTAAGGAAAAATAGTGGATGACAACAGAAAAAAAGTCTCAACCATTTTGCATTACAAATATTTTATATATCCATATCCAGAGTCAACATTTCCTTTTTTGTTTGTATGTATATGCCTCGTTTAAAAAATGAGAAATCTCAGAATAATGGATGCATGGAAAGATATGGTTTGTCCTTATTGACTCTAACTGAAATATGTAGTTCGTAGGAGATGCTTTTCTTGTAGTATTATTAGGACTTGGTTTCTGGAATGAAAACTCCAGCTGCCCTGGCTATGCTTATAAATACACAATGAAATATAAAAAAAACCTCTGTATTTGTTTTTCTCATTGTTATTGTTTTATTTATTCATTAAATATTTTAAATATTGTTTTTCTCTCATTTTTTAGTAGTTAGCTTATCAGTGTTCTCTTCTTAATGTCCTGAAGGGTCTATTACAGGATCAAAGTAGACACTGCCTGCTTTTTCCCTTCCCTGAAGACTCAGAAGTGGCAGGTTTTGCTGTACAACCACATTAACTATTTCATTGACACAGACGGTGATAAATAAAAAGTTTAAATACCACTGTAACTGCTATATGACTTCTCAACAGAAACTGGAAGCATTTCCCTGAAGATAGAATAGCTTTCAATTTGCATATGAGTGCAAACATTTCAAAATTTCTGAGGAGAAAGCATATAATATCATATCCAAAACATGATTTAGACATGTATATAAGTGAGGTCCCTGAGCCAAAGGATTTGATGTTGGGATTACATTCCAGGGAGGCTGTGACTAGAAAAATTCTCCAGGTCATGTACTTTCAATGCTAGAAAGTGTAAATAAATTAGAAAATTCAAAGAAGGTTCACACAAAATATTCAAGGGATGAGGAAACATTGTGGATGTGGAAATCTAAGCTCAGTTTAGTTATTTTATTACAATGAACGTTAAAGTTTGATCATGGATTCAGTAACAGGGTTTTTCAATTTATTAAGTGAAGTTGCAACAGTGACTATAGGTTAATACTAGGCAGAGAGATTCTAGAAGTAATATATGTACCTTTCACAACCACTGTGGTCAATTGAAAAAGGATTGAAGTGAAAAGCTTCGTCACTACTAAATATTTTTTTAATTAATGTAAACAAATTTCAGGTTGTTTTTGGTTTGTTTTGGTTTTTTTTCTAAATTAATCTAATTTAATTCAGTACTAAATTATTCTGAAATGTCATATTTCTATGTCATGGAAGTTATACTGTGAAGACCATTTTCTGGTTTTATAGCCAGTTGATCTATACAGTTCATCTTTGAAATTTATGCAATTTTGAACAAGATTCTTCATAAAATCAGTTGATACTGTTCTGTGTGGACAGATTGAAAACAATAAGGATCTCACAACTAGTTCAGTATCTATAGGTAACTGTATTCTAAGTAAGGGGCTTTGAGAATGATGGGGACTCAGATTTCTTCAGAGAAATATACAGTATTTTTAATAAAAGTCAGAAACCGTTATAAATTAGAAAATGTACAATGAAACATTTGTATTATTAAAACCTAACAAGCATTTATTTGCAATGGTGGTAGAAACTCTACCCTGCTATTCTTCTAGCTTTCACGGGTAAGAAAAGGGGGTAAGTCTTAAGGTCTTCTGATGCATGAAGATAAGACATTCAGTAGTATATCACAATAAAAGTGTCAAATTTTATTTGTTTACTGACTTTATCTTTGTAGAGGCAAAAGGATAACCCTATGGCTTTATTGCAAAGGAAGTCAAAGCATTCCTATCCAGAGGTAGGTAAGCTGGCCTTCCATGTCAATAGAGGTAATAGAGATAATTGAGATAAGCTTCAATTTTTGGATTCATATGGGATATGTTATGATGAGACTCTTATTTGAAAATTGCGAAGAAAAAGGTCATGCTTTGCTTGAAAACAAATCTGGTGCACTTCAAATGACAAGGAATGATGGGTGAGTCTTGGTTATTTGCGGTGAGAAGAAAGCATTAAAATGAAGCTAAAAGCGATAATTTTTGAGGGAAACTTCTAACTAGTGTAATTATTGTATCTGAACTACTTGTTTACATCTGCAGTTGTCATATAGAGCAGGTATAAAATTTCCAGAAACTAGTGGAACCATCATTTAAGCTTGATGAGTGATTAAATTCTTTTTTTTGTGCTTTATAGGAACATCAATGTATGTATGTAATCTAGTATTTGGATTGCTGTATACTTCCAGTAATGAATTTTATGTATTTAGTGGGAAAGTAGGTAACCTCCTCCCATATTCTACTCTCATTTATGAAAATTCACTCAATCTGTGTATTTTTACAGAAATTAAAGATGTGTAGATATCTGGCAATTCATGTCTTTGACAACTATTGTCTCTTCCTAATTTTTCTGAATCAAGACACAAATTGACTGTTTGCTTTTATCTTTCTGCTGTTGTGCTAAATTTCTATTTATTTCTTTATTTGTAACTGTGAATAGTAAAACTACAGAAAACCAGACAAGTGAAAAGACTGACACATTTGTAAAAATAAATCTGTGTTTACACCTGTAGCCGTGTCAATGGCAACACAGTTCACAGGGATCTTCATAAGGATGATTACATCTGAAAACCGCGTCTTAGCTTCGGCTTTCCTAACTAATACCTCAGTTAACCCAGTTTTATCATAGAAGATTAGAACTACTTAGTTCCAAGAAGTTCAGGTATGCAGAACTAGCAGCTACAAAAAGCTGATAGCTCTTCTCAAATTTAAAATGTGCTAGCGTAAATAGGTATTTCCAAGCTAATATCTCAAGAAAGAAAGCCACACATCACCACAAAGCAGGTCTCATGAAATAAATTAGTGTAGCTATGCTTCTCCAAAGCAATATCTATGACTGTCTCTGCTGTATCCAATATCAGCAACTGTACAGAAATCACGATGCGGCTGAACCACTTTGAATTTTTTTTCTGCATAATAAAAATAATTAAAAAAAAATATATCTGAAATACTTGTTGAACAGAATTATTTTCCAACAGATCAGTGTTTTAAGTTATTTTTATGACTGGAACATGTGCTGAAAACCTGCAGAATGTAGAAATGTGCAGGAGGCTGTATGTGTCACCACAGGACATCCCCAGAGGTGGAATTTCATACTGCATTGGCTGGTGAGAATCTGACAAGAATGAAAGTAGAGACTAAAATACTGAAAGCTTCCTATTTCTTCTTTGTATCATCAGAAAATCTTAATCTGATCTCACATTTTGGAAACTGTTGTCACTCTGTTTGCAGTGCCTCCATGGTGCATCAAAGTTCCTCATCTTTTTCTAAAAGTTTCAAAGCTTTTGTTTCCTCTGTGGTGTTTTGCCTGGAGGTAGTGCATTAGATTTGCAGTATGTCAAGGTTTCCTTCACATATTTCATTATGGTTGTTGCCTCTCTCTGCAGCAGCAGCCTATGTTTATAACTTAGCAGTTCAGTTTGTTTGCTCAACTCCCTTTGCATTCCTGGGACTTACAACTCACTGCAATATTAGTTCTTGTTGCCAGGGCACTTTGTATAACACTTGACTCTATTTTAATGTACACCTATTTTTGGAGCAGTGCAATGAGCAGAGCTTTGCCTTAGTCGTTTATTTTGCTCAGACATTTATTTGGAAGATATTAGTTCTGTTAGGGTATCCACAGATGACAGATTTCTCCATTCATCGGTAGTAGACCAAATATGGCCAAGACCAGATGCTCATGACTTAAATGTGAACACAGAAAGCCTTATACTCTGTGTGCAAAATTAATCCCAGATAATTTGTGTTGATAATACATGTTCTCAGTTTCCTTTATTTTACACTATGTTCAGTTGTTTCTCTCTAAGAGCAAGTTGGATGTAAAGTTCTACTACTAGTGGTTGGAGTACTCTAGTTTGGTGCCATACTGTAACAATTTTGAACTAATACGTCTAATATAGCAAATATTCACCAATATAAAATGATGTTACTCTGAGGGACTAACATAAAGCTTCTAAGCCTATACTGTGCACTTGAATAACCAGTATCCTAACGCTTGCCTTTGACTGAACTGTCTGATCTCTCCGGCACATGCTATGCAATCTCAAGTGAGGCTGCCTCAGGCTTTTTCAAGCAGAAAGTCATGAAATCTCTGGCTTCTTTAGCATGTATTATATTAGCTGACAAATACAGTGTCTGTGTGTCGGCAGCCTGGGCTGGAGGCTAAAAGGTTGGCTCTCCCAGCTGCGCTGTTTAAATCTGAGGCAAGCATTCCCAACAGGGATAAAAGCAACCAAAAGCCATCACAAGTTAAATGAGGACTGTTTTCTCCTACGAATCTTTTGTGTTGCCTGTGTTTGAACATGACTTGGCTTTATATCTCAACTGAAGTGAGGTACCTGAACACAGATGGTAAAGCAGTCCATAAAAATGGGAATTGTGAGTCTTAAATGCACTGACAACACAAGTCACAATGGAGTGAATGATACCTTTGTGGAAAGACTGTAATGCATATTCATTAAAAGACAAAGTAAAATTACAAATGAGTGTTGGCAGGATTGGGAAGTTAGTCTGCATTTTCACATCATTATAAAATGTCTAGCTTTGCTTCTTCAGATATTATACAAATAGCACAACAAAACTCTGATCATTCACAAGGGTTAAGTTTAATTTAATCACAGACAGTAACTCCTGCTTCACTTTCTTTCACCTACTTCTTTGTCTAGTGTGTTTTTTCCCTATTATTGCAGTTGATGGAAACCAGTATATTAAGATATTTTTCTAAAAATAGAATATTTCTTCTTATCAACTGCAGTCATTTATTGTTCAGTTATATCCAGCTTTTTCTGTTGTTCATCACCCCTGTCTTTGGTAGACTTAATTCAGTGCATTTCTGCAGCTGTATGGACTGACTGGTATTAGAAGGAATGGAAGAAACAAAGAAACTGTTTCAATACGTAAGGAACTAGTTTTTCCCTAGGAATTCAAGGGTGATATGGGGATAGAAAAAGAGTTGGTTCATGCAGAAGGGATGTATTCTTCTGGATTTTACTGTACAGCAATCTATTTTAAATTATCTAACCGGAAAAATATTTTTCAGGTTTAAATAATAACTTCTGGTGTCCATATCAGAGAAGTGAATGAGAAGATAATATCCAAAGAAGTAGCTCAGGAAGGTATTATCTTCAAAAAGGGACAGAGGCAAAAATATCTCTAGGCACAGGAACACTGTCAGTGTTATCAAACTGTTCCCTCAACAGACATGCAAAACGGAGAACAGGATTTTGTCTGCTCAAATCCATTGTTTCATCTTGTACAACAGTGCTGGTAGCATTCACTGTTCCTCTTTTTCAATGAGTGTATTTGATAAAGACCTTCCATGTAGATGTGCTGAAATGCATCTCTAAACCTATGAAAGGGTAATGTTCCTCTGCAGTCATTTTCTTAAATGAAACATAATTGTTAGCACAAAGCCTTCCAACCGCTTTGGAATGTATATTGTCACTACATATTTCTCTAGGGAGAGATGGGAAGATGCACAATACCACAAAAAGAATAACCATGAAAACAAAGAATACAGTTAACCAATGTAAATTTCAAACAGATTTATGTTCTTCTGAACTAAGATTTATTTGGGTATCTGAATCAATTATCCTAAATGTAGACCAAATAATGGCATATATTACTATTACACTCAATACTCCAACGGCACAAAAGTTTTGGCAGCAGATAACTCATAATTTATCCATCTTTGCATGTGGTAATGCACCCAGAGCATGTCATTTGTCAGCTTAATGGCAATTCCTGTATTCCCTGACTGCCTAGAGGAAAAGGTTTAAATACAACATTATTTCTGGCTAAGGGGCAGTTGTCTAAAAAGCTTGAAACTTAAGCCTCTGTTAGTTTCACAATATCTGGGAGATCTGGTACAGTATGTTCCTGAAAAAGCCCGACTTAACTATGTGCCCAGTTTCTCCCAAGCTGTGATTAAAACAGAGAGTATGCATAAGTTGTTTTATTTAGGTTCTAGAGCAAGATATTAAAGGACTAGGGTAACCTGACAATGGACCATTTTAGGAAAAGGTAGTTAAAATAAAATGTGTGAAATCAACTGGGCTCTGCAAACTCTCAGGACTTCGTTGCTTTGCTAGCATCACAGTGCTGGAGATCAGTTACTCAGAGGATACTGTGAAACAGAGAAACAAACTGCTGTTTGATTCCTTCCTTTGTAATGTATTTTAAGTATTATTAGTATAGAAAGTCCAGAAACTTCAGACAGAGGTATGATTATGAAGTTAAATCACAATGTGCAATGAGCTACCTTGCCTTTTGTCTGTCCTTGGTGGAGCAATTTGAAATCCGAAGTAGGTCACAAGTCATTTCATTTTGTAGTCTTGACCTTGTACTCAGTGGACATTTAATCCCATCACAAAACCACTGGATAAAGTTATAAATACCAGTTTTGAAACAGCCCTTTTGGGACAATATCTTTATCTTGGCAACTGGTTTCTGCTGAAAAGGAACCAAAAGAGTTCAGGATAAAAACTCTTCTAAAGTACTGCTCTTACATCATGTGCACTCATATATTGTTAGCTCGACAGCTGGATATTCCAATTACATTTATGTTTTAGATATCTGAAGACACATACAGAAAATGTGACTAGATATACAAATAGGAGATAAAAACTACCTTCTCAGCTCTACAGCTCATTCTTCATTTAGGCAGTCACTGTTTTATTTATTTTGTTTCTCCTACCTTTTTTTTCTTTTTTCCTTTTTCCTTCCTCTCTTATTCTTGCTACTCTATCTGTCCTGCTACTGAAGCTTAGCGGCAGTCAGTGAATAGCCCTTCTATGTGAATAGCATTAGAAAGGACTCAACTATAAAGACTTCAACCCAAATGAAAAATCACCTAGAGTGTTGGATAGGATCTGGCCATTAAATTTTCTGTTTATGATCAAATATGATCAACTTCAGAACATTGAGATCTAGGGTTATTCTAAGGATGAATTTGTTTCTTTTCCTTAACTTGTGTTGTTCTTACTGAGAAAAAAAATGTAAACCATGTGCTTTGAGCTGAATTAACTGTAACTGAATTTCTTGGCAGCTTTAAAGACAAATAGAGTCATAGCCAGAGCTCCATACCAACAAAGCATTTCATATTGAACTTCCTTGTTTTCCTTCACATTTATTTGCTTTCCCTTCTAATTTCAAAAATAAAATGTTGTAGGATGACGCTTTGAATTTGGGAGGATGGTAGATTGGGTTTTTTTTTCCCTCTACAGATTGATCTGGATTGGAAATTAAGTGTAAGTTTAGCTGCTTTAATGGGATCCCTAGAAGAGCCAACCCCCAAATTTTTAAGCTTTTCAGTTCTTATGTTAACAAAACAATGCACATGAGATATCTGGAGTGAGAAACAGAATAATTTTTTTATTCAAGTTTTCCATTGAAGCAACAGAATTGAGCCTATTTTGTTCAAGATCAAGGAAACCCTCAATGCTAGGGGCTGTTTAGAAGTAACCTATGGCCTACAGGAGTATTGACAGGACTCTTCTACCTATCCTGGCAACTCAGGAGTGTATAGACCATGAGAAGCTATTTCAGCACTTCCATGTAGGGATTTGTGTCCCCACTAAACCTGCGCTCTAAATGTCCGAATAAGTTTCACCAAGAATCCAAACGGTGGAGGAGAGGACACCTGTACACACCAGCAACTTCTGTGCGAAGGAAAGACATTATAAGGAAAATATTAAAAAAAAAAAAAAAAGTTAGATAAAATAAATATTTGACTACCCAAAGCAGTTGGGTACTTTCCATCAGATGCAGGAAACCAATTCATGCATTTTAATGAAGAAAGAGATGTCTTCAGTAGACAATACCGCTTGTGTATTAGGAATATATTTTATGCTTTAGCTTCAGGCCTGTAAATATTTTACTTGACTGTTAATCGTGTTGGTTTCTCCTTTTCTAACCATCTATTTATTTTAATAAAAGAATAAAGATTGCAATTTAGCTAGTTATTTATCTCTGATAGTTTAGTTATCTAAAAGTTAAGTGTAAAATTAGACTTACATAGTTGTTGAGGCTTTCTCTATAGCCGACAGAGATAAATAGACACAAGTAGTGACTCAACCCCGTCATAACATACACATGAGACAGGTGGAATTAATAACCTTCTTTTTCTTTTTCTCTCTCCCTTCACTGAGGCAGGAGTCTGAACAACTAGTGTAAACCATTTGTCGATCTTTTAGACAGTGGAAATGAAGTAAAGTGAATCCCAATTCTGCTGCATGGTTTGAGCAATCCCCCATACAGTACAGTCCTGAGCTGGTTGATGTCTCCAGTAGTTACTGCAACCTAAATAAAAGCAATGTATTTAGCAATATTTTAACTGGAAGAGAGTGAGAAATGTCTGTATTTTGTCTGTCACTTAAGTATTTCACATCAGACCACATATTAATGCTGAGAGAACTCATAAAATAACACCTCAGATTCCAATATGTTAAATTATATTTAATGTTACCCCTCCTCCCTCAAGAAAGAAATGGTGACATCTGTGATACTAAACTGTTTAATTTTTTATATATTTAGCCAGTACTCACCATTTTTAGCAGAGTTATCATTTGTGGCATATTTTAGTATTAAATATGGAAATGGAAAGGGATGAGCTTATGTAGCTGAATATGCTTTCAGTTGAACTTTACTTCATTCTTCTAGGAGACTACAGTACCTTCTCTTAAGTTAAAAATGTGTATTGTGACAAAGCAACTGCAGAGCAGAGCTGTGGGAAGATGCTCTGAATCACAAAAATACTTATCCTCTAGGTAAATAAGCTGAAAAATTGCTTTTGGATACCTGTCTTGGGTAAAGAGAAGAGAAAGATCTGTTATGACAACACTGTTTGAATTCACTGGCTTTTTCTTCAAAAGGTCATTAAATGTTTCAGATAATAATTGACCTAATTCACATTAAGACAGTTAAGAATCAGGATCCTCTAACCCATGTCAAATTGGTGAAAAGAAATGAGGACAAACCCTGGACCACATGCAAATACTGTAGTGGCACTTGCGGTGATCCCTCTGATTTCAGTAGGTGTAAGCTCAGCAGCGGTCAATGACAGTCTTGCTGGTCTAATATGGTGGTTGCTGGTTGCCTTTAGGGCAAATTCCATTAGAGTAACTTCTGCAAGATGTTGCACAGTACTTGTAAAGCAAAAGGAACATATCATACACCATATGATATAGCTAAACAATGGGCAAGGCTGAGAGTGCATGATGAATGAAATAAAAGCTTCTGGTTTTTTTCTGTCTAATAAGAGATATTACTCCTAAATACCTATCAAACAGGAATTTCTTGGCCTCTTTGCTCATTTCTACTCTCAGTCCTTAAGAACCTAAATCAAATATCATTAGTCTCTGAACTTCATAAAAAAATTGTGTTTACCTAAGACCTAACAGAGCATGCCACATAACAGTTTAATTGCAGCCATTACCGAGGAATAACTAGAGAACTTCTGGTTGCCCTTCTAGATCCTCTATTAGTATTTCCACAATTCCTTGTATTCACAGAAACATTGAAAACTTTACTGAGTTCTTTTAAAGCATCAGCAAATTATGGGCCAAGGATGAGTTCATTAAAAGGTATACAGGAAAATGTAATAATACACTGAGAACAATAATAGACTACTGTACTTCAAGGAACATTCTGGGATTTTCTGTCAAACATAGGAAGAACTACGACTGTAGCTAGATTATTTCTGTGAAAGTCTTTGGTAAGCGCCACTGGATATATTCTGTTATATAGCAACGCGATTATTTCACTTTCTGTGGCTGAAGACAATTGCAGTTTTGACTAGTACTGAAAAAGTTTTTAAAAGTTAGCGCTGCAGCAATGAATTTCCAGATTATCTATACGCATGAGGTTTACTGCGCTGCCAGTACTAAATGATCATAGAATCACAAAATGATTTGGGTTGAAAGGAACTTTTAAAGATTAGCCTTTGCCATGGGCAAGGACACCTTCCACTATACCAGGTTACTCAAAGTTGCATCCAACCTGACCTTGAACGCTTCCAAACATGGGGCATCCGCAGCTTCCCTAGGCAACTTGTTCCAGTATCACCCGAATAGTAAAACATTTCTTTCTTATATACAATCTAAACCTACTCTCTTTCGGTTTAAAACCTTTGCCCCTTGTCCTGTTGCTACAGGCCTTGGTAAAAAACTTCTCTCCATCTTTCTTAATAGCCCTCTTCATATTTTGAAAGAATGCAAAAGAATGCCCCCAGAGCCTTCTCTTCTCAAGTCTGAACAACTCCAACTCTCTAAACCTTTCTTCATAGAAGAGATGTTGCAGCCCTCTGACCATTTTCATGACCCATCTTTGGACTTTCTGTAATAGACCCATGTCTTTCTTGTACTGGAGACCCTAGAACTGGCAGTACTCCAGGTAGGATCTCATGAGAGTGGAGTATAGCAGGACGATTAATCCCCTTGACCTACTGGCCATGCTTTTTATGCTGCCCAGGATATGATTGGCTTTCTAGGCTGCAAGCACACATTGCTGGCTCATGTGAAATTATTCACTCAACCAGTATCTCCAGGACCTTTTCTGTAGGGCTGATCTCAATCAGTTCATCACTCAGTCTGTACTGATACTGGAGATTGCCCCAAACCAGGTGCAGGACTTTCTACTTGGCCTAGTGGAACTTCATGAGGTTTGCATGGGCCTGGTCCTCAAACTTCTCAAGGTCATCCTGGATAGCATCCTTTCCCTCAAGCATATCAGTTGCACCACTCAACTTGATGTCATCTGCCAGCTTGCTGGGGACGCAATCAGTATCATTAATAGAGACCTATAGTCCTTGGTGAATGAAATCCTGGAGATATCATTATGTATTAAATTTCCTATGGAAAATCGTGTCAGTTTCCATATTGGCAGTCAACAGTCTCATTATACCAATGACATGTGTGGATCAATTTTAGGCACAGACAACTTAGGGAGCTGTCAAGAACAGCAGATCACCAGGTACACAGCTTATTACATGTCTTACATCTGCGGTGACATGTCGCAGCTCAGTGAGAGAGAGCAGAAGAAAGAGTGTGAGGGTACAGTGAACTGCAGAGAACATCTATCAGTTTTGGCTACAGCTATACTGGTGAGGCTGAGAAAGCAGAAGAACAGAAATAGAAGGATCAGACAACAATCACCTCTAATGCTTACTTGTCCAACAAGACTCAGATTCAAGTCCTTGCCTTCAGAGTTCCCTAACTCAAATTTTCCTACACTGCTGCCAAGTTTTGAGACACTTCTAGGTTTAGGTAGAGGGTACAAGGATTTCAAGGGGACTTGTTATCAAGAGCAGGGAGCCTGGTTGCCATCTACTGTTCATGGTAACTGAAGCATCCTAAAAAGGTCACTGCAGTCCTATAAGTGGGCTGCAGAGAAGGTGATATTCCCTTCTTGGAAAGGATAAGAAAAAAATGTACCAACACATATTGTCTGGGCTAGCTATCTAGGTCTAGGTATTTGGAGAGCATCTTTGAAAAGTAGCAATGGTAATCACAATGTCTGTACATCAAAGCAGATAAGCAAGTCAGGTTTTTTAATGCCTATTTTGGCAGCAATTTTTAAGCTAAAAGCCTATTGCTAAAGGAGATGAGAAACTTGAAAAAGACAGGAAACAGCCAAAGGAAGTCTGAGGAAGCTATCATAAAAGCTACTGGATTATTTTTTTCTCCACACACTTATATGCCAAAGCTTTTATTAGGCAGCTTAATTATTGCTCAGACAGTTTAGCTTAGCTTGCCTAGTTGTAGTCCTAGCTTCACTTTCTCTAGCCAGAAAGAAGCAACAAAGCATGGCATGAGATCTGAACCCATTTTCTAGGTTTTTCTCAAATGATCATATTCTTCCTTTTGGTGAAACTATTTTTAAAACATAGTCAGTCCTGACATATCTCATCTGATGTGAATAGAGGTGCTTTAGTCTGGAAATGAGAGGGCAAGTCTAATACTTTGTAAGGGTGCCTGTTACAGGATAAATTCTGTAATGATTATAGGCTTTACTGTCTCATCTACTCACTCCATTGACCTGTGTTCTCCATTCACCACCAAATGGCTCTGTGAAGGTTCTGCCTTTCTGACCACAGCTACTACCTGCAGCTAAGAATAATCCTTGCACCTCCTTCTCTTCATCTCTCCCCAAGAACAGTTCATCAAGAAGTCCATCATCTTCAGAAAAACACTGAGGGGTGAATCTGTCCCACTCTTGCAGCCCTCCTCCCCATCCTTTTCAGGGAGCCATAACCAGTCTATGAGGAAACTTTGTGATTTAACCTAGCTACTACTTTTAGCAGATTTGTTTAAACACCAGAATTTAAACTTTAGCCATCAAACATTAAGAACTTAAGGCTTTTGGACTGATGGTTGCCCAATTTGAGATACCTCAAAGATTAGCATTTTTAAAAGTGCTGGATATTCCACCTGAGATCAAATCAACTACTCTAAAGAAGCACAGGCTGTGAAGCGCTCACCCTTAGGCAGTTGTGAGTACTTGGGTCTGAGCTGATTGGTACATTATACAAACAGCAAGGAGTAAGGAAACTTTAAATCAGCTATGCTAAATGAAGGGAGAAATAAAAAAAGGGTTTTCAAATCCACTTTTCATACTGGTGTCCATCATACCCTTTGGGTCTAACCTCCCAATGGAATTTTAGGTCCTAGTCTAATTGCATTGCTGTAGTTTTCTGTCAGTATTTCGACTGTGGTTCAGCTATTCAATTAAATCCTGCTGCAAACACTTGGGAAAAAAAAAAAGACGACATTTTCCGTGTAAAAAATAATTAAAAATAAAGACTACAGCTCTGAAAGCTGTTACATATTTCTGTGGGTTGAAATTAAAATAATGTTAATATTCCTTTCACATCTGAAATGAAAATTCAAGTTTACTTTTATAAAAAAAAAGAACATGGATGTTTCAGTCGTGAGTTGCAAATGTCAACCAAGTAATATAGCTATAAACTCAAGCTAAGAGAAAAATATGAAAATGGGAATATTACAAACTTAGTCCTTATTCATAATTTCATCAGTTTAGTTCATTTCCTTATTACTTTGGATTGAAGGTATATATTAGTACCTCCTAAGATAAGTATGTTATATCAGCAGCTCTTGAACTGTACTCTCTGCAGTATGAGTATTTTGCAAAGCCAAGACAATTACTCAGTTTTACCATTTGTTTTAGTATACTTAGTCATCTAAGGTACATTTAAAATGAAACAAGTCTGATTTTCTTACTCGAGAAACAGTCTAGTACAAAGTAAGATTAATCTCCTTACTCTAGTATATGATGAGCTGAAAACATACAAATAACCTCAATAATTATTCAGAACTCATCAAGATGGAGACGTTTATTTCTTGCAAATCATCCATGATTTAGAACAGTTGCTCCCAATTTGCAGTCAGTGATCTGCAAAGAACTCACCAGACATGTGATGTGACTTCCTTTCCTTCTAACAATTAAATCACGTTAAATGACAGTAAGGAACAAAGAAAATATTTTCCCAATATTATTTTTTCTATATAAACACGTGCTGCCATTACCATAGAGTTGTTGTTTAACTGGAGAACAATGTGGTCTGCAAGTCACATTCTCATTTAAATATGATCCTATGCAGAAGTATTGTCAAATTGATATATGTAATTCAGTGTAGGACGATAGTAAAGCTGTAGGAGTATTTTTACATCAGTGAGATCAGCTGAGCACTGCTTGTATATTGTAGCTCCCACTGATTTCGCATAGACTTTGACATTCACAAAGAACTCAATGTGGTTAGCTAACATGCAGGAGGATCTCTTCAAGCATCCTCAATACAGTAGTAGTAGATAACAGTAACATTGCTTGATCCTGCTGCATTTTGTTCTATGGATATCTCAATAGAGAGCCTCATTTCTTTCTTCATCCTCCTACTTTTTCTAAGCTCAAAAATGTTTGAATTTGAAAAGAGAAGCACAGGCGTTATCTGTATTAGAACAATATGTGGCTAGAACACTTCATAAACTAGAATTAAAAATGGCACCACTATTTCTGATTTCATTTAATGGACCTAAATTAATCCCTTTAAAACCTGTAGTTTTGTGACTGTCTTCATTTAGTTGGCTGTTCTATCACCTAATGACATCCCCCCCAGCCTCAGGAAAGGGAATCGGGAAAAGGGCATGAGATCTGTGGGTTGAAATGGAAACAGATTTAACAAAATAAAGTAATAATAATAAAAACTAATATTAATAATTATTCTAATAGAAAGCACACAATGTTATACCCTGCCAATGTAGTGGTCATGAGCTGCGCCCTCCCAGCAGTGGATGCTAGATGTCAAGCACTGTCAGCACCACACCTCCAGCAAAAGCGTGATGGCCACAGTAAACAGGAGAGTAGGTCTCAGGAGCAGAATAGCAGACAAGACCCTCCAGGGATGGTGACTGTCAGGAGAACAGACCATCTTCGGCAAACTTGTTCATTTATAGTAAGTATGACATTAATTTTACAGAATACTTCTGTTGGCCAGCTTGGGTCAACTGTCCTTGCTTTTGCTCCTCCTAGCTTTAGGATTTCACTCACTCAGAACTGCTGAAGACCTTGATCACTATGGAGACCTGCATACCATGGCTGGCCATGAAGGAAAACAAAGTACCTTATCATCTTTTTTTCTCACTGAACTGGGTGCTGCAGTCTTCTAAAAAAATGCAGCTTTCCTGAATAGAAACTTGATTCTATGATTCTATCTCAGTGAAACTAGGACAATGAGAAAACAACTCATCCATTTTAATAAGTGAATTATTAAACTGAAGATTACTATTACTCATTGTTTATTAGTTCTGCATACTGTGCACAGCACAGTGAGTGTGACTGTGGCACAGAGAGGTTTTCTGTCAGCAAATTTGGTATAATTCATGTGTTGACAACTACCATTTGATTGAGCACCACAATTTTTATTATAATCAACCTGTGATGGAGAATATGTAGTCACAAGCTTTATTTTGAAATTGAATTTGTGTTACAATCACATTGAGATTTAGACTGTTACCTAGAACAAGAATCACTTACTTAGAGTCAGGAACATGGTACCCAATTTAGTCCTTTTGTCAGAGTCTGCTTAAGCAGCATGTGACTGGAAGCTTATTGAAACTTTCATGAGCATCCATGAGCAAACAGTACTAGAAGTGCTGACCAATTTAGTTTACCCCTGCTGAGAAAATGATCATACTGACATCTATTATGTATAACGTGGTTTGAAACTATATAAAGAGAGAGAATAAAACATGATATAACTAAGTCAAGAATGTCTGAAAAATAAAGAAAGCAGTTTTGAAGTTATTTACTGACAACATCTTTACATAACATTTCTCCAAATTTTCATTTTCATAGAAAATATCCTTATTTGAGTAAAGGCAATATGGTGACACATATTCTACTTTATAAAAGCCTGAATTTGTCTGTGTATAGACAGATATTAATGGAAAAAAAACAAAACTATTACTGCCTAATAGGCAGTTTACTCAAAGCAAGAGTGATGCAGTGATACAGTTTCAGGTTAGAAATATCTATTTGTATATCAGTGGCAGGACTATTAAATTTCATCACTTTCTGGGCAAGTTTTGTGAAACATTTCAACTGGTCAGTTTTGTTGACTAAATACTCCAGTAATAAGCACTCTATTTAATACCTACTCAGTACATAATTTAATTAGATCAGAGGGTTGACTTCCTCATGTAAATACATGAATGCCACAGGCTTAATTTTATGTGCCAAAACACTATTTTTATGTTGATTCAGTCGATGATACATCACTTTCTAAAATCCTCAGTGGCTGCAACTGCCCAACGTACGTAGCTCACCTATCTCCCTTTGCAACTGGGGCCCTACACAACATTCAAGGTCAGGCTGGGCTGTGCTCTCCTTATCTAATTAAAGATGTCCTTGCTCACTGCAGGGGAGGTGGACTAGATGACCTTTAAAGGTCTTTTCCAACCAAAAACATTTTATCATTCTAGGATTCTACTTGCTTGAACTCACCTCCTGTTGCTTTTTCCAACAGCTTGCCTTTGTGGTCAGCCTCTTTTCCTCTACATGTTGAGTTGCCTTGACTCAGCGTATGCTTCACGCTGCCCATTATCACCACACCATTTCCATCTTTCTGCTTAGATACAAACTTAAAATATAAACTTCTCTTTTGCTTATAGGTACTCAGTGAAATGGATGAACGCAGGATATTTCTGTCTTGTACAATTGCAATGCTCATTTTTAAATGAGTTGAATTGCCCAGCTAACTTAAAGTGGACTGTAAGCATGCCGAACAACTTTGAAAGTGCACGATGCATTCTCCAACCATTAATCAGCTTATCCTTCTGTAGCCTTTAGGAGAATAACAATAATAATCAGAATAATCCGTTATGGTAAACTATTAAATTCTTTTTCCTTTAAAAGTTTTTTTGATCTCTCATGCCAGATTCTGGCTTTATTTGCACTAATATCTCTCTGAAGAACTTCACTTGAGTCAGGGGATTTACTTTGGATTTACACCACTTGAAATCAGAAAAATATTTATAAATGGATTTGAGATCATATCTTTTTCCTCATTTCAGTATATAATTTATGGATTTTTTGCACAGAATTGTAAGTGTACTGCAATTACTTTCCTTCAAGTGTTTCCGTTACATGGATTTATTCAAACTCCAGCTAATTAAATCTTAAAAAGGCCTTTTGGAGAGCATGTTTGAAACAGGCAATATTTCTATCTCTAAACTTGGAAAAAGGATTTGAAAATGTTCCTTTTTCGTTGTTGTTGTGCATAATTGAGATGGATGGCAAATTACGCTATTTGGTGAAATGATTAAGTGACCTTGATTTTTTTCCAAGTATTTTCCACACACAGCTTCAGTAAGCATAATATTAAACAGACCTAATTTTTTAATTCTGAAAAACTGACACACATTATTTTTCTGTTTATGTCAGTAGGGCACTTTATATTACAGAACATAGGAATATTCACAAATACTGGTGAGAGTGCAGAGCTCTTTCACATCACTGCCTGTCACATTCTGTTCAAATGACTTGTGAAGCAAAAACATGAGGGTGAGAAGGGAGAATGATGGAGACCACCTTTTTTTGAATGTTATTCCTTGAAATCTTGGCGACTGGCTTTCTGTACTCCCTGTGGTAACAACCAGCATTTTGGAAGCTGCTGGTATAATTGCCTCAGGACTGTTTTAAAAGCAGGAAAGGTGAAAAGAAAAAAAAAAAAAGGCGTTTAAAGATGCAAAACACTTTGTGCAACATTCCCTGGAGTAATTAATCACTCAGTGAAACAGTCTGTAACACAGAGGAGATTTTTGTCTTGAATGAATTTAAAGAGCGGAAAAAGTAAGTTGCTTAAGAGACCACTGCTGAGTTTAATAGTCTCAAAATTAAAAATCAGCATCTGCCAATTAAGGCATATGAGCTTTCCGGCAAGACATAACCACAGGCAAACCTACGTGGCTGGCTACAGGTAGCCTTGTGTGCCACACTTGCATTCCCCTGGCCAGAAGCAAGCCAGCTGCCGTAGGAAAGCCATGCAGACTGCTTGCAGGAGGCATATTGAATCAAATGTAGTACTTTGCTAACATGACTGTACAGCTTCTGGACCAGAGGGTTTTTGTTGTTGTTGGGCTTAGGAGTTTTTATGCTTGATTTGCTGAGTGTGTAGGCAGATAAGCTTGGCTCTGCCTGGACATGTTCCTGTAGGATGACTGAAATGAGGCAGAAGTCCTGTGGGAAAAGGATGTGATCATTTAACTTAAGCCTGTATGATAATCACATGCATGAAAGGCTGAATTAATGTCGTGCAGGAAACTTTAATATTGGCATTCTCCATGTTTTTGAAAGGATGATGTTGCAATTTTAATAAAGTTCTTTTAATATCTTTTATGTGTATAATCTCACACACCTATATAACTGAATATTCTAACTCTTTGTCTAACTGAAAAAATTTCTATTAAATTTTAGTAAAAATTTCTATTAAATTTTAGACTTTGCTGTGAATTTGAATCAATAGTCCAAAGAATAGCATTAATAATGTGTTATGTAAAAAAAAATAACTTCCGTCTGTCAACTTTAAATGAGATGCCTGACAACATCAGTGGTTGGACTTTCATTCTTGATTTTGGACAAAAAATGAGAGAGGAAGGCCTTCTTTCATGACTGACTGCTAGTCAATAATTTGTAGCATTGTGACATGTCCATTTCTTCCTAAGAAAATATTATTTTTTCCCTCTACTCCAAGTTATTATCATTACCTAGACCAAACTCCGCTGTGTCAATTAATGTTCCAATATAACGACATGACTGAAATTGAACTTGCTACGCTGGATGTTGTCATACTATTGATATATATTATGCATTGATAATAATTGCATTATTATTTCCTATTCCTTCTAATGCAGCCAGATTGTTTGCTTTTAGAGCATGCTATTTAAACAACTGCAAATAGAGGTTTTTTCTTGACATTTCAAAACATTTTTACAAGTAGTTACGATACTTTAGAGTCCCACTAGTGCCTATCAGCACTTCAGATCATTCCCTTTGTTGCACTTCCTTTTGAACTGGCAACATGGAAGATCAAACCCCATTTAATTCAGTTAAAACTCAAGAATTTCAAATCTTGTTCATTAAATCATTTCAGGAGTCCTAGTATGCTTCTCGGTGCTACGCAGTGCAACAGATTATGGACCACTTGCAAATTTTTCTCTTTGTTCGATTCATTTTCTCACTGTTATTTAATGTGTAAAGCATCAGTAACAGTATGCAAGTCCAGAATATTTGTGTGAAAAATTAATAATATTAACTCCTAATATATCTTAGATATTCATGAAACATTCATGAAAAGGTCCTAGTGAAGTTACACTTTACAAAAGGTACCATACAAAAAAACCCAAGAACATCAGACCAAGATGTGAAGTAAACACAGAGATGAAAAACAGCACTGGAATGGAACGAAGGCAAAAAAAACCTGCTTGACAGCAGTAAGCATGCAAACTACAATCGAGTCCTGCAGAGCTCTTAAAATGATGGTAAGAAGTGTAAAGCTGAGGATATAACTGAAATATTAAAATGGAACGAATAACAGACAAGACAAGGAAGAGGAATTCAATACCTCAGACAATTCTCAGTATTAGCCACCTTTGCGTAGCATTATATATGTTTATCACAGATGGGAAGAAGAGCTAAACTGAGCACAGCTCTGCCTTTCATTTTTTGAATTTAATAATCTCCCATTATAGCCCAACCTTTCTGTGCCTATTTTTGCTCTTGCACAGCCCCATTATTAGTGCCAGATTTGCAGCAGCAGAGACAGGTGGAAGGAGGAGCTGGGCTTGTAACCTTTCATTAGCACTGCAAGGAACATCCATCTTAATATATACATGCACCTTTTAGAATATCCATTAGCATTATTCTAAAAACGATTATTTGGGAGTATATGCAATATAGTCCATATATTCTTTCACACATCAAGTGTTCTGCACACAGAAATTTTTATTTAAATTAACTGACTTCTGAAAGAAATGTGACATATTTTACTCTTATTAAAAAAAAAAAAAAATCAACCCAGAATTTTTGATGTTAGCATTTTTAACTGATTACTTTAACACTAACATTAATTTTCCTAATACATATCATAAATACACACAGAAAGATGCAGGAGCAGTACAGAATCCAATGCTAGGGCAGAAAAATCCTATGACTAACTCATCAAATTGTGAATACAAATAGTGAAAAAAAGGGTCTGCACTCTAAACTAAGTAAAAATATCTTATGTGCTTTCAGGATTGTCAAGCTGACCCTTACTGACTTGTCAAAATGTGTTAGTTTCAGCAAGAAAATATGCTACTTGAAAGGTCAGAACACAGACAATTCAACTTAAGAATCAGTAACGAGTGAACCTAGGCAGTCATCAGATCCTAGCAAGTTGCCAGGGGAAAGGTTATCAGTCAAAGCACAGGAGTACACCACTGGTTTAGAATGGAACTCTCTAACAAATGATTTTTCCATTCTAAATGTTTTCTTAATTGTGTGGCAATAATTACTCAAGGGGATGTTAAGACTGGAAAATATGACAACAGCAATTGAAATGTACAAGCAAGAATGAGAGAAGGGCATGAAAAACTTTTTCAAAGAGACATTCTTTCCTTCCTTACTAGTAAAGTAGAGCAAAGTCTCCTATTTAACCACTTAAACGTTTACATCAGATTTGGCAAGAGAAACAGCCGTAAGTAAAATAATTTTTAAGTCTCCTGGGTAGTGAGAGTAATCTAATTAATTTCAGTGATTATTTGTTTCCTTCTATGTTTGTTTGTGGGTTTTTAGCCATACCTAGTTTAGATTATATGGGGTACTTGCATGATCTCAATAATCCTTTCCATTGGTTCAGTGCAGAACTAAGATCTGGATCCAGCTCAGATAAGTTCAGGTAAACAAATTACCTATGATAGGAGTGCAGTGATTATCCTTTCTAGAGTCAATGAAGAATGAGGGAGTCGTGCAAGGGACATCTCCCACTACAACACTATAAATGACTTAGTGTACGTCAGTGTACGTCTCTCTCTGGACTGTAAGGACTCTAGGGAAACTGGACACCTAATTTAGGTATCTGAGTTAAGACAAATCTTGCCTTGAGACCCCAGTTTTAATGCTCAACTTGAACTTAAGTTATATATTTCAAGTAGCCTAAATTAGTTTATAGGAGTAGTTGTCATGGAAGAAACCTAAGTTATGTAGAATATTTACCCTTTAGTGGCTAATACCTTAGACAAACGAGTAATGGTATCCCTAAATAAGAGATGGGGAACTTGGTCAAAATGACTGAAGGACTATCAAAGACTCAGGAGAACTTCTTCCCACTTTCTTCTGAGGATTTCAGTTCTTTGTTCAGAGTCAGTCAAAACTGTAGATCAGAGGGAGAAGTCTGAAGGATGAACATGTGACTATCCCACCTTGTTCTTTAAGTACATCAGCCTTTAAACTGTGAAGGGCAGAGCAACACCTCTGCAGTATCAGCTTTTTTACAGTGCTGGCAAACTTTATATTTTTTTCTTTACAATGGAGTATTTTAATCATACTGGAAGGGCTATGGACGTAACTCTTCCCATTAAGTTCTACTTTAAAATAAAAGAATTGTTACTGATGTGAATGAAAAGCAGTTACTATGAAATGCTATTACTTCATCAGCGGTAATGTAAAAATAATTCTATCTTCAATATTTATACGAACATTCTTGAAGGATATTACTGATCATCCTTTATTGAAAACTACTTGACTTACAATTCTGATTTATATTTACACAAACGTAAGAGAAAATAAACTTCCAGCTATCTACCATGCACAGCATTGTTAGGGCTAATTGGTATATCCTGGGAACTGAGCTGTGTTAGCTGGTTCTTCAAAGCTCGCTGTGTTAGGCTTATGCGAACTAGAAGCCTTATTTCCTAATCTCTAGTGTGGCATCTTCTGTGCCTGATTGTTGTACTAATACCTGCTGTATTCACCCGAACTACTTTTGCTGTACCTGACCTTGGCTGGAACAAACCATATCATATCTTTCCAAAATAATAAGATGTTTATTTACAGAAACATAGAATCATAGAATGGTTTGGATTGGAAGGGACCTTAAAGATAATCTAGTTCCAACTCCTCTGCCATGGGGAGGGACACCTTCCACAAGACCAAGTTTCTCAAAGCCCCATCCAATCTGACCTTCCAGAGATGGACATCCACACCTTCTTTGGGCAGTTCCAGTGCTTCACCACCCACCTACTGAAGAATTTCTTCCTTATATCTAATCTAAATCTACCCCTCTTTCAGTTTAAAGCCATTACGCTTTGTCCTATCACTATATGTCCTCGTTAAAAGTCCCTCTCCAGCTTTCTTGTAGGCCCCCTTTAGATACTGGAAGGCTACTATAAGGTCTCCCTGGAGTCTTCTCTTGTCCAGCCTGAACAACCCCAACTCTCAGCTTGTTCTCATAGAGAACGTGCACCAGCCCTATGATCATCATCATTACCCTTCTCTGAACCCACTCAAACATTTCTGTCTTTCTTATGTTGGGGGCCCCAGAGCTGAGCATAGTACTCCGGGTGGGGATCTCATGAGAGCATGATAGATGGGGAGAATCACCTCCCTCAACCTGCTGGTCATGCCTAGGATACGGTTGGCTTTCTGGGCTGCAAATGCGCATTGCCAGCTCATGTTGAGCTCCTCACCAAGTCCGCCTGCACAGGGCTACTTTCAATTCATCCTCTACCCAGCCTGAATCTGTGTTTGGGATTGTCCCAACCCATGCGCAGGACCTTACACCTGACCTTTTTGAACTTCATGAGGTTTTCACAGGGCCACCTCTTAAGCCTGTCAAGGTCTCTCCAAATGACGTCCTTTCCGTCCAGTGTGTTGACCACACCACACAGCTTGGTGTCAATGGCAAACCTGCTGGAGTGCATTCCATTCCACTGTTCATGTCACCGATAAGGCTGTTGGACAGCATTAGTCCCAGCAACAACTCATGAGGAATGACACTTGTCATTAGTCTCCACTTGGACATTGAGCTGCTGGTTAATGGATTATGCAACAAGCAAGTTCATATTTAAGTTTTCTAAAAGTAAGACAGATTTAAAATGTAATTCTGGCAAACACTTTGAATATCCTTTTATTTTGATGGTTAGTTTTTTGAATAATCATTTGTTGTTTGATATGTGGGTGAGCAAATTATGTCTCTTCTCTAAGCAAAATAAAAAAATTAAGACAGTTTTCCCAAAGAACTCCCTAGAGTAAACTAAAATGAAAGCTTTACTAGTTCATGCAGGGAAAATACAGCTTTATGTTCTTGATAGTTTTGATTCATTCCTCTTGTCGGATGTACTTAAAATTTCTGGACTATAGTATCTGAAATATTAAAAACTGTTTTATTTCTTCTTCCTTGAACACAGCCTAAGTACTCTCAGTGTCTGTAGAATCAATTTCCTTTTTAGGACCATATAACCAGAGTCCAAAAGTGTAGATACCCTTCCAGCTATGCAGGACTTTGAATACGTGGAAGTCCTAATTCCCAAGGAGAATAAACGGTTCACTAAATGATCATTGTATATTAACCCTGAAGTATAGTATTAGAGTCTCTGCAAAAGGACCTGGGTATTTCAGTGTTCCCCTGTGTTTTTAAGTACAGAATGTTCATTCAAGAATCCTGAGCTTTGCTGTTTACTGAACCACAGGAGGAGTCCCATGCTGCAGGCACTCTTATTTCTACCACGGCTTGTCTGGAGTGCTTAAGTTCACATAGGAGCCTCAGCCTCATAGCATAAACTGATTCTATGCTTCAATAATTGATTACCTGATAGACTTACAACATTCAAGATAGTCATCTTCTTCCTTTGCACGGTGCATCGCTCACATTGCAAAGCAGGGGATGTCTAAAATACCCACAGACAAAAGATGCTTTGCTCATCTATGGGATTTAGGTGCCTCACGTAATCAAGACCTAGTGGTTAAACAGCATTTATTAATTACTGATACAGACACATGGGATTCAGATAAGGTTTCAGAGTTTTACACAAATTATTGCCCAAAACAGAGGCTGGAAATTAGCTTTTACATTTTGCCCAGTGAGTGTCCAAACCCATAGATGTTTGCCTTTATTCTTGAATGTGATCAAAACTTCATTGTTTCATCCAAAATATAATACCATCAAAAGAAAGAATGCACTCTATCACACTGCACAGCCTCTTGTTTGGTCTGTCTAAGGTAAAAAAATGTTCAGATCCCTGCACGGAGTATTTGAACTGGTTCTCCTCCCAGGGAAGGTATGATGATTAGCAAGCAATTGAATAGATGAAGGATCTTTTTCTACATTTTAAGCTATTTCTAGATTTCTAGAATGATAAAACAGAAGAGGATCTAGGGCTATGAATCCTCATTAGGGAGGGACATAATCCTTCAACCAGTCATACAGATAGAAGAAAACAAAGTTTTGTTTCTATTCTTTGTGTTTGTTCTTGGACAGCAATGGTAACCCACCACTTGCTTGGTTGCCTTCTTATCTATCACTCCCAGTCAACTGGCATCTTCTGTTTGTTGTAGGGGCAGTCCAGGAACACTCTCAATACTGTGGGAGCTAGTGGGATGCAGATGCTGTGGATGACTGAAGGGCGTTGTGGTGCTCTTCCTGAGGACACTCTTGATATTTTACAGCTTCCTCCAGGTTAGATGAAGCTCACTCTCAGAAAGAAATGCTATGGCTGTGTGACAGGATACAACAGTCCCCTGAAAAATAAAAACACCCAAGCACAAGCCCCTCTGCTCTCTTCTTCCTTTACCCAACTTCAAATAGCATATTTCTGTGCAACATGCCTTTCCTGACTTCGCAAATTTCTTTTACTCCTGCTGCTTTCTGATGGGCAAAGGGAGCAGGGACCTCTCCATGAAGCTCTCTGACCCTGGTATAGCCTTCTGAACTGTGTCACGATTGGGGTACGCCTGAGGCTTTCTCTTTTGCCTCCTGAATAGTACCAGTCTTTGTTGCCCTATTGGTCTGTGCTTGAATGAATCCTTTGGGTGAATGACGTATTCCTTGACATTATCCATGTTGGTTTCACAGAGAAGGATATTCAAATGACCTAGCCTTATTATTCCCTTGATAGTCACTGATAAAATCCCTGTATTTACTAAATTCTATCACACTATGATACATGACAGCCCACATTTATTATATGCAATACGCTGGCTTTTAGAAAAAGCTTTATCTTTTCAAACAGCAGAGCTTTACAAGGAAGTACATGAATCTCTGCTTTTGCAGTTCTAACTACCAGAACTGGATAGACCAATAAAGCAAAAGACAGTGAACACTGGGGTATTATTGGAAAGACAAGGTCTAGCTAGAAAGAAGTACAAATATACTACATTTTACATATCTTAATATTTAAAATCAAATTACTGTGCACTGTATATCATCATACAAACAAAAATCCTATTCTCCTTCAAAAAATAATAGCTGACATCACAGAACATATACTCTAGGTTGTATAATTGGCGTGGTACAGATACATCTGGCATTTCTTAATCATTAAGGTTAAAGTACTAAACTAACAGTATTATTTTAATGTAAAAGACATGGACTTTGTGTGATTTCCTATTTTTTTAAAAAAAGAAAACTGAAAAAGCCACAAACGTTGTTGAATTGACAGTAAGATGGTTAAGCAGGAGACTTGAAAACCTTAAATTCTACACAAAACCTGGCCATGAGGGCTAAACATGTAGCTTACACAATTTACTCATGATTATCCCATGAACCCTAAAAAGGGAACTGAGTTTAATGAAGACATAGATTGTTCCTTTGAACAGATCTGTGGCTGGTAGAATACATTCATATGGAAGAGACAGAAAATTAAGTGCCCATGACTGACATGACCTTTTTCATATACCAAAAGGGAGAAGCATACAGTTTTCAGTATGAATAGGATATGGGCAGTTAATTCTCTTACCTGCCTTTGAGAAATGCCAGACTATGTGGCTTCCTTGTGAGAGGGAGAAGATAAAAACATAATAAGGTGAATTATTTCTTATAATGAACAGAGAGTCTGGGTCCATATCATGATTTTAGTCATTACTCACAATTTATCTATAAAGCACATGCTGTAACTCTAGATTAACTATATAATTATGTACCCATAAAGAATGCTATAATATAATGAAACACACATGTATTATAAAGATTAAACCAGAAATAATTCATGATAAAGCTCTCCTAAGGATTTTTCTTGCTGCTTTCAGACAAAATGAACCAAACTGCTGCTGAACATTTGAGTATGTAAATATGTTATGCTAGGAGATATTACTGAAGCGGTATGATTCTTAGGAATACACTAAAATTCTAATGCAGGGTGAAATAAAAGGATCAACATCATGCTTAGTGACATCACTGTAAGTATAGAGCCATAAACTCAGTTAGAAACTGACATGCAGGCCTGGTATTTCTTTATGAGTCCTTTGTTTTTATTTAAAATGGTAAATTATTAGGGACCTACCGTTGAAACCCACTGGTATTATCTAAATGATCTCCTAAGTATTTTAAATAATTAGTAAATAAAGGTGTGAATTTATCCAGGATGTCAGCTTCTGAACTAACTCAGTAATTGGGTTTGTTCAATAAAGCAGCATTTAAATGATAAGGGATTCCAACTCCTATCACCAGAAAGGGAAAGTCTTTGTGAAAATGATAGTGACAAAAATGACTTACCATCTGAAAACTGAGAGAAACCTAAATGGCTCAATCTGTTTAGCTTTTAAATACTATCAAACAGTGGTTTGAGTTTGGAATTTAAATACCCTAGTTGTGAGAAACAATAGAATGGAAAAGATTTCGTGAGTGGAAATCAATAGAATGGAAAAGATTTCGTGAGTGGAAATCAAGAATCCACTCAAGAGTGGATTCCTTTTTAAGCATTTGGAAATCAATGGTATCTTCAGTATTATTTCCTATGAATATATACATTAGCCTTCCATGCAGATATCCCTAATGATGGTACAAGACTGACATTTTGCTTGTGGGCCTCACAGGTATTTCCTGATAGCAGGGCTGACAGCAGTAAGGCTCCACTGAAGAGTATGGAACAGGGTGATTTTTAATTAACACTGACTTTTATGCCAGTTTCCCCACATTAATTCTCTTTCCCTCTTCAACCCATCCCTTTCTCCACCCTTTTCCTTATACCATGTTTTGCCTCAGTCTCTACTTTTCAGCTATTTCACTTCTGTTACAGCAATCTTGCCAAGCTGGGCTTCATCTCAGTGCCCAGAATCTATTCCACTTTTCTACTTTACCTTCTCCTCATCTCACCTTTCTAGACCAGCTCATCCCAGTGACCCTCCCACGTCCCAGCTCTTTGATGAACTTGTCTCTCAATCTCTTACTTTACCTATTTTCCATACAGTGTTTGCTAATTTTATGTTAATAAACAACCAAGTGCTTCTATTCCTATCTCCCCTTCTTGTTCAGCCACAGTCGTTCCTTCATTTCTCTTATTGCTTTCTGGGCCCAGATGTAGTTCTCAATTTTGACACTTTTTGTAACATATTTCTTCTTCCCATGAAAAAGATTTTTCAGTCCTCATAAGGTACTTTCTGCCTACTTCCCAGCGTAAGAGGGGGGCTTAGGCTTTCTGATGTCCGTTTGTGTGCCTGTATCCATCTTCCACACCTCTCAGCCCTGGACTGTGTACACCCAGTCACTCGGTAGAGATGAAGCAAATACAGAGCAATCCCTGAGGTGACAGAATATGATAAACTCTTCTTTGATGATGGGAGATGAACTTTCTGACCAGCATTACCATCAGCAAGGGAATGGGAATGTTCTTCATGAGTATGAAGATTTTATCTTTCAAAATGAAGGTCTCTACTGATAGCATGCAAATTCAAGGTCTTTTAACTCAACAAAATTGGGAGACCAAGGAAAAGGACTATAGCTTTAAAAACCTTTTGAAGGTGAGGAATTAAGCCACATATACCTCTACATTTCTCAGACCAGTACAGATTATGGTTAAGACTTTCACAGGCAGCAGGAAATTACTGCAGACACTGAAAGTTCCTAATGGGCCACTTGGATAGAGTCCAAATACAATGCAGTTCAGTCACATTCATTTTCATAGTCAGGCCATTTGAAGATGGGGTTTGATGGCTCTTTTCCTGTTGGGAGTATCCCTAGTTTTGAGGGAATCCCTCTCTGGAAAGATGTGACCTCTGTTTACCTCCTTTACAGCAGGTGAATAGGCAACAGACTGTCTCAAGGTTGCAAGATTGTTTTCAGCTAAATACTGTCACAACTATTTTTTGTGCTTTTTTAATGTTTGTTTTTTTGAAATACAACCCTACATACAAACCATTTCCTTCTCTAGCCTGGCACCATATCAAAACCACTTTCTTCTCAGTTGATTCTTCTAAACATCTTAATGGCTGTGTCAGCTTCCTGTAATTGTTCCTCTAGTATAGGATTTCCTCCATCCCCTCCTACTAGCTCAGGCAATGTCCTTCTGGTTTATGCTTTAAAATGCTTGGACATGAGACAGAGATAAAAAGAAGAGACCAATATATATTGAATGTAGATTGTTTTAACAACAAATGGAAATAACAGAGTCCTGAACTATTCTTGCACTTGCTAGGTTTTCTCAGGAACTTTGAGCAATCTGTGGCCTCTAAAGGGTTGCTTTAAAATGACGTCTCAGGAAAAGGAAAAGGAAGCATGAGAACATCGATGAGTAACCAAAAATAAGACAGTGATGTAAAGAATAAAGAGACTAGCTGGACTATGGTATCTTTCCTTATTATTTAATATTTAGGCAGCACTTTGCAAACATGAACTGTCACAACCTTCATACCAGCATCCTCCTCACCGTGTAGTGAGATAAGACAAAGTCTCCGACGGCATGAATGTCAGCAGTCTTAGTTCCAATGATGATGTCAGTAACAAATTTGACTCAAAGGCTAAAATAATTTGTTTAAAGTCATACAAAGTGTCTATAGTAGAAATTCTGCAGATTTCAACTTAACATTCTGATCTCTCAATGTGCTGAAAAATATCTAAGAGAGTTATGTTGTTTCAGCATATGATCCTTCAGAATAGTTACACAAATGATTAATTCAACAGGAAATAGCTAGTGACTGACACAGTGATTTTTTCTGTGCTAGATGAGGTCCCATGTTTCATAGACTGATCCAATCTTGTCCAAGATTACTGACTTTGCACTTGCTATCTTTGCTGAGGATGACCAGTGTTGCTCATAATGAGAGGAAGGAACAGTCTACCTTGCAGAAGCTCCACATCTCCCATCTGTTGAAGGTACCAGCCCGGCTAGTGGCTTGTACTCACATGGAAGTAACTCTGCTGTGTGTGTAGGTTCTTAAGCTTAGTGTTTTTGTTTCCAAAATTACTACTAAAATGCCATCTGGCTCTAAGGACTCCCAACGCATCAAGCGCTTGAAGTTTCCTCAGTAACAGGTCTGCAAACTACAAGCATTTTTTGTGAGAATTGTCTGGTTGGCAATACTGAGACAGCAGGCCTTGAGCCTTGCTGAGACCCACAGACAGTTCTTCAGTCTATCTACCTATGTGGACAAGCTGTGTCAGTTTTTTTCAGAAGAGGTCTCTCTGGTCAGGCCTTGCACAAACAGTGGAAGGACCAGTGATGCTCCTTGTATCTCCATCCAGAAATCAGGTAATTAGAAAACTAAAGTAGGTTGTGGGAGACTTGAATTCACAACCTTCTTCTGCCTGAGGGGATGTAAATGTTCAATCAGAAAGACCAGTGTCCCAAACACATTTCCAGGATGTCCTAGAAGGAAGGAGGCTTCTGCAGTGTCTATTGCTAAAGCTCTCCTATCTCACAGGGAATAACTGAAAAAGAGGTAGTGAGTCCAGTATTCTGACAATCAAATATGCAATTGTCGAGACTATCTATGACTCTTAAATGGTTTAACCGAGCACTTTCTATCTTTTATCCAATCATTGCTTTTCTTCTATCAATTAATTACCTCACCCTATAAATAAATGGTGATGTCAGGTGAATCAGGTCTGCATGGAAACAGAAGGAAATGAATGTCAGTTGTGTGAATTTGTCTTACTACAGAAGGACAAAAAAAAAAAATAATTAAAAAGACAGATCAGTTGCTTTAACTTTTAAATGATGAGATATTATGTGAAGCTGTCTAACAATAACTCCTGAAATTTCATTACAAGAAAAAACAGATCACGTAATCTGAGCTTTATATCATACACTGTATTCTTATGAATTTAACTCTGAATGGAAGAGAGAAAGAGATGATTGTTCATGGTCTGATGATCCTTCATTGACCATACAAATACAATTTTTTAAAGGAGAAGGAAACAACATGCTTAAGAGCCTAGACGGTGAAACAAACTCTTACATAGTGTCTTTTACTTGAAAATGCATTAAGTGAAATCCACCTGGAGGATGAGAAATTCAGGTGTGAAATGGGTGCAGCTACAGTTGCACATTTAATAAGATATGAATTTGTTTTTTCCTTGAGTGCGTAGTATTGACATGCCTGTGGCTGCAGGCACATAAGACTGAATATAATTGAGCTGCTGGCAGCAGGCAGGAAATTGTAGTATGTTAAACATGTCTTTGTAATTAATATAGTCTTGGTTATACCGTTTTTTAAAAAAGTACTGTTGAATTTCAGGTTTCTGGGAGAAAGAAAAAAAGTCTTGTTTAATTGTATTTTTTTTTTTCATTACAAATACTTCCCATACCAACAGCAAGCTCAGCATCTTCAGTAGTGTAGTAAATACTGTAACACCCTCTGTCAGATACAGTTTGGTTTCTCTCTTCTGACTAGGGGACGAATTCTGTTCTCAAAGCAGTGATTAGTTTTCTTGGTCTGATTTTAAAAATCCATGATGTTCTGAAATGCTTCTGTGGGTATGATCCACTGTCATGAATCATGTTCAGCAGGTCAGATGGAATTGTACATGACAGTCCCTAATCCAGACCATGACTAAGCCTTTTAGCTGTACTTGCACCAAATGGCTGAGTGACTTGCATACAGGGACTTAAGGCTAGGTGTACTTTTGTAGACAGAGATATCTACAGCTGAAATCTGAATTTCCTACTCTGCTGTCAGCTGATATAGGAGACGGAAATATACTGTCATGGTGAGAAATGACAACTGTGTTGAAAGAGCAGGGTACTTACATTGCCTTCTCTACAATCAGGTATTTCCTGAATTGTCTAGGTAAAAATAAACAATATAGCCAATCTCAGCTGTTATTTATCCATTGGGTGAACCTTTCCTTTAATCTCTGCTCTTTCAGTTTGCATTTTTACCTTATTGTTGGTCAAGATCTTATTACCACGTAAAAGGATCAGTCTATCACTCAAAGAATAATCAGGGACTCTACACGAAATTTATTAAGTCGAACAACAGAAAAAAAAAGCATTGTTCAAAGATACACTATAACCTTGAGGACAGTGGGTCAAAAGAGCAGGGTTCAAATCTCTTTATATGCACGTAAACATAGAGGGAAACTCATTTTCAGCCGAGGGTTAGTGACAGGCAAAAGCTGGCAGAGCTTTGGCAGGGTATCTCAGGAGTTACAGTTATGAATTTTAAAAGACAAAAAAACCCTGTTGTTTTCCCTGTTCCTTGATGAGGGTGAGTACTGGAGTCCCTCTTAGGTTTTTGCCACCAGCTCTCATTTAGACAATTCCTTGTTCAGTACGCTGGTTTATCTGACGCTCATCACACTGGAAGGGCAGTCAGGGCATGTGACCTGCAGCTGCCAGCTCTACACCAGAGAGAGTCAACAAAGTAGGTATTGCAATGAGGAGCAGGGCTCTTTTTTGTAGCGAGACCCAACATTGAACTTAAACTTGGCTAAATACCTGGAGGAGGTTAGTGCTGAGAGTAGGACATCTTGTTTCTGTGCCTTCTGTTTATATTCCTGTTGTATACCTGGACTTTATATAGTGTTCACTACTGGCAGCATTCAGCGTCAGGTCTTTTAGACATAGTAACGGTAATCAAAGATGTATTACGACCAAACCTATTATCAGATAACCACTGCAACTGTAAAATCAGGTAGGCTTACTGAAAGAAACCACTATATACAGTGCTGCTTTGGACATTCACATACTTTAAACCTGTGAGATTAAACAAAAGTTCTCCAAAAATTCTTTTGAAATAGATGAATAAAGTCTAGTTATCCTCCAGAAAGAAGACATTTACAATGTTCCAGCACAGTCTGTATACCTTTCCTGGCATTCCCTTTGTGGCTGAATACCTTCATAGAGTCTCTCTGTGCAAATTAATTTTAAGAACAATTCTCCATTATTGTCTATGTGTGATGGCAAAGGGCTCATTAGCTTTTGTCCCAGCTAGGAGACATGAACTCACCAATGCAATTTTCCTCCATTTATGGCCTTGATTTAATGCCCAGATTTCTAGACTGATGGCTTGGTATTTGTAAGAAACTATTGATTTGAGGAGTGAGGAGAAAGAGATAAACTAAACTGAGAGCTCAAGCAATGGGCAGATCTTGGTGCTATCTCAGGAGCCTTAGTGTCATGATGATAGATCCCACAATTCATTTCAAGTGGATGGCATGATCCCTACACAACAACAAAAAGTGTGGAAGTTCAAGTGGATAGGGATAAGAGAGAAATGGTTACTATGAAAGAAATTGCTTCTAAAACCATTTTATTGGATCACAGAGGATGGAAAGTCTTCAGTTGGAACAGCTCAAAACAAGTCAATAATGAAACCATCATATTGTGACCTTTATAAAATGTCTGATAGGAACAGCTATCCTCAGTCCTTCTTCCTGCCATTTTGCTATCTGTCAAACAGGATGCATTTTGTTTGATAAGATGTGATTCAGCCCAGTGTGGAGGCAAGAGTAATTAACACAGCTGATAGTAGTGACACTAATTGCCTACTTAACCTGGGTGTGTCCCAAACCTTGTTGCTAAACTTGCAGTTGCTTGAAATTCAGGAGTGCAGGTTCTTCAAGGCGAGAACTGCTTTTTACTATGCATTTATGACATAATGGGCCCCAAGTTCTTTTGGCATCTTTAACTGTCTTTATAATATAAATCTTTCTTATAATAATAAGCTTTTGGGACAGGAGCCAAAGGATTTCTGTGTGTGAGATTTCTGCGTATGCCCCAGTGTGCTAGTACCCAATTCTGATTGTGGCCTTTGAACTCATTTGGACTGAGATGCAGCTAAAAGTCAGAATAACAAGACCATTACTAACAGTAGCAGTGCGAGGACATAGTGCTGTATGGTAGAGGACACACAAGAGGGCTTTATGGATTTAGATCTGTATTATGATAATGAAGCCTGGATGCTGAGAGCTATGATTTCTACTTCCATACTCTGGAAATACTCAGCCAAGTCAGAGTTCTAGGGAAAATTAACTGTTGCTGGAAATTTCTTGAAGTATCTCTGGTACCAGTCCATACATAAAACTAGTCTGAAAAATGAAAATCAAAATAGAGGGCAGTACAAGGGAGATGTCTGGGGATGCATCATCTTGGAAGATATGGACATGGAGAGACAGGACACAGGATTTATGTTTTTAACGTACATAATATGAGTGTTTTTCAGTGAGTCACACCTTAGTCTAAGTTTAGGTCATCTCCATTTTAAGCCACTAGGGAAGGTCTATAGAAACCATAGTGTTGGCAGGTTAACTAGAGGAACGTGTTCGTCTTCTGTTGCTTACTCCAGCTGTTCAAACAGAAGTAGTAAGTAATCTGTCAGTGCATTAACCTTCACACACTGTCTGCAGGTGGCTGAGGAGCAATGACAATGGCTTGTTTCCTTCTCTTGAGCCCCCATGGTATTCCGTAGATAAAACCATGATGCTGCTCCTGTGTCATAATAGGAAAGAAGATGAACCCTTTCCTCTGTTTTTCTTTTTGTCAAAATTTAGCTGTGGCTTAGCCTTTTTATTGACCTCATTCTCTGTGGAACCACTGAGCTTTCAGCAGAGATGCAATCCCTACATCTTTGTTGCTAAATCTGACAGGCACAATTTTCTGACCCTGACAGCAGGTGTCCCAAACTAGCTACAGTTACACTACATGGTGTTTGGCCTCTTAGGAACCTTGAAAGGTTTCCTTCTAGGGCTAGAACATAACTATTTGACCTGTTTGGGGTTTTGGGTTTTGGTTGGTTTTGTTTTTTTTTTTTGCTTAGTTGGATTTTTTGTTTGGGTTTTTTTGTTGTTTTGTTCTGCTAGTATAAAACATCTGAAAAGAACTGGGAATTACACTGGGGTGTCATCAGAATGGTGTTTTCGTACATTTATTGTATGAAGTTTCCATACAGGTTTTCATACATTGCTTGCTCTAGGGTACAACATGAGGAACTTTTGGAGATGCAAAGCTGGTATGATGTTGGAAGACTGTTGAGGCTGGAGGGAACAAAACCTGGTGCCATGGTGTCTATACTGACTATTGGGATTGATCCCCACATGGGCGATCCCTCCAGCCAGGCTTAGGCACCACTTACCAAAGAACTGGCATAAGCCAAAGCAGCCTGGAAGCTTGTTAGCAATTAGTGTGGATGATCACTAGGTCAGTGCTCAAACTTGTTCGTTACCCTTGTTTTACTTAGCAGTGTGGAAAGAGCAGAAATACCCCCACACCCTCGGATTAAGTTGCCAGGGGAACTGCAAGCATTGGCTTAATTGACTGGGACACTTGACAGCACATTGCTTTAGTGCTATTATACAATATTGCTTGTCACTAAATCTAGGGGTCAGTCTTCATGTGTGGAGGTAGGTTAAAATGAAGAGCTTGAGAGGCACATTGTAGCCACAAGTATCCAGGGTTTTGGCAAAGTCTGAATAGACTTCTCTGACACTCCTTTACTCAGATGCCTTGCTCTTCTCAAGCAAGGTCACCTTATCTCTCTTACTGCCTCAATTCAGGAGCCAGTCTGTCTTTGGTGAAGTTTTACTGCTGTTTCTGTTACTTCTTCCAAATGGGAAAGCTCGTTTTAAAGCAATCAGGAGGAAAAAAGAGAAGATCTTGGCTTAAAGCCATACATCTTGTTTATGGAGACTAATATGATATAGAGCATGGGAACTGTGGGACTAAGAGCTGTGATCTTGCACTTGTCAAGTCTTACCCTTGATATTCTGTGCTGATCCTGCAGGATCACCAGTGTGGTCTTTTTTTCAGCTGCTAAATACATGAAGTGCTTCTGTATCCTGTATGGTCCTTTCCCCTTCTTTATCTCTGTCCTAAGGAGTAACTGAGTGCAAGAGCACAAAAGGATTCTGAACTCAACTGATGCTTAAAAGCTGTGCAAGCTCTGAGGAAGTGTATGCACATCTTTCTGCCTACATGAGTCAGGTTGGCCTTTACTTCCTGCTTCTGCCCATGTTTTCAGCATTCCTGTCTAACTAAATTTAATTTAAAAATCTTTTACATGACATCACATGATCTTGCTGTACTTTTCTGTGATTATCAGTTTCTAATCCTCTCTGTACGTAGCCTTTTATCCTGATTTGGGGAAGAGGGAGTGGCTCAAGTGCTTAATATGGCCTGAAGCACTTTTTCTGAGGCACATCCCTTCAAACCCTACACCTCCAAATACATTACAATGTCAAATAAATTTATTTTAAAAAAAACAACAAAACACAACCAAAAAACAGGCTTGACTAGAAATGAACTTTCCCAAATCACTTTTACAATTTAAAACATGAACCAAAGCCATTTGGAGAACGCACCAAAAAAAAAATAATGCTGTGGGGTTTTTTTTGTGATAGCTGTTCCTCTATGCTATTTATGACTAGTATGACCGATTTCAGTGGAAGTACCTCTTTTTAGGATGTGAATGAGATCTATTTCACAGGTGGGTGGAGAAGACAGGGATTGTTCATGCTTCTCAATCTTTACAATAGAAAGAAGGATGGGAACATTTGGTATACGTGCCCTTAGATGCCCACGTACTAGCAATGCAGCATGGGAAACCTGGTATTGCATATCTTTAGTGCTGTTTTTAGTGAACTTTAACCTACCTGGCACACTCCAAAGCAGAACCAAGAACTTTAAACTAAAGAGGGAGAAATTATCAAGTAACGCTTGATCCTCCCTCCGGATGCATCAATAACAAAATTTCAAAATATCTGACAAGACCTACAATTTAGCTGCAGGATTTAATACTGGAAGATTGATGTGTTTACTGTAATGGCAGTAAATTGGCTATTCAGAAAGAGCTGTATATCATTGCAGCGCAGGAAGTGCCTGTGTCTGAGGGAGATAGAAGCAAGTTATATCTAAATGCAGATAATCAAAACAAAATGATCACACTAAAACCATAAGAAATAATTAGAGAAATAGATTGGGAAAAAACAGAGAAGGTAGCATAGAGGCTACTTTCAGCCTCGTTCTTTTTGTTTATACTGACCTGAGATTATAGTCTAATTTTAGAAAATGACATTGTCCTCTTGAGTCAAGAGAAAACTGAGAATTTTTTTCTTGTTATAGGCTTTTAGTGAATGGAAAATTTCTGTTAGTGAGAAGTAATGTGGTTTAAAGCAAAAAAAAAAACAAACAAAAAAGGCAAGAGAGTATTTCAGAAGCCTCTGCTGCAAATTGTCATTAATTTGAGCCAGACTAGCTTGACAATTGAAAAGTAAAAATCCTCACTAATCGCTGAGATTATTTTCCATCTGCATCTCTAGACATCATGCAAGATAAGATAGTTGCTGACTTCCACATGCAATTGTTGACATGATTTACAGATTTGTACATACGTTACAGATAGTGATTTTGAAGAAATTTAGAAACTTAACCAGATGGAAAAAAAAAATCCTTTTTACTCCCCCTCTTCCTCTTTCCCTTAGAATATACCCAATACAGAAGCATAGAGGAAGAGAATGGTGCACGGAGTACATGGCACTCAGATTTCTTCTAAGGCATCTGCTATCTACATTCCTTGCTGTGTGATATTTTCAAAGCTGCTATGAAGAAAGCTGCTTGCCAAAGGGAGAATACCAGAAAGTGAAATATTTCTGCCTCTTGTGCAATCACAAGGAAGTGACCTCGGGCAGGACCTTGGAATGAACTTTCTGTGGGTGGCACATGTGTGTGGTCAAAGCAAGTCACTGTGAATGCAGAATTTATGCCTTATCTGCTGGGCCAGCCCTTCTGTTATTTCATTTTTATATCTCCTTTACTCACTTGCCTGGTGCTTCTAGTAGTTTGGTAATTATGTCCTTGGACACCATTCCTCCTCCGTTTCTCTGATCTACACTCTTCTCCCTCTATCTTCTGCTCAGAGATTTCTTTTTAACTTTTAAGGGCAGTGTGCAGTGCCTTTGGCAGCTGTTATAACTGAAATAAATTTATCAACATTATAGAAGAGTTTAAATACTGTATGGTATGTACAGGATTTTATCATAGAGTTTTCAGTTGCTAATAATGACGAAAAGGTCTAGGTTTTCCTAAAGTGACTTGGTCTTTTTGCTCATGTCTTTTCAGTCATTTTTACACAGTAAGGTGAGGAAAGAGGTACAGGGCCTATTGTAAAGGTACACTCGCAAAGACAAGTCATTTCATTGTCTCTATTGTGTCCATCAATTATTTTCTCACATTTATACAAGAATATTTCAGCAAAACCAGGATAAGGGGACCGTAATAATAATCATCACCCTATCTGATAATAGGCTTCCCAGAGATTCAACTGGCAGTTTGACAGTCCTCTGCCATAGTTACTACACCCTGCTGATAAAGCTGCTGTTGCCACAAATTGATCCTGACAAAAACAAGTTAATCTCTATTCTGAATTTCAGACTTGACCTTGGTGGGTTTACAAGTTGAACCACCATACTGGGCACAAAATATGTGGCACAAAAGCTGTATACCTAAAAAAAGTATCTCAGCCTTTCTCTTTTACTATCTGTTTATTCTCTCTATTGCATGATTACTTTAAACTGTTCTGTGGTATGGCTAGAAGTCAAATTCAACATTTCTTAAAGCACATGAAAATTACCCACTAATGGTTACAAAACTTATTTACCTGGGCACAGAATATCTGTCCTAAACCAATTTGTGATGGAGATATCATAGCCCACACCAACTGTAGTCTAGAGTACAGTGTAATAAGGCAAAAGTTGGAACAATGAGGGAGAAAGCTGAGGAAAAAGCAACAGCTAAGTTGGGCTAACTATAAAATCCTGCCAAAACAGAGAGATCTTTTGTTTTATACAGACACTGTAAATACAGTAAATGCTGTATAAATATACTGTATAAATACAATTGTGAGCATAGGGCAGCACTGGGATCCTTGTGTGAAGACCATCTATCTTGATAAATTTTTCAGCATATCTGTAACCTTTACTCAACTTCTGGACTTGAGGAGAATAATGGAATACATCTACAAAAAGCTATTCTTGGTGGCAACAATGTGTTCTTGGAATTACACATTTTAAACTATGCAGATTCAAAACAGTATTTCAGAGAGGAGGAACTAGCAACTGGAAAAACTACTCGGAATCCTCATTTCTATAAAACCTGATTTCTACCTAAATTTTGTAGCCATCAAACTATTCAGTATGCTGATGTAAGGGATGAGAGGGTCCCTGTCTTTGGCTCTTTCTGAAGCTCCCACAATTTTAGCAGTGGGTGTGAACTACAGACTATCACCTTCCACTGGTTTAGGCCATCATGGTCTATTGTCTTGTTGCAGGACTCATTCCTGAGAAACAGGAAACACCAGCTTGAATTCCTTTAAAAACAGAATTAAACCCAAACCTTTCACATTATAGTTAGTCTTATTTTATGCATGAATTCTAGGAACATATTGAGTGTATCAAAAGAAAGGGGCACATAGTTCTGTATATTGTGAGATCTGGACTGCAAAATTTGTGTTGATAAGTGTATTGCATTGGTCAGAACTCAAAATCGGGTTTAAATATTAGCAAGGCACTGAGCTTCAGAGCTTTACATCTGGAAAACCTGAAAGAATAACCAGTTTAGAGGTCCTCAGGATTATGTGGCAACTGGAAAGTTCTCAACAATACAGTTTTGGACATAGGCACTTAAATTTCACTCCATTAGCTGTTGTCTGGTATATAAAATTCTATCTACTGATTCAGTCCTGATACCAGGGCTGTGCTCACATATGTATCTGGGACTTTTAGTTCACCTAAAACACGTGTCAAAGAGCCATCAGCTGTCTCTCCCCTGCCCCCAGTGTCCAGGCAAGAAAGCAGTGGGAGAACTGGGAACAGAGGCAGTACCCACCAACAGATTTATGAACAGAATCTTTTTTTTCTGGAGGCTATAGGAGAAGAAATGCTGTAGTAATAAGAAAGAAGGTACAATTTCAAGCTAGAGACTAGAAATGAATGTGTTAAGTCAAATGGAAGAGAATATAAACCTTAGCCCAGGGAGAATAGAGAAGAAAAATAAGAACGACTGTAAAGGTGTCCAAGAGAGAGTGAGAAGCTGAGATTAACAGGAGAGAAGTGAAAAGGCAGGGTGTGTATTCTCAGTGGAAGTACAGGTGACTCAACGGACCTGTAGATGATATAAGCAGGAGAAAAAGGGAGACCAACATTTCTAATGAACTCAGAAGTAACTGCATGGAATAGGGACCTTGAACCTTGGGGACCTTTCAAAAGAAACTGCACTTCAGGATGAGCCTCTCCAACTGCTCGGAGAGTGTTTCCAAGTCATCTGAGCATTTGTTGCTTCCCTTAGTAGTGCTGGGAACATCCCAAGCTTAGCATCATGATGTCAGAAGGAAATTCCCCACTTTATTTTGCAAAACCAGCACCCTGTGTGTTCTTTCAGTGACAAGTATTAATGAACAATTCCAGAGTATCTGAGCTGCGGCAATCGTAGAATCATAGAATCATTTCAGTTGGAAAAGTCTTTTAAGATCATAGAGTCCAACCATTAACTTGACACTGCCAAGTCCACCACTAAACCATGTCCCTAAGCACGTTATCTACATGTCTTTTAAAAACCTCCATGAATGGTGACTCCACCACCTCCCTTTAGCTTTTTAATGTTTAGTTCAATCAAAAAAATATATTTTAGCCCTGTTTCAGGGCTTGACAACCCTTCCAGTGAAGACATTTTTCCTGACATTGAATCTAAACCTCCCCTGGTGCAACTTGAGGCCATTTTGTCTTGTCCTATCACTTATTACTTGGGAGAACAGACTGACAGCCACCTCACTACAACCTCCTTTCACGTAGTTTTAGAGAATGATAAGGTCTCTCTTCAGTCTCTTTTTCTCCAGGCTAAGCAATCTCTGTTCTCTCAACTACTCTTCATAAGACTTGTTCTTTAGACCCTTCACCATCTTCATGGACATTCTTTGGACATGCCAGAACCTCAGTTTATTTCTTGTAGTGAGAGGCCCAAACTGAACACAGTATTTGAGGTGCAGCCTCACCAGTGCTGAGTACAGAGGGACAGTCACTTCCCTAGTCCTTCTGGCCACACTGTTTCTGATACAGGCCAGGATGCTGTCGGCCTTCTTCGCCACCTGGGCACACTGCTGGCTCAGGTTCAGCCTGCTGTCGATAAACACCCTCAGGTTCTTTTCCAGCAGGCAGCTTTCCAGCCAGTCTTTCTCAAGCCTGTAGCATTGCGTGGGGTTGTTGTGACCCAAGTGCAGGACCAATATGACAGCATTCTCATTTGCAGACCTAATGCTCTCAAACAAGACCGATCTGAATGACCTCAATGCTCAAGGTGTGCTGTCTGGTGTGTAGATTGCCTAGGCAGCGCAGAGAGCAAAATGTAGAGTTGGAGCATGTGGGGAAACAAGCTCATTGTGAGTAGGTTTGTGTGCAAGAACATCTGTGAGTTCTGAGGGTGAGTCCGCAGCATTTCGGATTGTTGATTTACAGCTGTGAAGGTACTTAGGACACTGGAGCAGCTTTTTGATGTTTATTTCAACAACAACAACAACAAAATTTAAAAAAAAAGAAAGAAAGAAAGGAACCCTAGATAATTGCGGTAGTGCTGCTACATGCAGAAATAAAGGTATTTGATGGCAAAACTGCAATTAAAATCATTATGATTGGTTATATCCAAACTAAGAATCTTACCTTAGCGTCCACAATAATGTCACTTTGATCGCTACTATTTCTCTCAAGTTCAGTCTGTGGAGAGAGAACGTGTGAGGGTATATCCTTGCAATTTTGTTACAACCTTAAAGAAGAATGACATAATGCAAAACTTTGAAGACTTGAGATTTTCAAGCCTATACTATTACTTGAGAAGAACACAGTCACAGTCAGTTTAGGTTTCCTTTTAAACAATGTCTTATGTCACAGGACAAAGGATTTGTCATTTGCTGTGGGAAGGCTAAAAATAACAGTTTGCTGAGACTCAGGTCAGCAAAGGACTTTATTCTGTTAACCGTCCTGACTGTTTCTTCCTCTCTTCTCCCTTGCGAGGGATGAAATCACGGGCTATATGCTTGAAAAGGGCAATGGAAAAATAGAATTATCTGGTAATTTTTTTAAATAATGTTTCCTTGTAAATCTATTTGTATAATAGCACGAAGGAGAAGATTACATTATTATACCTGTATTTAGTCTAGGCATGTTTGTGATGCTCTTCAAATTAGTATATATCTCATTCCATAAATTATCAACTACCTCAAAAAAAGTGGTTTCATCATCCACTCTTCCTTTCAACTAGTTTCTTACAGATAAAAGGTCTTCTGGTTCATTCCTTCTGTATCAGGGATCTTTTTGTGCTAATGCTTTGTTTAAACAGATGCTAAATAAAATTACAAGTATATTGTATGCCTACAAACCGGTCCTGCCAGGTCATAAACACTGATAATTCCCACTGAAGTGAGAGGATACCTGAGGAGACTTTGAAGACATCCGTCAGATCCTCAAGAGCTTACCTATGTCCTTGGGCATCCTTTGCAACCTCCACTCATGCAGATAAATTTCATTGAGGTTACGCTAATGGTGTACTTAAGGCTATAGCTTGAGCTGCGGTGTTCTCCTTTTTATCAGTATTGGTGCACAGTTCTCTTTGATCTGCACTTATATATCGCCTTCCATCTCAAGATCTCAGATAGCTTTTCAAATGTTAATGAATTCTACCCATTCTACCCTAGGGAAACTGAGGTGATGAGAAATTACAGGAGATACTTAGGTTCACAAATACAACCTACAACTAAGATGAGAACAGTCCAGTGAGACCACTTATTCCCATACTGTACAGGTAGTACAGGTATCTGTTGCATAGCCTGCACTTAGAACATCCCTTGCCATTAAAATATTTCCCTGGTGAACAGAGATGTCTGGTGCTGATGGGAGAAATGTTGCTCTCTGTGATGCTTTCCCTGCAATATGGAGCCTGTAATTACTGCAGAGGGGGAGTTGGTAATCTTTCGAGTCATGAGCCAGACCGTAGTTTTCATTCTCACATTAGTGGTTCAGTATGACAACTGAAATCCAGCAGGAGCTGGGAGGGAATTATGCTCACGGAGGCAAGATGAGACCAATTGGCTGTGTGAGGTAAGAGAGTCAGTTTCCAGAGACATTGAAATTGAGGAAAGCTGGAAGAGTCTGCCTCACACTGTCACTGCTTTGGAGTTGCCTTGGCTCCCAGGTCCAGATCTGCTCAAAAACCTACTCAAGCTCTGGTGCTCACACTGTAAGTATCCAGCCCTGATATGGATAGTTCAGAAAATGACCTCCAGCTGTGGGAGTACTGGAGGCACATTTGGTTGAAAAAAATTCTGGTAACTAGAATGTATTCACCATACTTCATCTCAATAGTTTCAGGAAAGAATAAGTAAAGAGCACGCTTATTATTTGGTAAAATGTTCTGAAAGAAAGGTAGCCACTTTCCAGCCTTTTGCTGTTTGAGTTTCAATGAGGTCCTTTAGATACGTGGTATCTAAACAGTGCTTACACTTTAAAATAGATGATGAGTGAATATGGAACATTTGATTTATGTAGATTTCTCTGTGGGAGAAAAACACTTTAATTTACAGTTTCACTGGGTTGAATCATTGTTGCTAGCTGCTTTCATATACATGAGAAGGAATTGGACAGTTCTTTTATCCCTGACTTCAGGTTCAAATGGCAAAATCAAACTCATGTAAAGTACTTTCACATAATTATCTGGCTTAACTTCAATGGGCATTAAAAAAATTTCTTGAAGTTCACAGCCTACATTCTCAAGTGGCTGTTTTGTTGTTTTTTTTTTTTTAAAAAAAAGATTTTTATACTTAAAATTTTTGATTGAGAGGAAAAAAACTGTGACTGAATGTGCCACCAAAAAAAAAAAATAAATCTTCCAATTATTATTAAATGCTGAAAATTGAATTAATAGTTCTTTATTTTTCCTCAGGAATAAGTCATAAAAAGAAAAAAATAACTGATTTTGGAACTTACTGCCACAATGATGAAAGAAAAATGTGTTTCAGTACAAATTCAGTATTCTAGATACATCTGATAAAGAGAAAATATATGACAAAGAACAGGTCTCATCTCCAATATACTACTTCTGCAGTTATCTGAAATTTTGCTTTCATATGTGCTATTAAACAGATGCTATGAACTCTAGGCCACCATATGAAAGGACTTTAGCATTTCCTCATCTTAAATATGGCACAAGTGACTCAGCTGTGTCAGTTAGGGAAGAGCAGAAGTACAATAGAAAGATATGTGAAGATAACTCCCAGCACTGAGCATATAAAATAGTAATAAAAAGCATTCTGTGAAGAAAGGAGGATTATGAGAAAAGCAATTTTGTTACTAGAATTATTTTTCAAACATAACCCTTTATAAATCTAAAATCAAAATTTGATGTGATTGAAAAGAAAAACATTTTACAAATGTAATCTTTTTTTTTGTTTGTTTGACCCGATGACTTGCGAAGTAAGCAAAGAAAAAACATGATGACTTTGCTGCAACAGCTTTCCCAGTGTAAGGAGGCCTTCTGGTGGCCAAAACAATGAACATTTCTTCCAGGAATAAACATTACTTATTCAAATGCATGTGAAATTCTACTCAAATTTACATGCATAGAACTTGAAATTCACCTGTTGTATGAAAGACTACTTTAAGGATTCAACCAGTGATTTTTTTACACCTTGACACTTTGCTGTTACCACACAGGTTTTGTCCTTCTTCAGTAAGTATATCACAGAATCGTAGAATCACTGGAGTTGGAAGGGACCTCTACAAATCATCTAGTCCAATCCAATTCTAAAGCAGGTTTGCCTAGAGCACATTACACAAGATTACATCCAGGCAGGTTATGAAAGTCTACAGAGAAGGAGACTTCACAACCTCTCTGGTCAACTTGTTCCAGTGCTTCGTCATCTTCACAGTGAAGAAGCTTTTCCTCATATTCAGATGGAACCTCCTGTGTTCCAGCTTGTGGTTGTTACCCCTTGTCCTGTCACTGGGCATTACTGAAAAAATTCCGGCTCCATCCTCTTTGAACCCGCTCTGTAGGTATTTATAGACATTTATAAATTTTCCTCTCAGTCTTCTCTTCTCCAGGCTAAGTAGTCCCAGCTCTCTCAATCTTTTCTTGTTAAGAGAGATGCTCCAGTCCTCTAATCCTCATCGTTGCTCTCCACTGAACTCTCTCCAGTAGTTCCCTCTCTCTCTGGAACTGGGAAGCCTCAAACTGGACACAACATTCTAGATGATCTCTAGAGGTCCCTTCCAACTCCAATGATTCTGAGAACAGAGGGCGAGGATGACCTCCCTTGACTTACTGGCCATACTCTTCTTAATGCACTCCCTATGAGGAACTAAAGAATTTGATGTGAATAAGTATTGTGAAAACTGTGCTTAACTGAGACCATATGATATGCTGATATCAGCCATTGGTCCTCTGCATTTTATTTGAACAATTAAAAGCTAAAAGAACTGCAATAAAACACTTTGCAACAAAATCATTCTTGATAACATATTTAACCTAAATATTGATTCTCTGAACAGTCACATTTCATATTTTTAAAACAATTGGATTTGGGGCTTTTTCCCAGGATGGCAAATTTTCCTTTTGAGTAGTACAGGCGGATAGTCAGCATAATATGTATTTTACCATATTTTATTTTAAATTAAATTATTTTCTGGGTATACAAACCAAAAAGTATTTAATCCTAAAATAGTTAGATTCTCTTTCAATTCTGAGATTACATTATGACAAGGGATTTCTTCAATGCCAATACTTCTGTTAGAATAAATTTTCCCAGCTAATACACTCCTTGGCATATTTTTGAGAAGTCCTTTTACATGTCTTTAAGATTTTTTTGGAAGTTTTTTAGTTCATTGAAATTGAGAATGTCTCCCAATACGTAGCAAGCATAGGTGCTGCTGGGAGATGCAGTTTGATGAACAAAGATATTCTTCCTAGTCTTCAGTCTGGTTTTTACTGTGACGTTAACTGTGAAGAAGTAACTGGTGACAATGGATACTTGTTGCGAGTTTCTCAACTGGTTTGTTAAATAAAGATCATTAAATTTTAGCTATAACTGGCAAGGCCATCAACAGTTCATGTCAATACTGAACTACGTCACGTTTCACTGTGGGAAGGCAAAGACATTTGCCTCCTTCTCAAAGAGCCTTAGCCTCTGTTAACAGGGCTGATGCTGTTAGCTGGGGCCTCATGGTCTCCCTGTTGTGAGAGATCTTCTTTGACATATCAGTAATCGGTCATTAAGTGCAAGAGGAGATTGTGTTCCTTTCCAGAAGAACTGTCAGCCAGACAGACATGAATGAGTTTCATGAATCCTGGAAAATTCAACTTAAAGTCACAGCTGTTCTATAACGCAACACCAGAATTTTCTAGACATTCTTCACTGTAGTGAAAAACCTTTCAGTGAGATGCTATTTTAACTCTGAAATAATATGTCAAAAATTTAACCTCAACTGTACATCACCAGTCATCTGAAATCCATCCAGCAGTGTTATAAGAGGCTCTATATGTTTTGTTTTGAGCCAGATTTTTTTTTTTAGAAGTAGATTCAACTTGTCCTTCAGCATTATTAACTACAGCCATCAGATGGCAGCCCATAATCAAGTAAAAAATACATTCCCAGTGTCTGAGTGGAGTTATGTGGAGAGTAGCTTGCTTTCAATCTTCTTCTAAAATCTAAAGAAAATAGATTTCAAGATTCTTCTTGATTGTCTCAGTTTTTGCAGTTCTTTCTGGCCAGTGAGATCTGTTCTTTCTTTTTCTTCCAATCTGGAATGGCAAACTCACTGTAACTGCACAAATATGTTGTAAGAGTGCATGGCTTCTCCCTCCAAGTTTTACCAAAGGTTCTAGCTCTCTGACCTGTAATTCTACTGATAACATGCTTAGAAATTTTTAAATCTCCTTTACTCCTTTAGTAGGCACTTGTCTAATAATAAAAATAGTTTTAAAAAGGGTTTTGGTGCAGAGAATTCAGGTGCACTGATAGAGGAGAATGGCAATTTTATGCTATGCTTGCATGCTTAAGCGTCACTGGTTCTTGCTGTTGCACAGTTTGGTGATCATCCTCATTCTTTCCTTTTAAAGAAAAGGAGATATTTTGTTTCTTTATTTGTTTGTTTACTTGCTTGTTTATTAGGCTACTAGAAGACTGGTGTCAAATCTGCAAAAAAACTTTCTCCTAGATTTCTTCCCACTTCTGGAACCTTTCTCTGGGAGCTCTTCAGAACCGAAGCTCTTAAGTAGTAAAGCTTCAGCTTAGACTGCTTCTAGTACTTCTCAGTACCTTTTAGGAGAACTAATAATGATTTGGAGAAAACTAGTGGTAGATCTTACTTTTAAAATTCTGTTAAAAATAGGTGCCTGGAACTTGGTGTTTCTTGTTCATGTTTGTGTAGTACACTAGAGCTGGGACAGAGATTAACTTTCCAAGCAAGCTTTGGTGAAAAGAAATCAATTATTTTAGCTCATTTCTGCTGTATCTGCAAAACCTAGTGGACAGGCTGAACAGACATTTCTTGTCAAGCCATGACAGGGAGTTAAAAGATGCACTGACTCACAGTATGTCCCAAAGATGCTATTAACCAGTGATAGATTGGATTGCAAAAGCTGAGAATAGGCTTTTTGATCCAGGACAAAAGACATCTGAGATCCATTCCAGCTTCTTTTTTTTTTTCACAGCGAGGTCTGTAGCATTTTACACATGTTGTCTTCTAGCCTTCCTGATTCCCTGACTACACTGGCAGATCAGACAAAATTTATTAGTCATGAATGTTTTGTTAGTTCCAGTGTTCAGAGTTCGCCTTGTCTTTAATTTATCCTCCAATGCATCTTCCTTACTAGCCAAAATTCCATAACTTGGTAAAAAAATGTCTGTTGCAAACCTGATAGCAGCCTTCCTTCGTTTCTGGCTGGAAGCCAAGTTAAGAAGGATCATGATTCTCAGAAATACAGATTATCTTAATGTAGCACACACTAGAAAAGACCCATGCTGGCCAGCTCTCTGGACTGGGAGATTTATCAGCTAGTGAAAACAGACAGTAGGAATTCATTGATATCCAGATTCCTAACATACTGGCCTACTTATTCTCTCTAAAACATATATCCATGTATCCATGAATTTGATTAACATGTAGTCAGCAGTTCTTTCTCCATAATCCCCCAAGGACTATGCAACCTCACTTTATTGAAGGGTTTTACCAGAATCTTTCTGTCAGTCAGAAATTTTTTTTGCCCTTGAAACCTTAATGTAATTCTCTTTGATCAGGATGGAAGTACAAGCACAACAATACCTTTCTTGTCAGTTTTAGCTCTAAAAGCCTCCTTAACAGCGGTTACATAAACTAGGAAAGTTGTGGAGATACTGGCCTTGATGTTGGGTTTATTCAAACAAAGTGTTACTCGTATCCAATCCCAGTCTTTCCTCAAAATGTTTACAGATTATTAGACCTAGTCATGTGTTAGACTCGGGTTGGGCTTATTACAAAGCTGTCACCTCTCAGGTCAGTGTAAGGCCTATTTTAGCAATCTCTGGAGACCATCTATAGTGTTCACATGTCCCATTTCTTTCTCTGATAGTCTAAGAACAGTCACATAAAAGAATACTTTTGACAAAACACTGCTATTTTAGCAGATAGAGATCTTTCAGTAATGCTGTGTGGCAGTCTCCCTAATTCCAAATTTTCAGCTCCTTTACTTGTGATTTACCAAGACTGGGCATGTATGTGTGTGTGTATCTATGGATAGTTTCAAAATAATTAAAAATAACCCTCTAAATGTAGAATAGCTGAATACCTTCAGGGTCTGTTGTTCATATGTGTGTAATGATTGATTCACATTATTTCATTGCTATCATGGTATCTTGTTCCTAGAAACCTCTATGACCTTGTGTCCTCTCCATGAGGACATCTCTTGATACAAAACTCCAGTAAATATGTGACAGAGCATGAGACTCTGATTTCAAAAGCATGAAACACAAGCAAACCAAGAAAAAATTTGCAGAAGACATTCTGAAGAACTCTAACTATTGTACAGATGAGATATTTCTCTTCATAATAATTTGTGTATGAGTAAAGAGACTCCATTCAGATATAAATGTTTTTGTTAGAGAGTTTGATTTGACAATGTCTGTAAGTAAAATAGTGTAACTTGTAATTACATCAAAAAGAATCTTGTATTTTGTTAATCCGAATAGTTAACTATGAACAAGCAATTCAGTTTTTGAACAGGACACTTCCACAAAGAAATAATGAAAAAGAAAAGATACTGTATTAAAGCTGCTACTTGAACTTGACACATAAAATCATATGAAATTACAATCCAATCATTCATGCAGAAGAGTCAAACTTCTATTTGCAGTTTCTTAACATTTTTAAGATGGCTTATATCATCTCAATTTGTAATTCTCTTCATTTAATTGCCTTTCCCTACTTGAAAGAATCTTGGGTTTAGTGCATCAAAACAGTTGAATTTCCAAGAAATTTGCTTTTCCTTAGTCTGATGTCCAGCCAGAAGCCAGTAATATATCTTGGTTCATGTTCAGAAATGATGGCTACACCTATGAGTTAATAGGTCATAAGGACTCTTCAGAGAATAAACAGGCAGCACTTACTTTTTGGAGACTTATTTAAAGACTTATTTACCCTCTGGAGTTAAATTTACCTTTTGACCTTTACTATCCAAACCCATTTGATTTCTGGACTTCTTGAAAAATGTTTCTGTCTGAAGACTATCTGAGGTGGACATGAAATTAGAAGGTAAAATTGTTCTATGTTTCTTATAGAAATTTTGATAGAGGGTATTTTTTAAGAGCAAAATCAACAGTACACTGAATGACATTTGGATGTTCAGATGTTGTTGCAAAATAGAATGACGACTCATTCGTAAAATGACATAAGGAAAGGTGTTGAGTAATTGAACATCCTTATATTGTTTTACTTCAATGAGGGAAAGATTCCTGTTGCATATTGCTTGCTGCCACACCTCACACAAGAGACAGCTGCAGGTCACTTGTGAATTGTTCTTAGTGCAGTTATGTGTGGCTTTTGTGTAGAAAATGAACTCTGAAGGTTTGAGTGTATATCCTATCTAAACAAGATCCAACACATATATATATATCTATGGAATGATGTTTGCATATTAGAAAAAAAATAAAAAGATAACCCTTTTAATCTGTGAAATTGGACTACTTAATTACTAATACAAATTGTTATTGGAGGAATCCAGTTCTCCAATTCATGTTCTTCTCCTGCTTTCTTCAAGTGCAGAATGCATGTATTTTTGGCAGCCAAAACTATGTGCCAGAAATTCTGTATTCTTGACAGATCTGATACACTTTTAGTAACATACAAATACTGAGCAGAAATGGGCATGTGCTTCCAATGTTGTCGTATGCAGGACTGCTGAAGAGCTGGCACTCACAGCGTTATTCCTCGTGTGGCTCTAAAATTGCCCTTGCTTTTATGAACACCCAAAGTCAGCTGTTTGACCATGTTGTGAGAGGGCACTAGGCCATCTGAACAGGTGGCCATGAGCACTGACACAGAAAGATGCTCCCCACGTGTGCCTGCCAAGGGCATGATTTCCTGCTGGACCATACTGAGCTCATGCACAGTTAGAGGGATGTGCACTCATTAATCCAGCTCTGAGCTGTATTAACTTTAAAAATAGCTTTTCTGACAGCACGGTGAGAGTTTCTGACCCATTTAAATTTAGCAGAACAGTGTATAAGCAAGAGAGATTTCGGGTAAGCCTTCAGTGCTCAGCAGAATGGATCAGAGGAGTGCAGACTAATTTAGTCCAGCTAGCAGAGAAAGAGTCACTAGTGCTCCAGAGTAGAGAGGAGAAATATCAGCACGATTTGAAAGCAGTCTTGATAACCCAGTGGATAAAGGTCGTCTCTGAATGAATTTATGCTACTCAGCAACGAACTGTGTATTAACATAAAACTCCACCCTGTAAATCTAAATACAGTTTAGATGATAAAGGAATAAAAAAGAGATAAAACCCATGAATATATTTCAGAAAAAAAGTCACACTACTACAGCAGTTCTCATTCACTAACATGAGCATTTTCATACACAGTAAGATATCACATCATAAAGGGTTCAGATGCATAAATTCATATGTTACTGCTTTATATATTGCTGTAATCCAGCCCTGAGCAGTAACACAAATCAACATAGCTTCATTAGAAGAAACAAAGGCACATGAGTTTACATTGTCAGTAGCAGTATGAGCAGGATTGTATGTATCGTAGTCTGTCTGTATTGCAGCAACTCAGATACTGGTCCTTGCCTATATCCTCAGTTTCAAACAGTCCAGGAGGGAATGAGAGGAGCTTGTGAAGGTCATTTCAAATAATGACATGTAAAGCACACTTAGTCTTTTTTGCTATATTCAGTAGGCCCGGTTGCACCAGGGAGGACCCATCCCTCACTAAGTAGAGCAGCTCCAGAGAGACCACTGTTTCAGAGATGCAGCCATGCCAAAGATTTCCAAAAATATTAATGCAGTTGCTTGAATGAAAAGCCACTGTTATCAGACAAGCCACATCTTCCTTGAAAATAGTTTTTTCTTTTGAAATCATAATTCTCTAGATCTACTTCACGCACACATACAGCTGATCTAGTCCTTACATATTTTTAATACAGTATGTGGCATTTCAAAGATATTTCCCACCACAAGCATCTTGACATTTCAGAACTTCTTATAATAACAGTAAGCGTCTGTGAACTAATAACTTCACGGTTACACTTAGCTCTTTTGTAAGAACTGTTCTTGGCTGAAGCTATTCTAAACTCAAGCCACTAGAAGGCAAACAAGCAACGTTTGTTTTTCCAGGGTATGGGCTGAAATTGCTGCAGGAGAGGTGTGTGAGTTTTCATTCCTGCTAGCTCACATATGTTTTCTGCTCTCCCTCTCTCTCTCTATACATGGGGCTTACTAATGTCCAGGTACAAAAAAAACTATACAAATGAATGTTGTATTGGAAAGTGAATGTATTTTCAGTTAAAGTGTTGTATTTCATATAAGCACAGACAATGCTTGACAGCACAGTGTAAACAATACAACAGGGTCCAACTCATCTCCATACAGGAGTCCTAACAAAGAGGCTGCTAATGAGAGTTAAATATCCCTTGCAATTGCAACCATATGCACTTGCACTTACCTTGTGTTGGTAGCTCTGGAAGTAACAGCCAAAAATACACTAATGTTAAGATTACAAGGAAGTTTTATGACCAGGCCTGCAAAATAGGATATAGGAAATGTCTCACTTCAATTGTTGATTTCAATAGCTGTAATTAAAATACAGAACTATATTTTATAAATGGGTCTGATGGTTATTTAAGAATATGAGAAATGAGAATCCACTCTAAAGTCTCAAACTTGTTCCTCTGCTTAACTGTCTTCACTTTTTAATATTGCATGGTGTTTATAGACTGGACTTCTCTAACCTTTCTGTCCATTAGAGGCTGTTACACATTTGTAGGATAGATTGAAGAGCTGTCCCTTCTGATGTTTCTGTTATAGATATTTATAGGCTATGTTCCTGCACCTTCCTCCTTTCTTTCAGTGAGTTAAGTAGACTGAACTTCTTGAGCCTTCTATTGTATGAATGTGTCCTGGTTTGAGGGAGAAAGAACTAATTCTGTTCAGCGATTTTACTCTTCAGCTAAGTTCTTCTAATTATACTGCACTTTCTGAAGTCAGCAGTGTGTTTTCTCAAACAGTGTCTGCTTCTAGCAGTGATAACCCTTGATGTTTAGAGTTAGTAACAAGGATTGGTGTGCAGACCAAGGCCATGGCTTGAACTTGTGTGTCATGTTAGGGGGGGCAGATAGTAAAAAGCAGCATCTTCAGGGAGGAGCAGCCAGGACAGGTGTCCCTAAACTGACCAATGAGATATTCCAGCCCACAGACATCATATTTGGTGTAAAGCTGAGGGATCACGAGGGTCAAGGGAGGCTTGGCTTCTTCCTTTCTTCTTCAATGGCTAGCATCTGAGAAGGACTCTGTCCATTCTGCCTTCAATCCTGATCTGTGTGTTCCTGAATCCAGTACCAGAATGCAGCTTCTGAATGTGGTTCCTATCTGCTGCTGGGCCCAGTCTGAGACTTTCCTGGTGCCTGCTCCACAGCGTCAGTGGTCTTGGTGACATAATTGCCATCAGGGGGGTTGGATGCAATACTGGTTTTGTATATTTTTGTATCTATTCCATCTTTATTATTTTCATTAAAACTGTTCTAGTTTCCTTTTCTATTTGATAGGTCTCTCTCCCTTATTTCCTTTCTCTTCCCCTTCAAGGAGGGAGGGGGGTTAACAGGGAGCATCTCTTATAGGTCTATCAGGCTGCCCGGAACCTAAACTTTGACAGAATGTTTTCTAATTCTGTATAATTCTTGTGTCTCATTACAAAAATTTTGTCATCCTTCTGGAATGCAGATACAGGAACGATAGTAATTGTAGCAGTGCAATCACTGGCAAGGGAAGGAGGAAAGAAGAGGGTGGATGTGTGTGTAGTTTCTTTTTCCATTATCCCCAAATCTATGCATATCATTCATCATGTAGTCCTTCTGATCACATTTTTTCACTATGAGCTGAGTCTTCATTGATTTTCTGGTATGATCTCTATTCTTTTCAAAGTCAGAAAGGTGGAGTTTTCAAAACTTGAAATGTGTTTGGCAGAGTAACTCTTTAAGTGCAAGACGGGTATTAATAGCAATGCTACATTCATCTTCATCCTTTAGTGAAATTTAGTCTCTGGGCAGAGCTAAATCTGGCAGAAATGCTAATGATCAGTGTTACAAAGAACGTCAGCGATGTAGGCCTGCAGAAGAAAGGTAGTGAGAAAACTGCTGTTATTGTTGTATATTGAAAGAAAACATAGTCAGTGGTATGTATTTGGAAAGTCATGACTTCGTGTTGGCCTCAGTACACCTACTGTTAGACTGCTGCCAAATTAAAAAGAAATTCAAATTACTTGGTGTCTACCAGTCCAACACTGTCATTATATACCATATCATCATTCTTTGTATGACTGGAAGTTTTTAGTGATGATTTTATGTTTTTCAAGTCAATAAGAAAAATGTTAATGACAGAGGGCTAAAATTCCTGTATGTAGTTATCCTTGGAGACTATGTGATGCCCATTTTAAAACAGACTGTGCAACACTCATTTTGTATGGTTCTACCTTTTAAACCAAACCAGAATGCAGTAACAGGTACTGACCAAGGTATTATTTTATTACACAAACTGTCAAGTTGCATATCACAGAATCACAGAATGGTAGGGGTTGGAAGGGACTTCTGGAGATCTTCTTGTCCAACTCCCTCTGCCAAATCAGGTACACTTAGTTCAGGTTGCACAGGAATGTTTCCAGGTGGGTGTTGAAAATCTTCAGAGGAGACTCCACAACTCGCTGGACAGCCTGTTCCAGTGCTCTGTCACTCTCAAAGAAAAGAAGTTTTTTCTCATATTAAGGTGGAACTTCCTGTGCTGTAGTTTGTGTCTGTTGTCCCTTGTCCTATCACTGAGCACTGCTGAAAAGAGACTGGCCCCATGACATCCGCTGTTCAGATATTTGTAAACATTGTTTCATGAACATATGTTTTAGTGCAATGCAAATAACTCATTTTAAATAGGAGAAACCTGTCAAGCCTGTCAACAGTAGAAAAGTTGTCCAATAGAGTTCTGACAGACTGGTGTGAAGTAGCCTCTGACAGCACATATTGCAGATAAGATTATATGTTCTTGCGAAAATGAATTTAAAAAATAATGTGTTTTAAAGTGTATGACATACATGCAGCTTTTTGTAATCTTACTTCTGTTTAGGCATTGCTTTTGTTGCCTACAAAAATAATTATTGGGAAATTTCTGAGAGATACTGCTTCTTCCACCTGTTACTCATTTTCCATTCTTAGCTACAGACAAATGATTTCTCAGATTTCTCCTGTTAGGTGCAGTGTTAGAAACAATGTTAGGGGCTGTCTGTGCCCCGTCACAGCCATTAGTCTCCCAAGACAGTACTCAGCACAGTGTGTACTTAATGGGGACTAGTTGAGTGTTATCATAGCGTGATTTCCAAAAGTACATTTATTTCGCACACCAGGTCTGCTAGTGTGTGATACCAGAGATGAAGTGTTGTGACTGGTTCCAGGGCACACAAAATGCATTGCAGAAGAGACATGACATGGACCAGTTATATTTTTGCCCTGTTGTGGCACTGAATGAGTGAAAGCTGAGATACCTTGGTGATTAGCAGTTGGCTAGGCAGTACATCAGCTCAGGGCCTCGTGGGTAATAATACCATCCAGGGATTAATTAACAAGCCTTGTGATTCAATACATACCACCAGTTGTTCTTTGGAGCTAGTGTTTGCATTGGCACTAGGGAAAAAGATTGTGGACAAACTAATTCTGTCTGGAGTTGAAGACTGGTAATGGACTTGTTTGTCTTTATGCACAGATTGATCATCCTTGGTGAGGAAATGGGTCTGATTATATGTAAGGAAAGTGTGAATTTCAGTTCCAAATTACCCAGAAACACTTGGTTGGCCATTCAAAAGCACAATATACCTCTGGGATAAACTGTTTTATTCTTAATCAGGTTTAGAAGACTCTGCTGAATACTTTAATAACACTTGTCATGTTAGCTTGCATGTGCTGACCTAAGGAAATCTGCAAGGCATTTTGTATAAGGAAGATATATCTTTTATTGGAGCAAACAAGAGTTGGAAAAAACAAACCAGCTTTTGGTTAGAAGGATTATTGAGATGAAAGTTTGCTCATTTTTTCCCACTCTAGCGATGAGTTGGTCTAATAAAAGATACTGCTCCTCCCACAGTATTCTAATAGCTCCTCATAGAAAATTTTTAAAGGTCATCAGGAAGAGAGAGTAAAAAGCCCTCAGAGAGCAGTAAGGAGAATCTTATATTGTAATCTCGTTATTTAAGCAGGAAAAAAAAAATGAGTCAGAAATAAGTAACACCCCTCAGATGTTCTGAAGTTAGTTATGAAGTAGCAGGCCCATGGCTGGACGAATTTAATCTACCATTAAATGCAACAATCACACAGAAATTCATCCATGAAGGAGTCAAATGTGCTGGCTGAAGAGTCAAATGCACATGTCGAAATTATGATATATGACCCTGGATTTACTCATATATCTTTTGAAGAGCTTCAGTAGGAAAAAAGGCCTCCAACTGAAGCGTTACTCTGAATCTGGCATTTGATTGGAATTAAGAAACCTGTCAAAGATCAACGAACTTGAGACCTAAGTTGTGGCACAGGTCCGTAGCAGCACTGAATACTGAATGTTACCATCTAAATTTGCATTTGGAACATTCTCCTAATAAAGCTAATTTTTGGTTATGCATATAGCAGACACAGAGAGCAGAGTCTCATATTTCACTAATGATCTAATGGCTCGTTTTGTGAAAAAGTGGAGAGCTGCTCTCCCCTTATTTTCTGTTCCTGCCATTCATACCCCTTTCTGCCTTTCTTCCTGTCCTGATCTCAGGAGCCCAAGCATGTTACTTCCTTTCACTGGTTTTAGTGAACATTAGTGAACATTCAGGATGCAAAACCATACAATTATCATTTCCTACTGCATTTCCAACAAGCATTATACTTCCTACTAATGTAGGAACTGGAATGCAGATCTTTTTTCCCTTCTTGTGAGAATCTAGCTGCTAAGCACAGTGTGGATATCAGGCACTGAATGCTGTGCTCAGAAGCAAAACTCCAGCATCTGGGGAACTTTGCTGACAAAAAGTAGGCTCCTTCAAGACATATAGGTAACAACTGAAAAAGGATTTCCAGACTGTGCATTTTGGACTCTGAAATACAAAATTATGATTAATCACCTCAGTTTTAAATGTAGATCTAGTGTCATGGCATACAGCAACTGCAGAGCTTTTCACAGTATGTTGCAAATTTTCTTCCAAAAATTAATTTTTCTTCCCTTTCAGCACCAGCACTGGGAAAGATTGTTTACTTGGACTTCTTCAGCTTTATCTGAATCTCTACTTGCCAATAAGTAATTCAGATGCAAGGAGGTTTAGCAGAAAAACCAATAGCACTGTGGGATTCTGTAGTCCTTTCAAGGATGACAAAGTGGTACACAGGGGAAGGACTTTAGACGTGACACACTAGATGTTCCCATGCCTGGCTGGAATGTTTCATGGTCTCAGTGAGACATGACATGGAGGTCATGCTGGATGACACTCCTGAGAGTGATATTTGGATTGTTCCACCCAGACCCAGCAACAATTTGTGCCATGCAAGGCCCAGGGACTTTGTTCTAGCATCCATACTACTCCGACTTCTCTGTCCTTTACAGCCACTGCCAACATCTCTTAAGCTTCTTCGTCCAATTTTTGCTCAGAAAATGTAAGGAGCAGAAGGAGAGGAGGAAAAAGATGTTCTAGTGAGCATCACCAAAGTAAAATGATAAGGCAAGGAAAAAGCTGAATGTGAATATTTGCTTTGTTTGAGGGTCTGAGGCAGCTTTTGAAAGCCCTGATATTAGGAATGGTATTTCCTATATACTACAAAATTTCAGAGATTTTGATTGGTTTCTCTTCACAGATTCACAGAAGCTTTTAGGTTGGCAGGGACCATCTAGTTCATCGCACCTTGCTCAAAACAGTCACCTAGAGCAAGTTGCTCAGGACTTTGTTCAATCAGATTTTGAGTATGTCCAGGAATGGAGACTCCACAGCCACTCTTTGACAATCTGATTCAGCAAAGGAGCAAAGAGCTAAACAGAGAGCTATTTTATGATTTTGTGGAACATTCACACCACTATTACACAAGCATCTCACATGGCATATTTTCTTCTCTAAAGTGTGGTTAAGGAAAACTGTCAGCAAATATTTTCAGCCTGTGGATTTTGAAAAAAACTTGCTACATATACCCTCATATGCTCTCTAGGAATAGCTGTGCTGAAGCCAATGAGACCACAGCAATTTTTAGAACAATTCATGTCAGGAACTCAAGTTGGCACAGTAAAATGATGCTGCACTTCGTTTCATTGTTCAAATGACACCAAAACTCTATTCTGTTGTCATAAGATATATCATCAGGTTCTGCACCATCTAAATTGAACAATTAAAATAAATGAGTCTCCTCTAAAGCATTTAACCTATTTTTTACTTTGTAGGTATTGTGTAAATTTTAAGCACCTCAGCTGTGCCTGACCGCTGTTCATGACAGATTTTAATGAGTAAATATAGAGCAGCAAAGATTTCTAGCCAGCCAACATACAGCTTCATTCACTCTAATTGTAGGAAGAACTTGAAAATTACTTAGCAATTTGAGTAAATTATGGGGAAGACACAACAGAGAAGCTTCATAACTACAGTAAGGCAAACATAATTAAAAGCTTTATCTTGATCATACTTCCTGGTTTTGTTTGAGTTCTCCAAACAAAGAGTCTTACACGTTGCACTACTGACACATCCATCCCAGCCCTCCGGCTACTCCTGTGCTGAGCAGGGAGTTGGCAGACACTTCTGGCTCCACCAGGGACAAATTGGCATTCCTTGGGGGGAAAAAAAATCAATCATTTACTGTTTGCAACTGCAACTGGAAAATACTGTATTAAATAAGGCAGTAGAGCTATCTTTGAAACTTTTTATAAATAATAAAGATAAGGAATAGAGACCAGTGTGTCAAAACACACATAGTAATAAAACACTATTGAAAAAGAGTTTATATAAATAGAGCTAGTTAGTTGTCTCTTGCCATGGACATCCTTTAGTATAAGAAGATAGCCTCTGAAAAAATCCATAGCTTGTTTGTAGACATACTGTGGAAAAGTTTTCCAGAATAATTTTTCATCTGTTTTTTTAATAAACTGTTGAAAACTTCAGACTTAAATCATGCTTGTTAATCAAATCACATGCTTGTCATGAGAGTATAACATTGCTGGCTGCTTCTAAATAGATGCAAGTAAAATCTGAAGTGTTTGTCTGAAAAGCAATTTCTAAAAGTACCTCACTGAAGAATTTCCTGAATTTGTTTTAAAGCTAACACAGAGAACAAATCAACCCTGAATTCAACAAAAGACGATTACTAAATTTTTAGAGGCTACTTTTTAAACTTAAAAACATCAAGTATCACACACCTTAAGCACATTATTACGTACATTAAACCTCTGCCACAGAATGCAGCCATGTGTGTGAATGGTCCAAGTATGTTGGCAGAAAGATTAGAGTTCTGTGGTGAAAAAAAGAGACATAGATTGCTTACATACTGAAGTTTATTATTGTCTTATGTATGTTACGTTGACAAACAACTCTGAGGTATTCTCTCATTTCACATGAACCAAAAACGTACCTGTGACAATCCAGAAAAATATCAATTGCAACATATGCCTTTATTAGAAGTATACCATGATCATACAAAATACATAATCAATAATGTGCATATTAAAAGAACTTATAAACTGATGTTGTGTATGTATATACATGAAGTACAAAAAATATCAGTATTTTAGGAACTACTGAGGTTAGTTTTTACATGTTTAGTGTCAATGTAAGGTTGTCACAGTATGTATGTTAAGTATTGTAATAAACATCATATTTTAACACTTCAGTGGGGTTTTTTGGGAGGGGGATAGGTACTTGTGATACATTTTAGCTTCAAAAGTTCTTGCAGCAAACAAGTAAATCCACAAAAAATTGTATAGATTTGTGACTCCTGATGAAATGCATAAAATTTAAGATGAATTATTTTGTTCAGGGATGTAAACAATGATTATTCTGAATAGTTAAATTCCAAATAAGTAATTCCTTCTCTGTAAAAATCAGTGGCTTACAGTAGAGAAGTATGAAAATCTTGTACTTCTGTGTACAGGAGTGTACTTCTGTGTGCAAGTACACAGTACTAACACAAAAAAACAGCACTCTGGCTCACACAGATATGTGTGTCTTTCTTTCTTCTCCTTCGTTTGTAGCCATAGTACTCACAGGAAATTTACCACTAGACATAGCACTGGGCTAAGCACTCCGCTCCTTTCTTCGTCACCTGCAAGATGTGCTCAGAGGCTGCACTGCTAATAGCCCATCAGACCCCAGGCACAGCCAGCAGCTCTGGAGCTGTGGGGTGCCCCAGGACAAGCAGGAGCCAAAATGGCACCTCAGGAAATGTTTTTCACCAACTGTCACCTACCAGAAGGGAAAAGTGCAGGGATAAACTTCAGCCTGCCAAGGAGAGTACCGTGGCTGTACCCATCACAGAGGAAGAACAGCATGAGTCCTCACCAACAGAAGCCTGCCCCTACCCCAAAAATGGTGCTTTCTAAGTAAGGAAAAAAAATTAATTCCCACTGCTGCAGCAGGGTTTGCTCTGGCAAGCAGTGTTGCTCTGCTCTGGCAGGATAATGGCATCTTTCAACGTTATCTGGGGAGGCTCAGCTGTCAAGGCAAGAAAACCAAATTTTTAAATGTTTTTCCCTCTGTATTAACAATCCAAAGGAGATATTGTTTTACTACAACTGTTTTACTGTAACTGACATCCCTTGAGATTTCATTTAAAATTAATCAGTTATCTGGTGGAATTCCCTTTTATTTGTTATTGACTCAAGGTGATTTCAATCAAGGTTGAAGAAGCATAAATATATCTCTCTCTCATTACTAAGCTTCTGCAATTTTTTTATATTATTTCTTATTTTTATTTTTAAAGAAACCCATGAAATATTAACATCACCTTCTAGCTTCTGTTTGAGATGAATGTCAGTAATCTGTGCCTTTCAGCCTATAACATTGCCAGAGGTATTAAAATTAAGATCTTTCTAAAGGTGTTTGGTGACTCATCTCCCAGTAGTGTTGTAGGAATTAATTAGTTAATGCCAGTACAGCATTTTATAAATGTTAAGTATTATTGTTGATAGACTAAGTTTGTCTATGCTGAGTGGCAACATAGGCTTTTTTGCTGCCGGCTGGCTCCATCTCCTAGCAGAAGAGACCTGCTCTCAGGAATGACATGGTAAATCACTCTTCCGCACTTTTCAGTCTCTCTCACAGAATTTCTGATGACGGCATGATCTTAATAGTGTGGTTTTGTGACATCAGTCCAAGAAGAATTCACAATAATCTAAAAATCAATGAGGTAGAAGTTTCCTCTACTGTTAACTGAGTCATAGAACAATATCCCACAGAGAAAAGCATCAAGTCCCATTTATTTTCTGTTCAGCTGCCATGCACTGTGCAATCTAGGATCAATAAACCAAAATGTGGAAAGGGGCACAAGGCACAAAACTCATTTTTGCTGTACCAGGCATTTAGAAACTAATGCATTTATGGTTTCAGCCCCCAGAAGGAATCAATGCATGCAGTTGTAAATGTATCTTCAGCTCATATTCCAGTTGCACAAACTGTGATCATCAATCTTAAATGATGAGTTTTAGCCATGACTGATTAACTACTCTGATTTAAGTAGGTACTCTCCAGTGTGTTTATGTCTTTATATTCTAGAATGTACTGTGCCAGAGATTATTTTCTGCAGTTTATATTATTGTAACAAATATAATCAGCAGAAGTAATGGATTGGCTAGGGTTGCAATTAAAGCAGTTAGAATCTACAAAAAATTATGAACAGTCATATGCACGTGAGTTACGGTCAGTCTCTTGTTCCAGTATACACATTGTGCTGAAACATAGTTATCTGAAAACTTCTTGACTTCCACTGTGGAAAAATAATGAGATTGAACATCACATAGAATTCAAACATGGCAAACTACATTCCCCTTCATTATAGGTTGGTCTCAATCTCATCTCTCTAAATGTCTTAATTTTGTATATTTTCCATGTCTTCCTCTATCTAAAGGTGTCTCTTTGCCAAGCACCAAAAAGTGATAGCATATGAGACACACCAGCGTATCTCACAGCAAAATAGTAATCAGGTTTTCATTTTTCACCTGAGAAGACCTTGAGAAAAAAAAATACTTTAACAAGCACAGTCCTTAAAATTTCATCTTACAAAAATGCCCACCATGTTTCACACACACACACACACAAAAAAAAAAAAAAAGTGAAAATAAAACTTGTCAGTTGTAGTGAAAGAAAACACAGGAAATAAGACTAAATTTTGCCTGTTGTATTAAAAGTACAGATCGGGCCCTATCTTTTTGATTACCACCTAAGAGACTGTTCAAAAAGGAGAATTCAGACAAGCAAACTGCATTAAAAAAATGCACATAAAATAAATGCCTGCATAGAAATAGGATGTTAAGCCATCACCTGCCATGAATGCAAAAGTTCTGAGGACCAGAAAAGAAGTCACTTATTGCACAAATCTTAACATTTTATCCAATTGTTTCAGCATCAAGCCCAATTCAAATGTTAATCTAGAGATATTAAAAAAATAGATAAACGGATGTTTTCCTTTGAAGCACTTTCCAGAAGGTAATCACCTTCACTGTTGGAAAAAAAAAAAATCTATTATTTCGAATTTAACATTGCGTGCGTTTAGCTTGCATTCCTAATTTTTCTTTATGCTGTTCTCTGCTAGAATAAAAAACCCTCTGGTAACCACTATTTTCTTCCTACTTGTGGTGCTTACACTCTGCAATTAAATACTCTGTCATCTTGTTTTAATAAACTAAATAATCTTTATAGTATTTCCATTTTCTTCAGTCCTTGAATTATTTGAGGCTCTTCTTTATGGCTTACCATGTGCAGTATTACCCATGTAACACAAAGGAGGGTAAGTCACCCACTTTTACTATTAGCTGTTTCCCTGTTTCTCCTTCCAGTATTCACCTCCACAGACTCACAGCTAAAATTCACTGATTAATTTTTATCATCTCAACATCTCCTGTAGAGAACAAAACCCTGTTTCTGAATAGCATCCATATGTCTGGGAAGAAAGCTTTCAGCTCATTTGCATCTCCTACTTCTGCACGGCCAGTTTTGCCCTAACTGTACTAACATATATTGTTTAATGAGGATCTATTTTACTACACAGCCTAGTCTGTTTTTTACGTCTGTCTTGCCCTCTCCCTTAATTACCCTTCTGCCCACCTTTTATCATCTGCGTTTTTTTCAGCAGAAGAAAATATTGCATGATGCTGTGGCTTAGCATCAGTTTCTGCAAAGGTCCAGTAAAAGCATCTCCATTTGAGGGCAATTCGCTTTATTGATAGTTTTTGTGGGTCTGCAGTCAGTCAGTTCTGAATCTATGTAATGCAGTATGCTAAAGTTACTCTGTATAGCATTATTTTTTTAATCAGAAAGCCATGTTGTACCAACTCAAGAATACACTTCTGCAGAATACAAGTTTGGTAAAAAAAACAAAAAAGAAATTGCACAGAAATAATCTTTTCAGAGAATGAAAACATATTTGTTTGACCGTTTTCTATAAAAAAAACAGTTGCACACATTATAGATGTATTTCTTAATCAGTGGTGTACCAGCTTTCTTATGATATTGATATGATAATGAGGACATGCTTAATTCTGCTCTAATATCTGGGTCATGATACCTGGCATTTGGAAAATTGTTATAATGCTAGCACTCAGAATTCTTTAATGTTCCTTGCATGCCACAATTTAGTAATGATACTTAGACTGGGCATTACCTAAACTGGTTTCTTCAGGCTGTTGAGTGACCCTATGCACTTGAATTGCCGAACTAACCACAAATTTGAATACACATTGCTAGTATGCCAGAGTGCTCTGCCCTAGTCCTCTTCCCTTTGCTGATCTTGTAACTTCCAATGCCGTTCTGCAGAAGGTAACGTAGAGAGCTGTGTTTATGTAGCAGGATAAAAAATATTCGTGATTGAAGATGCAGTTCTCCAAACTCAAAAATGTAAAAGCATCATTGGTCCACTGATTGTTGTTAGCTGTATGTATGAATGAGCAACTGAACAGGAAAATACTCAGATCCAAAAGTTCCAGTCTGTGCATTTTTTCCAAGGAATTCGTAAGAAGTTTTGCTGTCACTATGGCATTAACTTTTGAAAAACAGTGCCTGCTTCCTAACCTCTTTTTAATCCCTGTGATCCCCAACATCCTACATAGCATTGCCCGGATGCCAGATCAGCTAAAACACTCTCCACCCTCTTGATCTCCTTCACAAATTCTCTTTGGGCAAGATCTCTTGTCCACATTTCTGCTTTAAATCTTATACTCCTGGATTGCTGCACAGTCTAATAATTATGTATCATGACTCTTATCCTCTCATGATTCACCTTAATTCATTCAAACAAAGCCTTTTTGTGCCATTCTTTTCTGTAATTTATATGGCACACCAAACATGCTAACGTTAATTTAATTTTATGCACCGTTTTGTTGAAAGCTGGAGTGAATGTTGCTATAGGGAAGACTACTTTATGGTTGTGTGCAGCGGGGCGAGGACCCACCACCTTTTACTTGGAGACAAGTGTGTGGGCCTCAGTGATACATGCATTGCCAGGGGATGCAGGGTGAATGTTTTCAAGATGAGATGAGGGAAACAATTTGTGGAATACTTCTGTATCGCTCGCAGTTAGCGTGTAGGCTGCTGCCAAATCCTGGTTATTGTCTTCCTTCCTGAAGCAGTACTGCTTGAACACTGCAGCACAATGCTATTTTCAGCTCCTTGACGAGATGATTACAATGTGAAGTCATGCTGCGTGACCAACATGCCAGGTGTTTGCTGTTCTAACTCCACTTCTGTTACTTTGGGGATGAGAGAATGATAAAGGGAGAGATCGGAGTTACTTAGGAGATTTTCCAACAGCAGGTCAGCTTAGATAGCTGGGCTATTTTTGCTTGAGGCATTGGTATACTGTATATGTCCTTTTTCTCTCTTTTCCGTTTTATAAGTAAACTGTAGGAATAAAACTAGACAAAATAAAATGCAGAATGTTAACAACTTCCAAAGTGAAGTTTGCATGGCTGAAAGGTTAAGATAGTGCCAAACGGGTAGGCTTTTCCGCCATAGAATAGGTATTGAGAAGGCTGCAGTGGAGCAAACTTTTTATTCTTTTTCAGGCTTGTACCTGTAAGCAGTCCCAAAGGAAAGGAAGCACTGATGACACTAGCTAACAAGGAATTCAGAAATCCTTTAAAAACTAATCATTCTAAGGCCAAATTGATACATGGAAAAATAAATTCACAAATCTGCAGACAATAAAGATATCTGTAGAAAAAAAATTAGTCCCAGAGCCATCTGTGATACAGTAAAATAATATGATGGTTTATTAAACTTGAGACACAAATTTCGATTGCCTTTGAAAGAAATCCCAGGAAAGTTTCACTACAATTCTAAACTTGAAGAATCCTGTAGGTCACAAAATTATCACACAATTTAGGAAAAATCTTTACGTTGAGAGACATCAGAGCAGGAATAAGCTTTTCTAAGCTCTATCATTAAACTACAGCCTAATAAAACATGACCTACCTCCCATTGACACAAAAAGCTTCTTTAAAACAATTATATGCATTCAAAAGGGCTCTGACAGTGACCAAACCAGCTCAGCAGCTTGAACAACCTCTATCTAGCCTTAGGCTCAAATCGGTGCAGATTTATGGCCTTCTAATCTTACTTAAAGCAACAAAAATTGGAAATATCTTTGCAAGGATTGTGAAAGCCAAGGAGAAATTCACAAAACCCACTAGAATTTGCTTATTCACCTGCACAATCACAAGGATCACTTGACTACCAGATTTATGCTACAGTTGGTTATGGTGAGAAAGGGAAGACATTGTGAGCTGCATGATACCTCAATTTCCTAAGCCTCACTGAGCGGGTCATGTGCATGAACCGGGCTTCTCAAGGCTGAAGAAGTCACAATCTCAGCAAACAAGCAAACTTTATAAAATATCTCCCATTTTCAAACAACTGTTGTCCTGCCCAAACATTTAGCCACCCGTTACGATCTGGACGTGTTTGTTTCAGTAGGAAAAAATGTTGATTTGGGCCGGATGATGTTTCTCTGATAAAAGCCTGTGTATTTACAAAGAATGTACACAAGCTCCTGTTTCCCTGAATGTGGTAGGAACAAACAGCAGAAGGTTATTTCCTTATTCAGAAATCCAACTCTCTTTTTCAATAGGTACACTGCTTAACAGAAGTTTTTTCTCTTGGCTTTCTCCCTGGGCCACCCACATTGCCTATTTGTTTCCCCTAGCTTTCTGATTACTTTTAAACACATAGCTCCTATCAGTTGATGTCTCAGCCAGTGAATATATAATAATTTTCCAGGAAAGTTTTTGTTCTCCACAAATTAGTTCATGCTTCAGCTTTTCTTTGTAGGATAACTGCCTGGGTGGTGGCTTCTACTGTTTTTAGCAATTATACTTCTTAGAGGAGCTTAGGTGCTGCTTCTTGTTTAGACTGAATGGTGGGTGCCCATCATAACCAGGGAATTAATGAGGCTTGGAATTTTCTGCAGATCAAAGACAAACTTTATGGCAGCCATTAACATCCTCCAGCACAGCAATAGCATTCCTGAGAAAAGTGGAAGAAATGCTGATAACAATCAAACCACAACATCACCTAATCACCTGTTTCTCCCTGTTGTAGCATTTTCCTCAAGTTATCATACAAAGTTACACTTAGGACAGAAAATTAAGTGTAAAGATGGGGGATGGGGCAAGTCATTTTAAAGAAGGAAAATAAAACTGAATGACATGTAATAGAAACAGAAAGTAGATCTGGGAGAAAAGGGAGAGAAATAATAGGGTTGTAGATTTCCACAGATAAACTTCAGTGTCTGTGGTCTCTGATTTATATTGACAATAAATGAAAAATGGCCAGCTGCAGCATGTACTGTTATTTAGTCTTCTGCCCAGTATCCCTCTGAAAGAGAATGCTTATCAACAGCCCCTAAACTATGATAGTCTGGGGCTTGGTATCATACCAACAACTACACTGGTTTATCATTTTTGTAGCAGGGGAAGGGGAACATTCCAGCAGTTCAGGAGTTGCTTGTGAAGAAATTCTTTCCCTCTTCAAGGAAGAGAACATCTACCAGAGAAATTGAGATCATACTCAATCCGTCCTTTGACTTTAACTTGCTGGAGTATCCATCAGAGTCTTAACAGAGATGGATATTTCCTGGTAAAAGAGCTGTGAATAGAATGATCTCAGCCATGGGAAAGGAATTGACAATCTCTGCCATTTCCCTGTCTCTGAGTAATGAAAATAAATAACCCGTCCCTCTTTCACCTTCCTTTCCCCCAAAAAACTCCATGGGGAAATAGAAACCTAACAAGAAGAAATGTATGTTCTCGAAGATATCCCTAGTGCAGTGCACAATAAGAAGGGCAGAAATTTCCCTAGGAAGAAACCTTAACAATATTTCCTATGTGCTTCTTACTTGCATAAATATAAGACCAACAAAAATGGTGACTGTGCTTCTGGAAGCACCCTTTTTCCCAGATGATGAGCACAACAAACACCTATCTGCAGTCCATACTCTGTGTGCATGCACAACACATTTGATAGCCTGGACTTGTTGTACTTGCTCGGAAGCTCTGTGCCCTGGCAGCTGCCTATCATGTTATAGTAGTTGAATGTCACATCAGGAGCCAGGGCCTGAGAGCTCTAAATCCATACATTATGAACAGCAGTGAGTGTGGCCACAAACTGTAAGGTACTTTGAGGAACACGTGCATGTACAAGTTGTCTCTGAGTACTTCTAGAAGAAACCCTGCAGAAGCAGAAATAGTTATTACAAGCAGTAATAATTATACAGCACTATGTTTGCAGTAGCACTAATTCATATGACAAGTTAATTATTCTTACACAAAGGGTTACATTCATGCAGTGATAAGGCTTTCTGTGAGCTTGATGTCCAAGTGACATGTACAGTCTAGATAAGCCTATGAATAAAACTGAAAGGTTATTTGTTATTTTGTTATTTGCTTGAATAACAAAATAAAATAGCAGCATGTCTTATTTGGGCACTTTTGCCTTGTTTGGTATTGTTATTTTCCTTTCATAGATTCATAGAATGGTTAAGGTTGGGAGGGGCCTTGAAGATCATCTAGTTCCAAACCCCCTGCCACGGGCAGGACCATCCCCCATTAGACCAGGTTGCTCAAGGCCCCATTCAACCTGGCCTTGAACAATTCTAGGGAGGGGGCATCCACAACCTCTCTCAGCAATCTGTTCCAGTGTCTCACCACCCTTAGTGTGAAGAATTTCTTCCTGACATCCAGTCTAAACCTACCCTCTTCCAGCTTGAAACCATTACCCCTTGTCCTATCACTACAAGCCCTTGCAAACAGCCCCTCCCCAGCTTTCTTGTAGGCTCCTTTCACTTAGACAAGTATTCCTTTTCAATTAACTACCTAATTAAATGTCTATCATATTTGCAAAGAATGTAAGTACATAGAGATAAATTAACAGAAATAGGTTTGGGATTTTATTTAAATCATCATGTTGTGAGTTCTTTCAATTTCAGATTGAAGTCTAAACAGATAGACAGATTCACAGATCCAAACTATCCACAACGAGATCCGTCTAAAAGAGCTTATGTGACACTCGTAGTTTGGTGTCAATTGTTTTGAAATCTCAAACTGGGAAACAAAACCACCCTCAAATATATAAATAAAATAAAGTAAACAGTAGAAAACGTCTTTAGTGGAATATTTTTTCCTATTATGCTGTAAAGAATGTTCTCATCAAGAGCAGATAATGTTTTGTTATGAATTTAAAAAATAATAATCTGTAAATCTATGTCCAGAATCTAAGAATTCAGTGAGAAATTTCAAAAAGAATGCTTGTCATGTTTCAACTATGTTAAATGGAAAAAACTCAGATTTTTTTTCATAATTTAATCTCTGAAGCAGGCCAGTTTGTATACCTTGTTGGTTCTTTTTTTGCAAGATCCCCAAAATGATTGAATCTCAGGAAGCGTGAAAAGCATCTGGGAAAAGGAAGAATAAGTCCATCGAAGGTTTCCACCAAGTGGATCTGTAAGTTTGCTGAGCCTCGATGAATCTTTTAAAGTTGACAGGGCGGTGGTTTGGCTGACCTGACAATACATACCGCCTAAGCCATAGGTAAGGTACAATCATAAGCATGCCAGAAATGCATAATTGAGCCTGGAAGCATCAGGTATACTAGTGTGGATTAGTTGACAGATTTAGTTATTGGTTCAGAATGGCAGTTTTATCGTCTCCTGTGAATAAGTGAGAAACAATGAGAAGTAATTATCTTAGTATGAAGGAAAAACAAGACAAAACAAGGCCAGGTTGTTCTCTTTTAAGCAACAGAACAACAACTCCATGCTCCCAGATTTATTCTAAGGTCTACGTGAAAATCACTCTTCTTGTTAAGCGTGCAGTTCCCACTGGAGGTACAGGTGGGGAAAGGCAACACAGGGCAAAGCAACACACTGAAGATCCAGCCTGCATGACAACAGCTGAAAGGAAAAGGCAATTTTACTTCTGCAAAGTGCCTAAAAATCAACAAGACACCTGGATCTGGGGTAGTGAGAGAAATGGAATAAGTTTTAGGTAAGATACAAGAACTAGTGATTCCTCTTTACTGGTTGAACTGTTGAGTAGCCTGCCAGAAAGCATTAAATCCAAATTCATTTCCTTCTTCTGCCAGAGGGGAACTCAACCCCCTCATAACATCTCCAGGAACAGCTATAATCACTTGGCTAAGTTTGACATTTGATAATTGTAAATATTTCTCATTGTAGGTGTTCCCCATTGCTGGGATTGCTTAAACCCACACAGAGACGATGTGAACGAAACACGCGTCACCATCACACTTGGGACGCTTAAAGGAGGTGGACACTTACTTGAGTCAAATCACCTGCCCGGCTGAACAGTTTAAGACAGTCCCTGAATCCAGAGAACCTAAAAAAAATATTACATGCCTTCATCTAATGGGTTCTGTCCACTCGGTGTCTAAAGCTGGCTGCTGGATGGCTTAGGTTATAACCTTAATGGCCTAATGCTAAGAGCACTTTCATTCATGGCCATGAAGAACTAAGAAGAGCCTGGCTGTGTCTGCTCAGCAACCTTTGCATGCATTTTAGATGGCTGCTCTTGCAACATCTTGAAGCCCTCTCTTCCCCAGCTGTTTTATGAATCTGTCTTCAAGAAATATTTTTTCAAATTTAAACCTATTCTTCAAATTTATACCAAATTGATTGCAAAACTTCAGTAACCCTCATTTTGTACCTAGAGTCTGCATAGCAGACTCCTCTGCTGAGTGTGTAATCCAGGGTCATGCACTGTCATGGGGAAAGGAGCAAGAGATCTTGTCCTGCAGTGTTCACACTGAATACCTGGAAAAAGGACATTGTTGAGCTCCAAGGACCATGTTTTTTTAATTCTCATTTTCATTGTAATATACAAATAAGACCCAAGACCGTCTACCATCTGAGTTCTCCGCTTCCAGACTGCCATCTGAGAGGATGGTGTAGAGAACAGGAATAAAACCAGATTTTCTTATATGTACGTGAAATGGAACTCTGACACAGGGGTTCAGGCCAAATTCCATCTGTTTTGGCCTTGGGAGGACTTGGAGAAACGTGACCCATATACATCATGTACATAAATATATCAACCAATTCTCTTTGACAATGTGTGCTTTGTATGTGAGTGAAATATGAGAAATTAGGAGCCACACTGCTCAGGAAGAGCATGTTCTAGTGAAAATCCAAGATGTGACACACATATCATTTGTGTAAAACCTGTGCAACTGAAGTAAATTACTGGGAAGTGTACTTACAGAAAGTCTAGGAGAATATCTACAATAATAATATTTATTTCTACTATCTGTTTTTATGCAAAGCAATTCTTCTGAGGACAAGCACTTGTCAGAAAGTTTTGATCTTCTGAGGAGAAAATAATATGGACAAGTAAACATAAACATCTCTGAAGATTAACTGCTAGTAAAATTACCTGACCTGCTTGATGCAAATTTTCGTTATTCAAAATTATTTTTGAACACAGAACAGAATATACTTCTCATTTCCACCACCATCTCCCCTGTTTTTATGGACTTGGTGCTGTGTACCACAACTATGCATTCCAACTATTGTTTCACAGTAGCCTCTTCCTATAGGTCTTTGCACTCTTGTCCATGGTAGGCACACACTTGGGTGGATAATTAGGCACTGAGCAGAACAGGGAGAACCCTATGTGACACACTGTACTTGATATCAGTAAGGTGCCCAGTTTCAACCTCATGGAATGTTAAAGAATGAAACCATAGCTGCTGGAAAGACCTGATCAGTTTTGTTTTAATGACCTACTTCATGCCAACCATCCCGTTATCCCTCAGGATGTTCAAACAGGATTGTCATTCTCAAGACTGTATGAAGTGCATAAGTCCCATTTTTCTAAGGGACTTTGGACGATGTGCAGCTTACCTAATTTTATCGCCTCACTCATACTTTAAATTGGTGTAAACATATAGGCCTAACTTATCTGTGAGTGAAGTTTCCCAGCACATAATTTTCTGAATTTACTGTTTGCTTACTGCTGCAGTTTGGTAGTGTAGGTATCAAACTTACTTTGTAAAAGAAGCGACTATGTTACTTGGTCTGTATAAAAGTGTTTTTCTGTCTGTTTACACTATATATTCTCTTTCATATAGTCCTCAGTCAAACAGAATCTGAAATTCATGTGATTATTGAATTATTTAATAACATAGTTCTATTAAGACTAATCTGACACTTAGAAGTAGTGCAATATGGAGCCCATCATGCATTTAAAAATTACTTCATAACTTCTTTACTGCGGTTGATTTTTACCCCAGAAGCTTCAGGTGTGGAGAGGAAGCAGAGGAGTTTACCTCCCATGTTTAGAGGACATATATTGTCTTGCACCAGCATACGTCCCTCTGGCCCTGAAGTGATATTTTGTTTTCAGAGGAACCTGAAAGTCTTGACAGAACCGGCATTAATTGGATGATGTAGCTGTCTGAGAGGAGGATTAGGTAACAAGAGATCTTGAAATCCCTGTGGCTTGAAATCCCTCCTTATGCATATTTAGACAATACAGTAATCCCAGTCACTGCTTAGGAACAAATTAAACAGGATGGCATACTATAAACACCTGCATACATCTATTTTTTTCTCCTGGTTTTGCTGCATTTTTAGGAGTATCTATTGGGAGAGCAGGGGAAGAAATCTATTTCTGTAAGAGTTAGGCTGAACCAAGTAGTTTATGATTGTTTATTACTTATCTTCTCTCATTATAGTTTCATGAGAGCTGTTTGAAGACAAGAAAACTGTGTCTCCTTCTGTATGGCAGGGAACAGCTTGTTGGCACTCAATAACTAACAACTAACTAATAATAGTGATAGACAATTGAGTGTTCAAGAAGGCCAACCTGCTAGCCAGTAAACATTTAGCTGCCAGGTAGATGACATATGGCCCTGCATATAGCAAGTCAAGGTACCCGCTTTCTGGATCTTTTTTTTGCCGTCTGTTTGCTAGTGGGTGTCACTGCACCCTGGCTTTGTTGGGAGGATCCAGATACCATGGAGCAGTGTATGGGCTTGCCATTGGCATCGCTGGGCAATGAATGTTGCTGATGGAAAGCTCAGGGACTTCGAGAACCTGTTGCAGTTGAAATCGATGTGATTGCTAGGTTAAAAATGCCTGGAATGAGAAGGTTATCATCCTTGGTAAAAATATTTTCATGTCATTCCTTGTTTTAAGCCATTGCAAAAGCATAAGCTAGTGTGTTTAATCAACGACTCACAAAGAGCTGGTGGGACAGAAGGTTACAACTCCCAGTGTGATCTTTTAAGCAATTTGGTGTTTCCTAACAATAGAGAGGAAAAATCAATTGCAAAGCTGTTTGCTGTCCTTCAGTCACATAGCTCCAGCCTTTGTCACCAGCTATAACATACACAGCTGACGGGAACTGAGAGATCTGAGGTGCAGAAAGCAGCTGAGAGTGCCCAGCTGAAAAAAATCTGACATGCATTAACAACTGTGTCTCACAGAGGCTGAGTAAAAGCAGAGAGACTTCAATAGCAAATTACCTATGAATTGCTCTCCCTTTTAATTTGTCCAATTTTCATAGCTTATTTACACCTGGATGGACAACTTTATTGTGTGGATGTGCAATATGAATGGACAAGGCATCCTATGTGGACCCCATGGTGTTTCCAGTGCTCCCCTGAAGCTCTAGAGTTCTCCATTCTGTACCTTAGCTATTTCGCTTCACAGGATTTAATGCACGTGGATGTATTTCCTACCCCACATTCCCCTATCTGTATCTGAGAAGTACTCAGGAAAGAGGAGAGCCAAGAACAAGCTGCGGTAGCTGTCGAAGGAATTTGTGCATGATAAGAGCACCTGTTTTACATGATAATATTGTCAAGGAGACATCAGAGACTGAGGTCCTTTGGACTAGACCTCATACAAATCTGTGTGAAGAAGCAATAATATTCAAGAGTTTTAAATGTAACTGAAAATAACAAAAAGTGGTTGGAAGAAGGAAAAAAAACAAACGACTTTCTGCAGGTTGCTTAGAAAAGCTGCACCTCATAACATGTTATCGTATTGCTTCAAAGTTTCATTTTAAAATTTCTACAAGCTATTCAGAATCTCTCTACATCTCTGTTGTGCCACACAGAGCAGGGCTTTGCTCTAGAGCACAAATCCATTTTGCTGTGACCATCCGGTCTTAACTATAACCCAAACGATGTTCAGCAACCTAATCATCACAAATCTGGTTTTCAAAAATGAGATAAACTCTAAATTCTTCACTTAAAACTCCTGAGAACCTCTGGCTTGCTCAAAATTTATCGCTCATTTCTTTCTTCAGCTAAACATAGAGACTTATTGGGCTCTCCTCTATCCTAGGGTAAATCCAAAGTATCTTTACTAAGATCATTTCTGTTCCTCTGCTGTCCTCCTGATATGCAGATATTAATATTATTAATAATAATAATAACTCTTTATCATTATCATTATTGTTATTATTATTATTATTACTACTATTTCAAGAATATTTTTACTCAGCCTAGAACATAGTGGTAATAATAACAAAACTCATTGAGCTACCTCAGAAGGATCTATATATAGAACTATGCCCTAAAAAAAGCCTCTCTGGAACAAAGTGACATTGACAGCAAGTAAAAAAAAAAAAAAATCAACACTCTAGGTAAGGTTTTTTCTTTCTGCACCCCTCAATGTGCAGTGGATCTAGCAGTGGTCTTGGTCTGCACACCAGTCCCTGGTACTAACTCTAAACATTGGGAGTTATCACTGCTAGAAGCACCCACTGCCTGTGAAAACAGGCTGCTAATTTCAGAAAGTGCAGTCACTTAAAGGAACTGAGCTGAAAAGTAAAATCACTGAACAGAATTGTTCTGTTCTAACTCAAACCAGGACATCTGTAGGAAGCATTTAAACAGGAGGAGGGAGAGTCTGCATGTTCAAGAAGGGTGCAGATGGCCTATATATGTGTTTTTTAACATAGCTTTGTGATTCTGTCCTATCAATCCCTCCCAAAAAGAACAACTGCAAACAAAGCTCACATTAGAAGTGTTTGAACATCACAATCTTCTCAGTAACAAAATCACATCTTGAAAACCCCACATTTATTCCTAGTCTCCTGGTCTGCATTGCTGGGCCTATCTGATATGCCTGTAAAATGGAATGCTGTCTAGGAGAAATGATTTCCAGGGAGCCTTAATCTCTAAATCTAAACCAGGATTTCCTCAATGAACAGAGGCAGCTCAATCCCTAATACCACCCCCACCAGTATACCTTTCAGCAATGATGCAACCACCAGATGGTGTCATTTCCACTTCATAAGGTACTATTACGGCATTTGAATTGGCATGTAATTAATGTGATTCACACCACTGCTTCTGTCATTATAAAACGCAGTGGTGTTTGAAAAGGATCTATGAATATAAAACAAAGGATGAAAGTCTTACAAGACAAGCTTAAACTATTCATTCACAGTTTCCACAATATCAAGCAGTACTAGGAATGGAGCAATTGGGAATGAGAGAAAACTGGCAGCAACAACAGCCAGAGAGGAGCATTTTTCTCCTGGGTGGCCTGATGGCATCTGGATCATAGATGTTTCCCTCTTCATTAATAACTGGTATTTACATCCAGCTCAGGAAGAACTGCTGCTTGGGATATAAGAACTACAGCTCAGCAGTGGAGACAAAGAAGAACGTCTGTCTCTGTAGGCAGGAGCAACAGTGTGGAGAAGCATTGTTCAACAGCGTGGAGAAGCATTGTCCACCTAGGTTTTTGAAGCTGAGACTCTTTTTCATATGACATCTGGAAAACAGGACTCTGTCTTTCTAAATTTTTACTATCTTCTGTTGTAACTTCTGAGGTGCTTTTTAAAACATAAGACTGGAAGGGCCATCCTCCTACTGTCAGTCCCTCAATAGTTAACAATTCTTGCCCCTACTATTTCTCTACTTAGAAGCCATTATAAGATGTTAGCCCCCTAACGCTTAGGATTTTTCTCCTAGTTTCCAAACTAAAATAGTTTGCATTCAATTTGTACCCATCAGTTCTTGTGCTTATGTTAATGTTTCAGGTACCAAAGTGTCACTTCTCCTTTCTGATCTTTCCCTCCTAGATTTTTGCATGGGATGATGCAACTCCATCCAAATACACAATATAAATTGGCAGTTCTCTACATGAAGTGCAGCAAAGATATCTGTCTCCATTTAAGGCTCAGGGCAAAACCTGCATAGAGCAGGATTCCTATTGGCCCTCTCTCCCCCTCCCTCTTCCCTCCCAAGGAAGGATACAAAGGGGAATGAGGAAGGAAGTGCCTCACACAAAACTGGAAGTTAAGACTATAAACAAAATTTAATAAGTAACAGAGATAAACAGGGAAAAGGAAATATGAGGGAAAGAGGGATATACAAGCATATATAAAACCAGCTCTTGGATGGGGATGGATTGTGCAGAGCACGTGGAGCCAGGCCTGGCCACGCTGAGATGCGGTAGCAGTAGCAGAAGTAAGAAAGTCCAAGTAAGAAAGAAAAGAAGGTGAAACCTGAACTTCCTGTCCTTTCATAAAATGTGGCAGGGAAGGGGACAGAATACCAGCTGCCCATTGACCCCTCAGGGTCCTAGAGTCACCAGGTGTTTGTGCCCCCGTCAATTTGTTAACTCTTAAACAACAACCTCATAGAGGACAACTTCTATCACTCTCTGTCATTGTTCTGACTCTTCCAGTTCTTTTCCTTACACATGTATTTACTGGAAAATGTTCACTCCGCATACAGTAGTATGGAAAGTGTGTTATATGTCTTTCTGTTCCTTGCACCTCTGCCCCAATATAGCTGCAGTATCAGAACTCTCTAAATCAAAAGGACTAAGCCAGAAAAGAAAGATGGTTTACTCCCATCGTTGTCTCACTTATAAGAGGTGGCTTTCCATGGTTCTGCTATTGTAGTGTGTGACTGCATGAGAAGCCTTTTGCCAGTAGAATACACAAGTATTCTCGTATCAGCAAAGAACTTCTTGTGTAAATACAACCTTGTTCAACATCCTGGCAACCCTGGCACAGAATGAATAGAGCAAACAACCTGCTTCCTCACCCCTGAAAATGGATCTGAGCACATTAGCTGGTGCTGTTGGGCAGCTGGAACAGACTTTTCTTGCTTGGTACTTCCTGTGTCGTTACTAGGTGATTTCAAACTCCACGGCTGTAAGATGGAACATTGAAAAAATACACAATTAACAATAAATATTTTATTGCAGTTTAACCAAGAACCCATCAACAGTGTTTCTTCTAATTAGCTGCACTTGTTGTGCTGTTTCTCCAGCGCCTGCTTCTCTGTGTTACACTTGCACACTAGGAGACAGAGTGAACAAGGGCATGGAGCTCAACGTGAAGTTTACCCACCTGGCACCAGGACAGTGCATGCAGGGAGATAGATATGTGAAAATTTCCTGAAAAACTCTGTGGAATAAGAAAAGCTCTGGAAATCTAGAGAGAACAGGGGCAAACAGCATCCAGTGTCTTTTAGTAGAATACCATGGAAATTTGGATAGTGAAAAATGACTCTGCTAAGACTGAAAATCACAAAAGCAGGTATTACTTATCCAGTTTGGCAAAACCATTCTTTCTCTTTGAGAGCTTTTACTGACTCACAGGAAATGACTCTGCAAAGTGCTGTTGCCAAACTGTGCAGGAGCTTTTATGTGGAATAAGGGCAAGTCTGATCTCTGCTTCCCCATCTCAAGTGAACTAGCTGTGGATACAAGAAGCAAATATGCCCAAGGGGACTAACCGGCTAACAGCAGATTTTCATCTGTAGATTTTATTTTATTTTTTTATTTTGTACTTTAGCAAATGAGAGCACATCCCTCAGAACCTGAGGAATACTATTATATGTTCACATAAAAGAGCAGAAGTCAGGTAAAAAGATCCCTTCAGGTATGTTACGCTGCACTCCAAGAACAGAGTGCGTTGGACAGTTAGGACAAAGCAAAACTTTCTTCTCCTCCTTCAGTTAACGTAGACCAGAAAAGGGCTCTTAGGACATTCAAGAAAGTTAAAACTTAACCCTTCTGGAACTAATACTAAAATTGCTTTTTATTGCAGTGCAGCTCTTATCCTACTTTACAACTTGCACCATGTCACAACAGCATGGTAGGTTGTTACTGTCAAGTACTATTTCAGTTGCCCTGAGTTTAATCTGCACTTCAGATTATCTCTTATCCTTCCTCTGTCTGTTCTCACAGACACATGATATGCCTTCCTTACTGCAAATGATAATGGACATCCAAGCTTTCTATCATGTGTTGAAGCCACCTGTCCTTATCTTTTATATTTTGCCACTTGACCCAGGAAACTAGTGTGTATGAAAAAGGGCTTGTTTTGCATCAGTTACCCCGTTGAACTAGTGAAATGATATGTTAGCACCATTCAAAGCACTGAAAATTGTGCTGTTTTCTTTATAGTGGGCCAGGATTTCTCTTTAAAATGTTTACTTTGGCAATTATCTAATATTCTTCATTTTATTATGCTGATAGATGCCCATTAATTCTCTCTTTTTGAACAGATTATAGTAAGAACTGTCTCCTTCATTTTGCTGCAGCCTAAGTTGTAAAGTACTTAGGAAGTAAGTTCTCCAAAGCAGTCAGTAGATTCAGGTTCTGGGTTTGATTTCGGGTTGTCCTTTGCTTTACAGAAAAATACAATCTATACCTACCTTCAAAAGTTATCTTTAAACTTATTAAACAATAAAAATACCCTCAGGACTAAACAAGACAGTTAACCTGTGACTGTGGGGTGACAATTAGATAAAGCTCATGAAAAATATAGAAAACATGAAATCATATGGAAGTATCAGTATTATAGAATATCATTTCTATAGACACATTTACTGACATAAGCTGAGTAACTTCTCTGAAAGACAAAGAAGTGCAATCTGTAGTCAAACCTAAAAGGCCGTCTTTTCAGGTGAAAAAGCACTGAGAAATCAGTTAGCTAAAGCTGGAAAAAAAATAAGGCTTTCTTTACTGCTGAATGTGAAAGTAGAAAATCCTGGGTAATTGCATTACTGAAGAGCACAGAGGTCATACAGATCAAAAAAACATCACAGAATTACTCAGTAGTCAGCTAGGTGGGGAGAGAGGAGCATACTTTTACAGCAGCTGGAGGATTGGGTTCCATTTGGCTATGAGAAATGGAGAAGCAGGCTAGTAGGTAGTAGAGAGGGAGTGATGCTCTGAAACTTGGTGGAAAGATAAGACAATTGGACACAGAGACTCAAAATCAAATATACTGTGAACAGTAAACAGAAGAAAAAATATGTCTGGGATTCAGTACATTTCCTCCACCCCGGCTCCTGCCCAGAGTTGCGTGTTTTCTATGTTAGTAAAATAAAAACTAATATGTTGTTTAATCTCACGTAAAATATATGTGGATATCTGTAGATGTCCGCACACCCTTGAGAAGCAAGACCACTGAGTAGGGGCTCTGGGAAAGGTATGCCTGAGCCCCAGGGCAGACGTCACTGTTTGTGGAGTGCAGAGCAGAAGAGCTTCCCTCCCATGAAGGCATATCCCCTAGATCCAGGTTACCAGAAGGATCAGTGCTACTGTCTACCTAAGCAAGGGAAAGCTGAACATCACGCAGGTCGAGTGGAACGACACCTGCTTGGCAGCCTGGCAAAGATCAAGATGGGGATAGCACTGAGAAGATGAAATCCTTACCTAAGGTGATTTAGCAGAACCCCATTTGCTTCAGCAAAGCTATAACATTTTACACTAAGGGAGGATGTGGCCCCATTTTCTTCCTTTGTTTCATGTTCTCATTCATGGTCCATGGGAAGGCTGAGATTGTGATCACATTACACCTTGTTCGAGACACACAGGCCTGTACACCTGCTGTTACTCACTGTATACCTTCCTTTCTTGTTCACTGCACTTTTAATTGTGAGCTTTCATTTTATACTCATGCAGGGACAAACATGTCCCTTTAATTCTCCCTATTAGCGTTGTCCTCTAATCCTACCCTTAAAATAGCAGAACAAAGGCAGTAAGTAAAGTCTGTTTTGCTTGAACAAATTCAGAATGTTTTTTTTTTACAGGTAAAACACCAGGCTTTCATTAGCAGAGCAGTGAGTCACCCTATCAACTGTACCCAGAATAAATAAGAACTGCATCCATTGAAAATGAAACTGTGTGCTTTCCCTTAATGGTCAAGCATCTCTGAGGAGAACCTAGTGGGACAAAGCAATCCAGCTTTTTTGGGTGTCATTCCTTTCTCCTCAACTATGAAACTTTCTTAAATATTGTTTTGTGTGTTCCTAGAAACACAAAAGGCACGTACAATACGAAACAACACTCTCTGTTCTTAGTTACTAACAAAACAGGTATCTATCACCAAAAAAAAAATCTTATTAAGGGTATTCCTATAATCATTCCTGATATCACATTGTTTGTTATCCTTCGTGTTTTTGACAGTATTTCTTTTTTTTTAGTGAAACAGTTTCACTGCAAAAAACACTACACATGACCACATAGGATGAGAATCCCTGCTCCCTAGAGAACATAATATAAGGACAATAAAAACATGAAAGCAAAAAAAGGGAAAAAAACATACCAGAAAGGGTCACGCATTCAATTACCTTAATGAAAAGTCTCTTATCGATAGAGTAGTCCCGTTGACCTTGTAGGTATTTGAGGACTAAAGTCTTACAAGCATATCAGAATTTGGCTGAAACTCTGGATTAAAATAACATGATGGAAGACTGTATCAGTCGCCTATCAGGGATCAAGGCTACCAGGCAACCACACCAGTTCTCCAGAAGCAGACTTTGGCTGTCCTTTGCTGAAGTTTTCACTAGTACACAGCTGTGTATTGTAAGGATTTTGGATGTGGTTTAACTGAAAGAACTGATAAAACAATGGGTTTATGTCATTATCTACTGACACCTTCAATATCTGCTTGCTTGCTTCAGAAAGCAAAATCCAGTGAAGTTACTTACATGCTCCTTTGAATGCATTATGCAAAAACTCGGTCAAAACCAAGTACTTAACAATGTAGTCATAAAATCCTTTTTTTTTCTTTTTTTTCAGTTCATTATAGCTATTTCAAAATTACATCCAAATTTACCTAGAATTGTAAGGAGTTTACTTATATTCATAGTTATTATTACTTATAAATAACATTACCTTCAGAAACTGAAATGCAGTGGCATGCCCAGAGCATCATACACACAAAAAAAACGTCTTCTCTAGCATGGTAACTGCAGCCGCTTCAGACAGTATCATTTTATGCAGTCATTTTATCCTAGTTTGCACTTGCAAATGTTTGGGCTTCATCTATTTGCAGGCCAGATTGAATGATTTACTTAAGATCTTGTGAGGTTATCTAAAATTTCCTTCTAGGAAACCCAGCAGCTTCTGACTTCTACTATTTGTGTATGCGCTTGCTGTCATAAGAAACCCTGCTGGCTGCCAGTCGCTCTATCAATTCCTTGAAACAGCAGACAGGCAGGACAAGCTAGAGCAGTCAGTAGGTTGCTCTAATTGAAGATGGGACACTTATTTGGCAAATGACTCCCTGACTTAGTGCTAACTATTCTTTGCTCACTCTGAACTTGCCACTGTCAAAAAATGTCACCATAGCTGTTAGAGATGGAGTGTCACATTAGAGCCTTATTTCAGCACAGAATTCATCCTAACTCTGTATTTCTAGTGTTTTAGTCAGTCTTATGAATATCTTGAGTGACGGCACCTGCATATTTTCTGTAAGAAAGTACTCCAACACCTGATGCTTCCTTCATTAAAGAAGTTACCTTTGTTCATTTTCTCAATATAAAATTTAATTCAATTAATTGAATTCCTCTCTATATAACAAGACTGCTTAGGATGGCTCTAAAACTTTAGGATTCTCTTTGTGGTCTGAATTATATGGGTAACCCAGACACTTCTAGGGTTTTTTCAAAAGAACCTCTCAACAGTAAAATTTCCTTCATTTATAGATAGCTAACACTCCACTTATAGCCACATACAAATCTAGATTAGGTATACTAAAACCTCACCATCCAGCTACTTTTCATGCATGCATCCACAAATATATGCCTGCATTGAGAAATCATGGGTTTCATTTTTGGGAATACGGATTATTAATACTAAAATGAAAAAGGTAAGTGCCGAGCACCTGTTTAAGCCAGACCCTTGTGGTACCTCTAGCTTGATGTTCATAACCTGAGGCAGAGAAAATATGCATGGATGTATTTGGAAATGCAGACTTTCTTCTGCTGTGCTAGCAACAGAACTGATCTGGCAGTCATTTTTTCCTCCATCATCTCTGATGTTCTCCTCAGAGCATTCCTTCTAATCCTGTTAGGGTTTGTGGCACAGGCGACTGGGAATTCCATGCAACAGTCAACTCTTAATAGCAACCAAGAAAGAATATCTTCAGGCCAAATGTTCCCACAGGTATGTATACTCAAATCCCTCTAATAGCCCTCTAAGCCTAAAAGAAATATTTTAAGTGACAGAAGGAGGGAAGCATTCATGTTCTATCCCTTTGAACACGATTACAGTCATCGTTTGAGGCCAGGAAATTGCCGGATAGATTTTTCCATTTCAGAATAATTCTTTCAGATGTTTCATCACAATCTAAATTTCATCTAAAGTCAGTTATGATAGAAGAACTTGATGATGAAATTTACTTTAGGCTCTCCATGTTTTATTTTTGGTTCACTGTCTTTTAACATATTTATTAGTGACATTTCACAACATCTTACGTCACTTGTGACTGCAAGCCAAGACGTGATATGACTAACAGAGAAGGGAAATCACACATAATGAGATACACCTAAGTATAAATACCTACCTTACTTCAAACAAACAAAAAAAAAAGGGAGTGGAAAGCAGGAGAAAGAAATTCTCTGTGACATGTATTTTTAGACAGATTAATGAAAAACTCTTTTTTGGAATGATTTTGATTACTCATTTTAGTCTTTGGAGCTTCAAGTGCATTGTTACAAGCTGTCTCCATCTGTCAAATCTCTCTTAAGTTATGCAGAGATCTACACATACAGAAGAAAGAAATACCAGATTTTCCTTAAAAAACTCTAGACTAAATGCTATTTTAAAAATTAAGATTGCTTTCTTCCCGCTGTTTTTTTTTTTTTTATCTTTCTTTTTGTCCAGTCACTGGTAGTACAGTTAAATTTTCCTATATCCAGACCACAAATAGAGAAATGTGCCTAGAGGACAATATAGACAAACTTCCTTTCTTACATTTACATGCCCTGCTTAACTATCTCATGTTTACTAAAAGCCAGTAGCCTTGGATTCATTGCTGAAAGAAAAACTCCTTTAAAGATGAAGGTAGAGGTAATTACTGGGTCATTCCAGGTTGGGGAAGATAAATGCATGAAATGTTTCCATATATAGTACCTGTGTCTTTGAGTGTCTTTTTTTTTTAAAGGGAAATCAATAAAGTAGAAAATTAGAAATAGAAATATTTTCCTAAGCTCTATTGAATTTTCTGGTAATATCTTCTTTCAAGCCCTCTACCCTGATATTGATTTCTGACGGTGCATATGTAAGAGGTATGTGCACACCCCTGCATGAGTCAGTTGACAAGAGAAAGGGATGCCAGCAACAGTGGGAACCCTGCCTCCCACCCCCCTGCCTATACACTAGCTGCTAAATGCATTTGTAGATTGCTGTTATGTCTCATAGCATAACAAAATAAGCTCCAAAAGCAGAAACAATCAAACACCCCTCAGCAAGCCACTGCTGAGAAGTGTTTTTGCATTCTTGGATTAGCATCCACAATATAAGCAGAAAAACAGCTTCTAAAAATAAGTCGATGAGGTCATGCTACAGAGGTGTTTAACTTGAATCTGAAAATACAAAACATCAGTACCACGTACTGAGATTCTTCCCCTACCATTTAACAAGCCAAGGCTATCACCCCTGCCTACTGCTGGGTAACTACCTGCTTCGCCTTTTCTTTTTTGATTTGAGGTCACTTGCGAGTCTTCTGTTCTGCATTGCCCTTCCTGAAGAATGACTGCAAGAAATGTCAGCAGTTCTTCCTGATCCATTCAGCAATCTTGTAATAGCTTCATTGCTACGTAAAAAAAAATTTACCACCACGTAAATCTCAGAGGATTTCTTACTGAGAGCATCTATTAATTCAAAGAAAACAGTATCAGTATCAATGGAGAAACAGTGTGAATATCAATAGATGAAGACTAGGCAATTCCAATAAGGAAGAATGACAAAATGCCCCTCAACATCCCCTGAAACCTGATATTCATCAAATGTCAAGAAAGGTTTTCTAAATGATAGATTACAGGGAAAATAAGAGATGGGATATCAAATCCTGAAAGACAAGCAATTTCTGTTTATTTGTTATCAAGATTTTTTGCATGAAAGTCTCTTTCATATACCAAAATTAATATCAATTTGCTGTTATTTCCTCCATCTCAATAAATAGCTTTGAAACTGCTGCAATTCCTCGGATGCATTTAAGCCATTTGATAAGTAGCCTTTTGTTGTATACCAATACGCAATTTATACGGTTGAAATGTGCCTTTAACACAAACCAGAGGCAAAGAGATCAAATAAATCTTTGGTATAATTACAGGGATTCCAAGTGATCTACAGTAAGATGCATTTACTTGAGGATGTATATTTAGCCTGGAAACAACCAGCCTGGGCATCTTGAATCGGAGAGACCCGGCACACATGCAAACGCCACAGCTGCCACCGTGATGCAGATGCTAATAATTCAGCGGCTTTGTATCCTGTGATTATGCACGTGCTCTGTGGTTCAGATTAAAGAGTTAAACAAAGTGCCTCTTCCTCCCTTCTTGGCAGAAAGATAATTCAAACCCATCCGATATTCGCAGACAGTTGGACGGCAGCTGAGGTTTCATTAGGAATCCCACGTATGGCCAGAAGCAGCATACACCTCGGTGTTTCCGGGAGCCGCAGGCAGCAGGAACAGATGGTAGAAATCATCATCCCCAGACAGTCATCAGGGGAACCTCAGGCCACATGCTTGAATTTTTCTCAATGAACCGCATACAAGGCAGGCATTCGATCCATGTGACGGCAGCTGCCGGCTCCTAGGGGAGCGGGAGGCGGTGGAATGGAGGAAAGCTCTCGCAGGTTATTAACAGGTCACACTGTGACATTAGCAGTCCGGAAACATCGCCTCTCCCAGGGGGATAAAACAAAAGCAAGGGAGAGGTTCCTCGTAATTCAAACACAGTTCAGTGCTTAGAGATTATAGCACATAATCTGCTTGGCAACAGCACAGTGCACAGAAACACTCTGCTATCTGATTTCTCTCTTCTAACTGTTTCCATCAGAAATGTCAGAAGGAATCCTTGATGCAGTACATGTCCTATGCAAATCTCAAGGGAGGAAGAGCACGGCTTCCCTGCAATTTTCAGAATGAGACCCGGAAGCAAGGCTGACGGTGATGACTGAGCTCCCTCATTCAGATGTCCCCAACCTTTTCGTTCTGTTCATGACACGCTAGACACCACTTTGCTCATTGATCGTGGCTGCCTGTCTGAATCACCAAGCCCCTTCTGTGAGCAGAGAGACTCGCTGCAACTGTCTGCCTCATTAGAGGCAAACTTTCCACAGTGATATTTTGAAGATAACAAGGCTTTTGGAGGAAGAGACTTAAAATATGGCATTTGACACAGGGGGCGATTTTAAAAAACAATACTCCAGCCCTACAACCACCCACTCCTTCGCTATCATCCCAGCCCTCCCATGCAGAGCCAGACATGTACACCAGCCATGCAGATGGAAAGTCTCAAACCCCAGGCCTGCTTTAAGCATCCTCCATCCAGTGCTGGCAGGTCAGGGTGATAGTATTTGGCCAAGCACTCCGGAATTACATCCTGGAGAGCACAGTAATACAAATATATATGTGTGTGGGTTTGTGTGTGCAGAAATTAGTGGATGAGAATGTGTGAGCATGTGTATTTGTAAATACAAATAAAATTACTTCATACCCGGAAGCTGCTTCCTTTTTCATTGCTTCTACATTCTAAATTTAAAATGGAGTTTATCAGCATCTGAAGCAGACAGAATCATAGGATCATAGAATTATAGAATCATAGAATCTTTCTTATTGGAAGAGACCTTTAAGATCATCAAGTCCAACCTTTAACTCAGCACTACCAACTCACCACTAAACCATGTCACGTAGCAGCACATCTATGTGTCTTTTAGATAGGTCCAGGGATGGTGACTCCACCACTTCCCTGGGCAGCCTGTTCCAGTGCTTTACAACTGTTTCAGTGAATAAATTTTCCCTAATAATCAACCTAAACCTCACCTGGAACAACTTGAGGCCATTTCCTCTTGTCCTATATCTTGTTACCTGGGAGAAGAGACTGACCCCCACCTCTTTACAACCTCTTTTCAGGTAGCTATAGAAATTAATAGTCTCCACTGAGACTCCTTTTCTCCAGGCTAAACAACTCCAGTTATCTCAGCCACTTCTTGTAGGACTTGTGCTCTAGACCCTTCACCTGCTTCATTAACCTCCCTTGGACATGCTTCAGCAACTCGTGATCTTTCTTGCAGTGAAGGGCACAAACTGAACACAGTATTCGAGTACCAGCCTCACCAGTGCTGAGTACAGGAGGATGATCACTTCCCTAGTTTTGCTGGCCACATGATTTCTAATACAGACCAGAATATTACTGGTCTTATTGGCTACCTGGGCACACTGCTGGCTCATATTCAGCCAGCCGTTGACCAACACCCACAGGTCCTTTTCTGACAGGCATCTTTCCAGCCACTTTTTCCCATGCCTGTAGCATTGCATGGGGTTGTTGTGACCCAAGGGCAGGACCTGGCACTTTGCCTTGTTGTACCTCATACCATTAGCCTCAGCCCATTGATCCAGCCTGTCCAGATCCCATATGCCTAAAGATTTTTGTTGTGATGAGTGAAGTTCTTCACCAACCATCTTTCTCTATAGAAAAACTTCATTATATACCTCCTTTGCAGGACTATTAGAAGGTTTAGTTTTTTTTCTTGTTTCCACCCTTCCACAGCAAACAGCCCTTATTTATAATCCTGCTCTTCTTTTGTTTCTACTGTGCTGGATACTGCATTTCTCACTTTCTTGCTTGCCTATCCAACCCAGATAGCTCATGAGCAAGTGGAAGTCAGCTGATGCTCCTTAGTTTCTCCAACAAAACTCAGTACTCATTGAACTATTACTTATGACAGCAAATCCTGAGTCCTGCTCCAAGAATCCTTTCTAGTACATCCATTCTTTGTGTTGTACAGGGAAACCATGAGCACAGACTGTGTTGTGTCCGATACACCAGCATTTTCCAGGATCCACTACACGTGAACTTCACAAATCGCCTGGCCAAGCAGGCGAAACATGGATTTCCCATGCAAACACTGATCATTTGTCTAGGACTTCCAGGAGTCAGGAAGACTGGCTAAAGAGGGAGAGACATGAAGCTGTGTTTGGTAATGTAAATTGATTACAGCAGTCAAATTTGCCTATTAAACCCTCTCAGAAGCATTTACTCAGGCCTGCAATACGGGATGAAAACCTGAAGCCTAAAATTACTTTGTGACTGTTAAGATTAGCTAAAGCAAATGGGCAAAACTGCAGATCTGCTCGTGTTATCGGTCCTGTGAAGAAGTGAGACATAGTCTATTCAGCAGCTCTATGAATTCAAAAGATGTGTCAGGAGGTCCCTCTCTGGTGTTATCTTGGATCCCTGACATCTTTTAGAAACTGGCAGAGTCCCAAAATATTTTCTAGAAGTGACCAGGAGCAATTTAAATACAGGCATGTACTACATCAAGTTTGGGATGCTGGATACTCCTACACTGAGTCAGACCCTAAAGAGTGACTCTAGGCAGGAGCCTGTGCCAGCATTGCAGCTGCAGTAAGGCTTCCCTGGCCATGAGGAAAGAGGCAAGGTTTGCACAGAGAGGTTATGTCATTTATAGAGAAACTGTCAGAAGTGGAAAAAAAGAGCAGCGCTTCATGTTCGTAGGAGCCTCTTCAGGCCTGAAGCCAAAGCAGGATCTTCATGTGTGGGATCAATTAGCCCTTAATGGCAGTTCTTAATTTGCACAATCAGTAAGGTTTGTGAGATCAGAAATGATGATGCATTATACCCTCGTGCCAAAGTCTCACACTTGACATGTTTTCAAATCCTCTTTTTGTCTGTTCATGTGTAAAAGACCCTGAAGCTTGTGCTGACTTGTAGTTTATGTACTGCTCTCCCACCGGCATTTTTTTAGAAGAGTATGTGGTGGTAACAGTGAGGACTCTTGTCAGGACAGTAGGTTAATAGCAATCCAAGTGAGAGGTGTGGGTGTTTATCTGGGCCTGCAAGAAGTGTCCAAAGTTCAGCTATCACAAAGCATTACTGAAGAAAACATTTTATTTTTTAAAGACAATTCTCTTAAAAATACTTTTTCCCTTTAATATAAAAATTACTTCTATCTTAGGAAGAATTATCTACAGCACTAAGTCTAGACACTTTCTTTTTTATTACAGAATATTTTTGTATGAGCCATTTTCAAAAAGAGCCTTTTATGTTCCACCAACTAATGAGTGTTAATGTCAGTGCAGAGAACAGGATTTTAAAAGAAAAAAAGTTAATGATGTGGGATGAAATTAGCACTTGTGAAAGAAGTTAAGCTGACAGTTCCTCATGAACTCCACATTCAACCACAGATGGATGCAAACCTACTGGGAGTAAGGACCTAATGAAACATTATGTCCCACCCTTTTCCCACCCCTTAGCGCCATTTGGTGCTGCATGTGTTCTCTAGTCCAAAGTCCTCAGTGATTGCCCTATGGTGTGTTTCCCCTAGCCCAGTCCTATCAGCGGTGCAGCAGCATCCACTCTGGCTCAGGTAAACCCAGCATTTTTGCACACTGTCCCACCAACACAGCAACTGCCCAGTTATTTCAGATGTGGTGCATCAAGTTTGATATCTTATCCAACAGGAATCAGCGCTAAAGGTCTCAGAGGTGAGTGCAAAACTGACAGATACGAAATACCAAGCACTTAGGTATGTCTCTAACAATTCAGACACAAGGAGGATGTTTTTTGATTTATCTTTAAATTTGTATTGACCATGTTCTCTGAAATCCTTTTTTTTTGTAAGCTAGGGTACCTAAGGTTATACTGGCCATTCTCAGCTTATTCTTGTTTAAAATTTCCAGTGGAGTGAAGTTTCACAAGTTAATTTTTTTTCTGCTGTATCCATCTCTATACCAGTTATAAATTTGTTACCTTTAATACTTCTGTTCTTGTACCCCTGTGAATAAGAACACTAACTGACTTGAGGTCATTCAATCAATGACCTTCACCTTTCATTCCATCCCCATGTATCCATTACCTTCCTAAAATAATTCTGTTTTTTTTACACTTTAAATGGAATCCTCCTTTTATGAAAGGATTTTTAGAGTCATAAATATTTTGTGTTGTTCCTTTTTAGAATTGAAGCCTTGCTTTAGAAATGGGGAAAAAAGAAATTAGAACTCTTTTCGAATAGGAGATCACACCACTTATTTTTTCAAAGTGTGAAAATGTGCACTTTTAACATGTCCATTTTCATTCCCTGATTCAAGATGACAGCTCAGTTACATGTCCATTCACTTCCTGCAGGTGATAGAAGCAATACTGGGAAATCAGTGGGAATTGGACAAGGCTGTTCAGCTCATTTTACCGTACGCCACAGCCTCCCAGACACAAAAGCACAACATCACGTCTTTCCTTCTAATATCAGCTGAATGGCGAAGTTTTATCCTGAGAAAAGCCTGTGCAAAATGAATAAATGCACTGGTAATAATCTTAGCTTTGTAAATAATACCTGCATGAGGTACCAAGCTGCACAAAATGATAAGGAAAATAGTAGTAACAAGACTGAGATACTGGATCACAGCAAAAGTATGTGGCCACAGACCACATATTAAGGGAATAGCCTGTGCCAGTCCTGAGGCATTAGTACAATATGAGCATCCTGAAGCAGAGTAATGATCAGCACATTCCCTTTGGCTCCCTATAGTGGAGTAAAAGGACAGGGCTCACCAAAAATGCATGGGCTCATTTGCAGACAAAGCAGGGAGGATATTAGAGCTTCTGGCAAGGCAATGAACTATGGAAGGCCAAGAAGGAGCAAAATAGACCACAATGGGGAAAGAAACTATCTCAGAGTAAGTTTATACTATTTTTCTACCCTAGCACAGCAGTTCAACAAATCCTTGCAGTTTCAGAAAGAAGCAGACTGAGAAAGGCGACAGGAGGATACCAGAGATGCAGCATTAATTCAGTGTGATCAGTGACTCAGTCACTGAGTTACTGATTGCCAAACATAACCCTGCACCTTCAGAGAACGTGAGCACATAGAGAGCTTTAAGAAAAGCAAAGGTACATTAAAAGCATGCATGAGAAAGGCAAACACTGAGAAAATAGGAACTACAGAGAACGACAAACACAAAAAAGGAAGCAACAGAAATAAAGGTAAACATGGACCGAATGAGCAATGGACAGAGAGAAAGGTAAACACATAAGCAAAAAGAAGTGATTAAAAAAAAAGGTTATCCCATAAATCTTTCTGGAGGTTTTTTGAACCTCTGAAGATGGGATTCAGTTGTAACAATGCTTTTGCAACATGAAGCCAGAAAGGAAATTAAAACCTGCTTTACAATAGCTATACAAAATTTCTAATTGTAAATCATAGACTTCTCTTTTTACATGTTTTGTCTTTCACAGTTATAGAAAAAAATCTGGAAATGCAAATGGCAAAGGGTCAAAATCTATGAAGCAAATAAAAATACAGGAAAAGATGTTTTTATTTTTAAATGAACCTTGAATGGAGGAAACAGTGAAAATACTGTAACCTTGTTTTGTTATCACTCTACCAACGGTACCAGCTTTTCACATATGCAAATACTTATGTATCACTGGTTGACTGATGCAAGAACAGGAGGAAAACTTGCTCTTTTGAAATATTCTCTCAGCTCAGGATGACTGGGCTATGGTCAAGATTTAGTACAACTTTATTTCTCTTTACAACATTTTACAGTTTGCACCAACACTTCTTGTAGCCATTGGAATAAATTTCAGATAGCATAACCCAAAATACAAGAAAAATGAGTTTCTGTATTGTTCTAACACAGTGTCAACCTGAAATATTAACAGTGCCTAAAGAAAAATTGTGTTGCATTTCTGAAGCAACTCCTACACACAAATGTAGGTATTTTCTGTTATGAAAAACTGGCCATCTGAATTGGCCTAGCAAACTTCTAAGTCAGAACTCAGGTTAATGTCTTAAAAAATATTCTTGACAATAACAGTTTTTTTTGCTGATTCTTTAAAAAGCATAACAAAGTGTCAAGCAACTAGCTGTCCCGCTGAACAGCTAGCTTTGACAGGAGATTATTTTCCAGAGTCAGTGTTAAGTAATTAAGGATCTCTTTCAAAAATCCCCTGGGATTATTTCTATTGACTTAGAAAGCTATAAATGGGACCCTTGATTCTCCATCTCATCACTCAGTGGTTCACAGGAGGCTGCAATGTCAATAGAAGTGGAAAAGACTTCCCCTGGAACAAATGAGGACGCGTGCCAATTATTAAAGGACTGCATTAGGTAAATCTTTATAGACAAACATGGACACACTGTACAAGTTCTAGTGAACAAGAAAGAACTGAAAAGCACTATATATCTTTTTCTAATAACTAAGCTAGGAACCTACCATAAATTATAGAACTGCTTCAAAATGAAACCAAGTAAGCTGCATTTCTCCTTCCCAACACAAGAGCCTTTGATATAATGAACTATAACCAAATCCGGGTTATGTATTGTATTTGAGACTTTGATTAACTTAGGATCAAGTCACTTCCTACTACACAACACTTTGTACTGCTAGTTCTCCTACCAAAACCACAGTCTATGATACCACCAAGGTCATCACAGCTGCTCTGAGTTTGCTCTGATCTGAAGTGGAATGTCTCAGAAAAAAATAAGGGACTTGCTTAAAATAATTTGCTCAGAACTTGGAGGCACTCCACTGCAGCAACAAAAACTGCTCTCAGCTGGAACCAAAATATACCTTCAGCCACAAAGTGCAGCCTTCCAGGAGCCTGAACATAACATAACTTCAACAAAGTAGAAGTGAAACAAAGGTGAAGCTAATCTCCAACAGAGGTGATTAAGAAATATTCTAAGCTCTAGCAGGCAGCAGCTGAACTCCACTCCTTCAGGAGCTGCCATTGACAGTCAGCTAGTGCTAAAATGTCCTTCCTTCCTTCTTTCCTCCTGTAAATGGGTGATGCAGACCATTTAAATTCAAAACTTCTAATTAGTATATGCTGTATAGAAGTGCTCTAGTGAAATCATAGGCATCTGAATAAAAGCTTAAAGGCCTTGGATTATCTTTTAACACCAGAACAGGAGATTTAATCAAGTCTGCTATGTCTGGCACATACTGAGAGTTAATTAGGTTTAGCAGCAGTCGTCATAATGGAAATGTTAGGGTTTGTGTGGTTTGTTTTTTTCTTTTTTTATGTCAGTAGCAAGACCTGAGAACTCAGCTTACTCTTTCAAGGTGATTTCTGTGCTACCTTGGGGCTCTGAGGATTTATCTTCCTCTGGTCCCTTCTGGTGGCCAAATTCTAGACTCTAGTTGTTACTCTCCATGGCTCTGCCTTTTGGATAATTCCTCAGATGCGTTGGTGAACTCTAGCTAGAACATATTACCAGGTTAAAACTTAAGCACAACACATGCACTGCTGTAAATTAGCATGCAAATTACCCACTTTGCTTCAGGGAAAACAGTATCTAAGAAACAACATTTAAGAAAGGACATTCCTGTATCATATCCTCCACCACAAACAGTCAGATAATGCAAAAAAACCTCTGCCCTAAGAAGCACGTTTTGTGTTTATTTTTTGGCAGTTGATATACGAGCCAGTCCCAAAGACTTAAACCCCCTTGGCTTGGGCAAGGATTGCAGAAATGTTCCCTCAGGTTGTGTGGTGCTGTCCTGACAATCATTAAAGCTGTTCATGACCTGAGGTGCTCAGGTAGCTTCTTCACATTTCCAGTAAATTAGTTTGCAATGTATTAATATAGGAAGCATTTGATCTCAAGTCAAATAACTATATTTACCTTTCTAACTGAAATAACTATTATCCTTCTGCACTGGATAGTCACAACTTACCAACCTTCCTTATTAAAAATGAATTTGTGCTTCAGCACAGTAGCACCAAAAGCAACCAGCCAAACAAAAGGACAGAAACCAAGCATAGATGCCAGAAAATACGAATGCAGGGGATTTGAGCAGAAGGAGCTAAGCTACTTCCACACTAAGAACTGCCCTCCCAGAAGAGACATTGAGTACTTGCACGATTAGACCAATGAAAGTGATTTCACTTTGGAATGAATTTTTGACCCACTTTCAAATCCCTGAAGAAAACAGGGATTTAAAATGTGAAAGCTGAAAAGCCACAACAGCAGCAATGCAAACGTCTGCTCTTTTCCTCAGTCTTATAATAGTGTCATGGCCTGATGTTAAAAAAAAAAACAAACCACACGTCAGAGACGTGCTGGAGGCAATGGAAGTTATCAATCAGCAATGTGAAGTGGATTTAAGCAGCTTAATAGACAGCAAAATTCAATTGATTAATGGTTAGGGTAGTACTCACTAACATGGAGGATTCAAGGAATTACAGTCTGATTAAAATTCCATTTTAGAAATGAAGGGATATAGGATGCTAATCAGTCTAAACCACAGATTATTAGTGCCAGCTATTTGTAACAGCTGGGACTATTGTGATAAAAACAAAACGTGACTCAGTTTTGGTGAGAGTGGGATCATTTATTTATTTTGAGAACTAGAGCATGTCAGAGTAAACACCACCAGTGCACTAAGCTTGCTGGTCTCTGGCTGTAATTAACACCTGAAACTCCAGTTATCTTTTGGTGAGCTTTGGTGGGAAAGGGAAAGCATGGATCTCTTCAGTCGCCTACAACACAATAAGGTTCTGCATGTTCAGCAGAGCCACTTCAGGAGGCTCCAGAGTCCTCTAAAGCACTTCAGACTAGAGGCCCTGACAGCAAGATAGGCTGTAAGAATATTTCTTTAAGAGATATTATGGTAAGATAAAATCAGTGTCTAAAGTCCCAATGGATTTCTTCTCCTTTCTTTCCTCCTGGATGGATGACTATCTATTTGGGCTATGATTTCAAAAATTCAAGGAAACCTTCTAGTAACAGTAGCTGAGATCTGCCGGATTGCGCTTATGTCCCCATAAAGTGGCAACCTCATGGGCTTGCGTGGGAAAGAGGAAGACTTAAGGCAGTATTTTTCATCAGCTCCTAAATTAAGAAGACCATTACTGTGCTTCAGTATTTATATCATGGTTTTAGTAGCCTCAAATCTGAGCTTTTCCAAACCACATTTATACTGTTTCTGGAATGCACTGTCTTGTGCTTTGTGTGTTTTCTTTCAGCGCTGCTATTGACAGTATTGGTTTCCTCTGGCATGGCTTTCAGTTATGAATGCAAAGAGCTGTGGCATTTCAGAAGAAGATGTGTAAAGCCATACTTAAGATTTAAATCCTTTAACTGGAGCCAAACATCTGTTATCAATTGAAGCTGTGAGCACTGATCCAAATTTGGAGTTATTCTGGCAAATTAGGTCAATTTCTAAAGATTTATCAGGACAATCTCTAAGTAAAGAGATTTGATTTGGTAAGAAACATGCAGAATACGTGAATAACTCCTAATTTACACATATTTGATTCTCCTGGCAAGAATGGTGTTTGTCTCAGGAAAAAAAAAAAAAAAAAAAGGGATTTCTAAATTATTTCTAAGTACCTACATACTGCATTAAAATAGACAAAGATATTTATCACTTATTATTTATTAACGAATTGTTTAAAAACCAAACAGTTCCTTGTGCTTGATGAATGTTCGTTTGGGGAGATAGCAAGCATACAAAGGGAGAATTAAAAACAAACAAACCAACAAATTCCAGTCTGTCCCCTTCATCCAACAAAGACCACTGGCACTCAGATATCTATAGCCTAATTTAGACAATCTTTCGCTTCTGGAGCTGACCTCATACTATGAAGCAGCAAATACCTGGGGCAAAATGAACATCTGGCAGACTTGAAAAGACTGAATTTTCCTGACAGACTTGTTGCATTCCTGCCTAAAATAAAGCATTTGTTATGTGGCCTCCCTAGAGCTAACAAATCACTGGGAGAAAGTCAGCAATTCTATGGATATGCTTGGCTTTGCAGCACCCATTTGCAGGCAAGGAAAACTTATATTCACGTTATTGCCTCAGAAGTGCTTGTGAATGAAGACTACTCCAGACTTATTTCTCTCTCTCTGTCACTCACTGAGACACATGTCAGACCTTAAAGACCTACTAGAAAGAAAAGTACAAGGTAGAGGTGTTTCAGCAGTTAGGATGGAAGTGCGGTTTTAGCATACATTATTCAATGACACTAGATGGCAGAGCAGCTGTTTTAAATTAGTTAAAATGGCATCTTCTGGAGTGGGTTGCTGGTTTTTTATTTGATGACATTACAGTTTGAAACGGTATTCACTTATATATTCTATGATCATTTTTTATTTGAATTGATTTCTTGGCTGAAGGCTGAAGTCAAAAGTATAAGATGATCAAAATGCATTTTTTTAATCTAGTCTAAGGGTGAAAAAAAAAAGACTAAAAAAAAAAAAAAATGGGGAACAGAAAGGACTGTCCAGCAGCCATTTGGTCACATCAGCTGAATCTCTGTTCCTTTGATGAAGGAGAATATAAAAGTCTGGGGTCTAAGAGAAGTTGTTGAATTGGGGAACTGGAATATTTTGGACAAAACTCTGACAGAAAAGTTCAGAGCGCTACAGACAGACCTCAGAAGTTTGGGATTAGAAATGAAGAGTGCTGGGTCTGGGCTTCAAGACATAGATGGTGGTTCCTCCTTCCCCCAGGACCCAGACAAGGCCACAAACCCTGGCTGCAGGAGCCCCTCAAGCCTAGTGGAGCCCTTGTCTCAAAGCTACTCACGTGGAATTCTGTGGACCTTTCACTGGCAGCACCTTTCCACCATCACCACTGCCAGGAGGCTGGTTTTCACTGCATCGTTAACATCCTGAAGGATAACTGCTCCTCGCACAAATCCTTATCAAGCTTAAGGCACTCATCCACCATGGTCTGTGGAAGGGTAGGCTTGCTGTAGCTGTTTCACCCTCTGTATCCCAGAAGAGCAAGATATGTGCTAACGTGACCAATTGCTCACCCAACATTGTTTAGAACTGTTCACCTGTAAACACAGTTTCACAGAGGTCCTTGTAGGGACGAGACCAGATCAGCATTAGTCGTCACTGAATTTCCAGGAACAACTATACACTTTCTAAAATAATATGATTTTTCTGAAAAAAAAGATAAATAAAAAGATCTGGAAAGCAATAAAACTTTTCTTGTTGCAGCACTTTTCACTCAAGGCTCTGCTTATAACTTATAAAGAAGGAGATGTACCATGTCCTTGCCGCCATTGGACACAAGATAAGAAGATACAGCTGCAAGGAACGAGTGATATGATGAGGAGCAGAGACTCCCACATCCCTGCCCTGTCCACTGAACCATACTGCTTAGTTGTCATGTTGCAAACCCCGCTCAAAGGCAGAGCCACTGAGGTCTAAAGAATGTTCTTTACAATTATGAGAGAGAAAGCAGACTTCTACAGCAAAATGCACTTCATTTTCATCTTTCCATCAAATCCAGCTGAACAGGGAATGTTCAATAGGGCCATGTAAATAGCACAAACAATTTCCCTTCTGGGTCAAAAAAAAAAAAAATCGAGACAGCTTTGCACCCACTTTCCGTCTTCTTCCCTCACAGAGCCAAGTGAGGGTATTTTACTGAACTGAGTGTTTGCAAGTACAAATTTCAGAATTACACCATGATGTCACAGAAGAGATACAGAGAAAATGTGAGTGAGACTGCTTTTACAACACGGTACCGTAAGATGAGGCCTGCCAGGTCCTGTCTTCTGAGGTTCTGGGGTCAGCTGGAACACGAGCCAGGATGCAGAGGAGAGAGCAGTTTGCAGAGGGTAATTGCTGTTCATTGGCTCCGCATTAGGGGTGAGGGCCATCAGCCTTTCCCCTCACAAGTGCTGCTGCCAGCAGAGATGAAGATGTGCTCTGCTGCCAGAACAGACTGCAGACACACATCTGTAAACACAAGCTGTAAACATCGCTTTGCACCTCTGCAAACTGGACAAAGCTAACAAAGCGGACGGAAAGAAGGAATTAAGTAATTCAAGGAGATGCTGGCATGGGAGTTGCCATGGAAGCAAAAAGAAATATTTTTAGATTGTTCTTGCATCACATATTCTCCCACACAGAAACTCCCATTCCCTCAAATTACCTTTAGCGAGGAGTGAAAGGGGAGCATCTCTTCACTTCATCATCCATTCTGCCTGCTTTCTGAGTTGATAGTGAGCCCATGTTGAACTTACTTTGCAGTCCCTTGAGAACCTGAAAGTTGTTAAAAGACAGAAAGATATATGTGGCTGCTATACAGAGAAGGCACGAAAATTCTTTGCAATTTGAAATCCATGGCTGACTTCTGTGCATTTCTGTAACAAACACTCATTTGTTTCTTTCTTCTGCAACTTCTGGAAGTGCAGCTGACATAATACTAACTCAGATATACAGATCTCCTGTGCAAGAAAAAAAAAAAAATGTGCATTAGTTAAGTTATATGCATTATGCAGAAGACATACACAGCCACATGTTTGTGCATAACTGGATGATTCCCTAAGGACTAATTAGCATTTTGGCAGAGTAGCTTGCAACTATTTCTGCTCTTCTGCCAGAGAAAATTTGATGGGGAAGAGCCTGTTTTGGTTACTAACAAACAATTTATTGTATAATATTTTAGTATAGCTACAAGATACATTTCAAGGTAGATAAGTTAGCCAGCTTTAATATTATCTATCTACCAGTGACTTCCTCCCTCATATTCTCTTGTCAGTTTTAATGACAACTTTAAGATCAAACGTGAACAGGAAAGAAAGAGTACTGCTAATGGATGATCTTTCTGAAGTATTAGTCCATTCTTGAAAATCTACATTTTAAAGCAAACATATTATTTTCCCCTTAATGTTGTCATGCAAAAAAAAAAATATTAAAACAGCACCAGGGAAAACACTCTTTCTGGACTGGCAAATATCATACTCAGAGGAAAGGACTCCTATAATATCTACAAGTCAGCGGGTTGTGGGGCTGTACAAAGACCTACATACAGTTGCCAGGCTGCAGATAAGGATCACTTTCACAGAACCTCTTCAGCAAGTCGCAGGATGATGGGGAGAGAGACCAAGACATCCGGTTCGCACAAGTTCCTCTTTATAGTCACGCTAAGAAATGCTACACCTCAGATAAGACTTCCCACAGCAGAGATTTCTTCCTAGATCCAGTGTAGTGTGTTAAGATGGTGCCATCAAGCACCCTGATGCAGCTGGGGGTAGGCGTTCTCAAAGCCTTAATGTTTGTTTTTACAACAGACTTCTTTAGCCAAAGAGGGGGGTAATGAAACAAATGTCATATGCCATAAAATGAGTGGGGGATCCCACACTTGTTCCTTTCATCCTGCAGCTGTATGTCATAACTAGTCCTTTTTCCCCATCCCCCAGGAGAAACAGAAGATGCTGAAGCAGCACACAGGCGCCTGCAATTTCTGTGTTTCCTAAGAGCTTGGGAAGGTTCTTGACAGCCCTTCTGTACTGACAAAAGTACCACCGCCCACCCCAAAAACGTCAGTGAGAAACACCAGAGCAGCAGGCTGGAAACAGAGGATTTGCTCCAGCAGCAATCAGGCCTCACTGGAAGGAGGAAGCAGCCCTGTGATGAGAGACAAGCAAGGTTCAGGAAGAGAGCTGCTGATAGATGTCCAGTAAGACCAATCTCACCCATTCATCTGTCAGGACACTTCAGTTGTTTACCACAGCCTCATCCTCATCATGTCAACCAGTGTGCTTTATTAATAGGGTGAATTAGCTTGCAGCTCTCAATAAATTACTGGCTGACATTATGTTTTGGCTGCTTTTGATTTGATATAAGTAGGGAGATGCAACAGTAATCACCCAAAGGAGTGGATATCACCATCCATCACATGATAAGGTGACTAATAGTACTGCTTTGACCTATGCCAGTTAGCTCTTGCCAGGAAATACAATATCACATTCTCTCTGCAGTCCTGCCTGAGACACATCTTTTTTTGAGCTGCCTCCATGCATGAGGGAAGGAGGCCTGATGTGGCCTCCATCACTGGGAGGAGACAGAATGAATGGACTCCACCTCAACATCAGAGGCCCAAAAGAGCAGAAGTCCTTAAAGCTTTCTTCTACCTTAGCAGGAAGGAGGAATGCTTAGAAAGGGACGGTTTGTACCTGGCACCCCTCATACTTTACAACTTTGAAGCAGTGTGTACAAATCTCAGGCCAAACTTTTTGAGTACAAATGACTTTCCGTTTGAAAGCAGCACATGCTGCCTCTGCAGGAACAATTTTCTTAAATATGTGAGAATAGAAACATGCAGAAAGCTCTGTGCAACCTCTCCCTGTAGATTATGGGAAGTGTGTTCTTCTGCTCAAGCCCCCTTTTTCAATGGGCTGTTTATTGCCTCAAATTCTAGTGGTTATGCCTTCCCTTCCCTGTTTTATGAATCTTAAGCAATACTTTCTCTTCTGTTTACACTTTAAAAGCAGAGCTAAATATCCTTCATGCAGCACAGGAAAAGCCCACCACACCACTGTCACTGATTTGGGACAGGCATTGTTCCCACCAGACTGAGACATGTCTGAAGCAAATACCTAACAGACCATCCCCACTGACTGAAGGTGGAAAACATGAAACTGAGACAGACAAAAATGGTTTGTTTCTGAAGTATTGCTGGAAACTCTAATTGACAGTCCAAAACCAAGACAGGATAATGGGCAAGGTAATTGTAGACTAGTTGGAAAGCCAGTGGGAGTGGGACAAGAAAAAAAACCAAAACAAATCCAAAAAAACCTAGAAGAGAGAGTTCTGCAACATGACAAGCTTAGCTTGGATGCTGGGAACAGCTGAGATCTGCAGTAGTGGAGTGATCTGGAGAACAAATAGATTGAAATGAGTGGTTTAGCAGTGACTGAGCGCTCAGCAAAAAAATGTTTTACCAAAACTCTCAAAATGTTTGCAGCAGTAAAGAACATCAGTGACTGCAGCAAGTGGTGGTATTTTATTCTGCAGAGACACCTGGGTTGGGCAAGGGCCACTGGGGTGATTAATCAGGTGAGAAACTTAATCTACCTACTGAGGCCATGGAAGCTGGGAACACTGAAGTACTGCCAAGGATAGTATTTCTGGGTAAAGTGTTTGTTCAACTCAGAAAAAGGCTGCATTGTTCTAGAAATAAAGAGCATGTTGTCCAGCTCTCTACTGTAGTACTCTGCTATACCCTTTTCACAGCCACATCACGGAAGTAAAAATGGATCCTGCCTTGGAGGTATTTGTCCTCTAAACACCCCAAAAAGAAAGGGAGGAGCCCCTTCAGACACACCATGTGTGAGAGAGCAGAAAACAGTGCAACAGGATCCATTCCTGGGGCCGAGTCCTTACCTCCCTGGGAAGGTGTTTGTACTTGACGAGAAGCAAGAAGATTGCCACAGGTAAGTAAAATAGGATATGGATTTTCATCTGCTACCACATCACACCCATATACTCTATTCCGACTGCACTTCTCACCTAATATAGGTGAGACAAAGTCCCAGCAAAACTCCCCAGAATGAAGGAGCATAGCGTGGAGGAAGCCAAAGTGTGGCTAGATCATTATCTGTTATCCATTTCCAGTGCAAGCCCTGCAGCTCTGAAGTTGAAGGACAATATTGTGTTGATGTGGGACACACACACTAGGATATACTTGTGCTTAGCTGGCCCGTGATTACCCAGCGACACCATGCATTGCAGCAGTAATGGCCATAGGGGTGGGACAGAAAAACAGGGACTCATCTTCCTCTTTGTAACATGGTCCAAAACAATGTTGTGCTTCCGTGGGGTTTTTAGAGACGACTGAAAAATGCTGGTAGAACAATATAGGGCTGGGGTAGTGTTGTACAAAGCATTTTAGCACAGCAGGATCAGCTGTGCCAGTGCAGACAGAAAAAAAACAAAAAAAAAAATGAGTAAGATAGTAGGACATAAGAAATGTGAATTTTCTGGCTTAAAATGATGGCCATTGTTGGTTTTTTTCCTTGCTTACTGCTAGCTCTCTTCCCAGCTGGCTCTCTGATAATTGCTTTCTCTATTCACCTCATCAGTCACTATGTAGTAGGTACTATATCAAATAAAACTGTCTGCAGTTGAAGTTCCAGGCTCTTCTGTTTTTATTGTTGTGAGGAAGTTAGTGTCAGTAATGGTTCATTACCCAGTTTGTCTGCCTCGGTGATCTTTCCTTGACTGAAGTTAAAACTTTTCCTATAAACTTTCAATGCTATTCCCTCACCTTAGTATCATGTGCTGAAAATGACTTTGTGGCTGTTACAGACATTCAAAGGCAGATCTCATTAAAGATACTAGTATTCTTAAGAATAAGACAGTGATTAAGAAACTATGCCTCACCTTACAGGCTTTTAAAAAATCTCTCTTGTTCACTAACGAAATGGATTTCTCCCCATCACAGATGATGATCTTAACATTGGTTTGTTGCCTATTGTACATATATACACACATTTTTATATATGGTGAAAGTGATAAATAAGACATTTAGGACAAGATTCAGACCATCCAAGCTGGGACTGTAACCGAGTTCAAGCATATTTATCCTAAAAACCAGATCTAGAAAGCCTTCCTGCTGGCACTGTTTTATATCAGTCATGTTTACAACTCATAGGGGAACTCCAGACTGAGCCGTGGAGCTCTCAGAACCACAGGGTTTAGCCACTTGGGTGCAAACACCCATATGTGATGAGCCTGGTACACAGTCTAGCATTTAGGCAACGCCCATGATCCCCAAGGAGGTACGATCTTCATGGATTTAAGACATTGACCACTATGACTGCTTAGCTGTTCATGTCTCTCAGGTCCAGTGAGACTGTCCTGATTAGATCCGCCCTGACTGTAATGGGATCATAGATGTAGGTACTTAAACTGAAACCCATCACTTCATTAACAAAAACAACTGCTGATGGAAATACGCACTTAAATTGCCATACATGTCTATTGGTCAGTAACAGCCATTCAAGGAACCAGAGACCTGATGTGAAGCTTTGTCTAAACCCAGAAGTCAGACTCGTAGCCTCTGTATCTCAAGAGCATATCTAGAATACTATGCTATGTACTACCCTGAGGGCAGGGATGACATCTGTCTCCCTGTGCAGCTTGGGGAAATAGTAGGGAAATATGTAAAAAAGAATCTGTGAGGTCTAGCAGCAATGACCTACATCTGGGTAAGATCCGTCTCCCAGATTTCTCTCTCCCTAGGACTTTCCAATGTAAAAGACACAGAAAGGAATGGCACCAGGACCATCTCCCAAAGCTGGCTAGTGGTCCAATTCAGTAGGTTATACAGCCAAGATATAATTTAGGCTTGATTAAAACTTAACCTTCCAGAAAGACATTCAGAGTAGATAACTTATTGCTTCTTCTGGAAGCCTCTTTCAAAGGTTAACATCATACTCATCATTAAGAAATAATTGAATTTGTTCAGCTTGAGCTTCAAAACATCCGTTCTTGTTATTCTTCTGTCTAGTAGATTCAAAAATTTTTAGCAATCAATTTTTCCATGTTGGCTATAACAGCTAGGAACTGAGACATCTCTTAATCCATTTTTTTGGTAAACTGATTTGTCCTTTCTCACTGCAACTCAGCCTTTCTAACTCTGAATAGTTCCTGTACCCTCTTCCAATTCTGTTAGCACATTTTAAAATCATCAGATCTGCATCTGTACTCACCAAGGGTCTATGCAAAGGTTAAGTCATGACAGCTCATTTATACATCAGACATTAAGCAGAGCGTTTCACAGGTAAAGGCAAGGCAAGGCAAGGAAGGGAAAGGCAAGGCAAGGAGAAAGGAAAGANAAAGGGAAAGGGAAAAAGGCTCTCCTATATGAGACTGGTCAATATGGTTCTTAGAAAAAGGAACAGCAAGGGCTGGCAGTGGTGGGCACTGAGGAGTTGGAGTCCAGAAAAGCATACAGGAAAAACAAGCAAAAAGCTTGCTCTGGAGGTGTCCGTAATTTTAAGAGCTGGCTGAATTGAATGGTTTCTGATACAGCTCTGCCTCCTTGTTCCTCTGGTTTTAAAATAAAGAACAAGGAGGATTACAGAGTGGTATTGCCATTATCAGCCCCCATGCTACAGCTGCTAACATGGAGTTAGCTGATGAAGTGTATTTGATGTACTTGATGAAGTGGCAGCACAGGCTAATGAAATTGTTGTTCACTCAGGCATGTGAAGATTTTTACTATAATCCCAGCTCTGACTGTTCTTCTGCTTCCAGAAGTAACCTAATCATAATATATTTCGGTTTTGCCAATATCTTTCCTCCCTACCCAATCCTGCTTTTATTTGACTCTGTGAAGCCAGGACTTAGAGTTAACATACCTTTCAATAAAGAATCCTGAATACACTTGTCATGTCTAGGTGACACTTTCACCTCTTTCTTATTCTCTCATTTTAGCAGTGACAATGGAATTAAGTGCAATGCTTCTGCCTAATTCCTGTGGGTAAATGTTTAACCTATACCCAGATTTCCTCATGGTCTCCCATCCAAGTGTAGGACAGACCCATAATTCCCTACCCTCTGGCTACACATCTGTAGGAATAACTCTAGTTAATAAATATTGTATTCACCCTGACACCCAAAATGCTACCACCTTCTTTGATGTGTGCTACTGTGGGGACAAAAATGTCAGGAATGTACGATCATTAGAGTATAAGTTAAATGTCGTGCTTTCTAGAACAGGCACTTCATGCAGCTGCTGAAACAGCTCTGCTGAAAAGCAGACTAGCATACCAATTTTCAGATTTTCAGATATTACACTGTGCATACTAATTCTTTCTCACTTATGCAACAGTATTATTATACAGATAAAATTTGAATTTATTTCAAAAAAGAAAAGACACTTAAAGCTAATTTTTAAATTATACAACCTTGTAACCCTAAAGGAAGGTCACAAAGGTCATAAAGGTTACCGATTTTAACTTTTGCCTGTAGAGGAGAGAATAAAAGTTTGCTATTTTACACCATACACTATGAACAGAGTTAATTTTTCTCAAGGGTTTAATATATCAGACCAGAGTTTCATCTTACTATGTCATCAGGTTACCAGAACACATTTTTTTTCTTTACGCAAGAACAGTGCTTCAATTATTCTGATGACTATACTTATAGAGAGGGAAAAAAAAAGAGAGAATAAGGTTAGTTCTACTAGACCCAAGCTACCCACTTGGTCTCGTGCCAGCATCCACAGCAACACTTTGGGTAGGAACGGGTCTTAAAGCATTGCACTTGCCAATTTTTCATCATAAAAATACAGCCAGTATTAATAGCTACTAGCATTTCCGGCATCACACTTGACTTCTGGAAGGGGATCCCCTGCCGCATTCCAGAATTGACGTCTGCTGGGGACAGCCGTCTTTGCAAGTGCCAACTGAGTTCCTGCAGGGAAGGGCCCGCATCCAACATCCTATCTATCAAGCAGAAGGCAGACAGAATTAGCAGAAGGATAGAGAATAGATGTCAGAAAATCTTGAAATCAGCATGGCATTCTGTTGATGAAAGAGAAGGAAGATATGAAAAGAAGAAAAAAAAAGGCAAACAGCTCTTGTTTTATATGTAAACAACAAATTTGTACATTTTTATTACAAAAAAATAATGAAGATTCAAAATCAAAAGGAAAAAGAAGAAAAAAAACCAACATATTTTAAATGTGCTCTGTCTCTGGCCAACAAAGTATTTTTCCTTGTTCCTTCCCAAGTCTTGCATGTTTGTATTTTTACACATCTATTTATGGTTAGAGCAGTCTAACCCAACATTAAAAGAAATAATCTTATCACCACTGAGGAAGTACTGGAAGATAAAATCAGGATTGCTCTTTGATCATCAAATGGCTTTAGAATTCTGCACACAAACAGATCTCTCTCTCCATTATCAAATGTCAGAGACACAGTTATGGGTGCTTGTGAAAGATATCTTTTTTCCTGCTCAAACATATATGCACAGATCTTCACATAGGACACATGCCCTTTTATTTTCAAGTCTTTTCTCAGCTAGATAAATTGGTTCTATTCGTAGGGAGTGGGAGGAAAATTTGGGGGGTTGTTTTCTTTAGAGGAGGGAAGAAAGAAGATCCATATAGGGACAAATTAAAATAAAAGTCTGTGTCATACAAAGGTGCTTGTTATCTTGGAGCACAACTATCCACAGTATACACCATATTCAAAATATGTGTAAAAAAAAATTAAATTAAAAAAGGAAGTAAATCATTACCATAATGATTTGCAAGCATATCCATAAACAAACATGGAAATGTTTTGGGTGATGTTGATATGCATAATGAATATGCTAGTTAGGATGCATTTTAGGATATAATTCACATGTTCACTGTATATTCATATTTAAGTGTGTCATCTTAATGATTCACTATAACCAGCCCCAGGCTGGGACTGGGCCATGGTATATGAAAGACCAGCATGAACAGTAGCAGGTTTGCTGGAAGAGTGTGGGCACAGCAGCTACAAGGGCTTTGGAGATGAAAATGGAGTGGAAGCCAGAAAGCCAGGGATGGGAGTCTCAGAGTAGGTCGTTAAAAGTGTCAACATAACCAATACTTTTTTTTTTTTTTTTTTTCCCAATTATCAGCAGCAATTATGAAGTGACATTAATAACCCCAGTAGAAACCTAGAAAATTGGCTTGGATTGAATGGTGGAAGGTCAAGTAGAAAAGGGGGCAGAAGGATTCACAGCTCATCTCTTCTGCATCAGCCCCTGTCATTCACGCTTACTGCTCACTACTGGTCACTACAAGGCATGGTAACTAAAAGAAGAGTTTGTTTCAGTGAAGAAGAAAAACATTTGGGCTAAAATGTAGTCATAAAAAAAAAAGATGACAATTTACTGCTTTCCTATAAATTTATGCTTTTCCCATAGCCCAGCATTTCCTTCACCCCAACTCAGGCTCTCAACAGACACAGTTCCTGAGTCTGTTTTGTAGTGGAGTATTTCAGAACTTGATCACAAACTCCATGATGTGCCCAGCAACACTCAGTCCTAACATGCCCTAACAGAATGATGGAAAAAAGCAAATTGGTAGATTTTCCTCAAAGTACATTACACAAATTACTAACTTAAGTTTTAGGTATTTGGTTTAAATGTTGAGGTTTTTTTCCCCAAGAATATGTTTTCTTTTCATTCAGTGCATTTGACTATCTAAAGCAGATGCATACAGTTGAGTAGACCACTAGAGTCAGTAAATTAGTCAATGGGTGGAAGTACTTTCACAGTTGGTGTCTATATATACCTTCATACACTCTGGAGTCTCCTCTGGAAACTTTCAAAACCCGCCTGGATGTATTGCTCTGCTATCCGTCCTAGGTGAATCTGCTTTGGCAGGGGGCTTGAAGATCTCCAGATATCCCTTCCAAATCCCTACCATTCTGTGATTCTGTGATTTGCACATACAGACCTGTCCAAGCACTGCTATTACTTAGTAAAGTCTCCTAGAAACCCAAAGAGGCTGCTTAACATTCTGGTAAAATTTCTTTCTGTTTCTGACAACAGAAAAATAACATCTTTTTTGTTCCTCGGTAAGACGTGCACACTCACAATGCCACTACTCTGAATAAACCTGGCAGATGACAGCAGGATCTAGCTCAGCACAGAGGCCAGGAGTGGGGCATGGCATAACAGGTCAGCTTAAAAGTGACACTTGCCAGGATGTGCAAACAGTTCTGAGGTGCTTATTCCAAATCTACGCACAGAATGAAGTCAGTGGAATTACACCAGGGATGAATTTAGCCTCATAACTTTACTGATCTAATTCCTACAATTCTCTTAAGTATTCAGTTGCTTCCTGCTAATTATTTTTACATTATTTTATAGAAGGCTAGCGTGTACCACATGGGGCTTTTGTAAAATGTTCTTTAATCATTGTCACTCAAAGTAATTTAAGTTCCTGAATGAGTTTATACAGAAAACGCTACATAAAGAAAAGGCTATGGTTCTTGTCTTATGGGTTATTAAAGTGAAGCAAGTACTTTCAATACAAATCTCCTTAACAATATTTTGTTAAAGCTCATGCCAAGCTGAATTTGAGCTTTGGTGAAGTTAATGGAACTCCCCAGGCCTTCGTAACAGTTTGGCCTGGTTGGGTTCAAATATGTATCTGAGAACAAAAAATAAATGTTCACATCATGAACTAAACTTGCAAAAGACAGCTTTCAATCTCTGTTTCTGTGTCTCATATCATAAGATTTCCTATTAGTAGGCAGAATTAAGTATGCACCTTGTCTCCAGGACCTCTCTAATTTTAATCTGTTTCATACTGAGGAACAGTAGGACTGAGACATTGTGAAAAGATATGAAAGTATGAAGATGGTTACAAAGCTCAAAAAGATTAGCCACCATTGGGATAAAACAGTATGCTGCAGGTTGCACCTGGTACATGGACCAGAAAGTCAGTACTATGTAAGATATGAAAACAGAGACTTGGACAGTGCAAGATTCACTTCCTTTAAGTATCCTGTATTAGGTATAACATGGTTCAGCAAATGTCTGAAAAAATATGAACAATCTCAAGCGCTCTGCTTTTACCTGCATGCAGCCTTCTCAGAGTACCTCATTCTTTTCTGAGTCATCCCCTGTAGGCTTTAATGCTAGAGTTTTCCAGATTCCTTACAAACTTCTCCAAATATTGCATTTACTTAAACAAGTAAACGCATTAAAAAAACCCCAAAACTAACCCAGCTTCTGTGTCATTTCCAAACACAGCCAGATCAGGCCCAGGATAGCTTGAAGTCAGACTAAACCAATTCCTATTCTAGTGCTTCTTCATCACTTCTGTGTTTCTGAAAGCTGTTAAAATATGATCCTTCAATTGCTCCCAATGTTGGGTATGTGGTTTTGCCAGTATATTCAAACAAGCTGTTGAACACTAGCTCTGAAACAAATAAAATGAGAGAGTGGGAAAAAGAAACTGATGGTCTTTACCTTGCTAATGCCATCCTTGTAAATCATCAAAAGGATACATTAATTCTATATGACTACTTTGCTTAAATTTAAGTATCTGCTTATATAAATTTAGTTGGAGGCCTGCTATTTTTTTCATGGCTGGGCGAACAACCTCTTGCCATTACAATTCAGGATTCTTTATTATATGTGTTCCAGCAAAAGTCTCACAGCCACAATGACAGTTGCAATTGCACAAGACATTTCAGTAGCTGAGCTGTATATTGAATAGAGGCCAGCTGATCTGGCTTTTTTTTCCAAAGTCTGCATTGCCCTTATTCAAACAGCCTCTCTCCGTGGGTTATCTAGTGTCAATTTATAATTTACCCCACTAGACACCAGTCCCTTGAGTATTATTTCCCGAACAGATAATTATTCCATTCAGCTCCTCTAAAACATTCTCTGCTGCTTTGAAATAGGAGAGGCTGGGGTGCCTAGTGCATAGTCTTTAACCTTGTTCATGCAGCTGAGAGAAGTGACTCATACTGCCAATGTGGATTTACTCATTAGGTCTGTTGTGCTTGTAGATGCTCTGGGGAAGCTGACAGTGACCAAATATTTCCTTTTTATCAGTGCAGCTATTTTTCTTTCATCTTGATACAGAGCAGCTCTGGTTGTCACTGGTACGTGCTGCAACCTTATCAGATCTGCCTTCTCTTTCTTTCCTCCTTTGCTCATGAAAAGTTACTCCACTGACTTTCTCAAAGTATATTATCAGTGTTACTTCGCAACCCCACCACTTGCATTGCTAAATGCATACAAAACATTTTGGTCTCAAAGAAGATAAAAATTATTCAGAGGTGAAATGAGTAACACCCACATGTTTTAAAAGATCTTCCTGTACAGAGTCTTCCTTTTGTCGTTTGATATGGCTTTCAAGATTAATTCCAGTCCTGATTTCTCAAACAATTTGCTGACTAATATCCACAAAACTTCAAAACAATTGTCAAATTCAACTTTCCAAATCATACCTTTATGCATGTTTGGAGCTAAAGAAGCTTTACTACATCTTTCAGCCTTTTTTGTCTTCATTTCACAGAAATAAGGAGAAAAACTTCCCAGTAAGGAAGTCAAGGACTGATTTTGTGATAGGCTCCATATCAACCAAAAGAATCTGCTGTCACTGGTGACCCAAAGCAAGCATGGTCTGGCACTTGTGGCTTGACTTGGAGCTCCACATGGAGAGCCTGTGGCGTCCCAAATACTAAGGTTGCAAACCTTAGGCTGTTCTTGTGCTGCTTCTCTCAGAAACTTCAAGTGTATGTACTCAGTTCATCAAATTATAAGACATGATTAAGTCTAATGAGTTCTCTCATGAGTAATTACTCGTGAGTTAATTGTCAATGAGTAATAACTGATCATCAATGCAGTTGTGGGTTTTTTTCCAAGTTAGGTGTGGAGCCGTTTTGAAAAGCAAATTAGCATTGTTCTGGAAGTAAAGGTAGAAGGATCCCAGTTGGCATCATGTGTGTTTTAGATAGTGAGCTTAAATAATAAGTTTGTCTGTGGATAAGGAAAGACCTGATAAAGTGATCAAGTACTACCTAAGTAATTCTTAAAGCTTCCTGGTGTTGAGATTTCAGTATATCACATAAGCAAAAGATCACTTATAGCAAACTGAAGGGTGTTTAGCATGAGGAAAGATTGACTGTTCCCTTTCATAAAAGTGCATGTACAGAAATCAAAACTATCTAGTCTTATTACAAGTAATATGTTCACAACAAGCTTTCCAAAAGTTAAGCAACAACCTGGTTGATTTTTTTCCTCTGGATTGGGAGAAAAATACTATAGAAAATAATTTTGTTTAATGAGCAGTTTTTAATTTTCTTTCCTTGTCTTTTCACTAGGATATATCTAGTATAAGTATAGGGGAGTTCTTTCATGCTCCTTATTTCCTTTTTTTCATGTCCTTTATTTCTTTTAAATGATCCCAGTGTTCCACAGTGCTTAATCTAGAGAAGCCTCTGGTATTTATGTAATTTAGACTGTGTTTCGTCCCTCCATGGCTCAGTCATTACACACTGCCTGTAAATCGTAGTGAAAAGTATGCCTGTGAAAAGGAAATGTGGATGGTTTATATATCTGTTTTTCTTCTCTGCTTTCTTCCTATGACAATATTATGAAGAATGTGACTGAAGATTTTCAATTTAACTACCAGGCTCCATACTCATCATCAGATACAGAACACAGTTCTTGAGATAACCATTAGAGAGATATGTAGACATCAGTATTACAAGCTTCTCAATTATCTTTCTTCAATAAAACTTTTTATGGTCCTTGGGCTACAAATGCATCTGAGCTTTGGAATCTTTCCATGTGAGCAAAGCTGTGATTTTCTGTAATTGTGCTGTTGGACTCATGATATGAGTACCAGTCCATAATAAAAAACTCCACACTGTTGCACATGAACAGTCTTAAAACTTTCATGCATAGGTGACATGGGCTTGGACTGAGCTGGCAAAATAGAGAAGCTGGAAGACCTTGAAATCTTGTTAACCAAAAGTCTGGAATTATTTTGCTCTCAGTGGAGATCCCTTAATAACAAAAGGCTTGAACTCCCCTACCACGTACTCATTGAAAGAGATTTACTCTAATAAGCTTGTCCAGTTTCTTTTAGCAACTCATTAGAACAAATGATCACTTTCACGGAATCACAGAAAAGATGTCTGCAGTGAACTTTGAGGATATGTCTTCAGTGCTAAGTAACAGAGAGCCAGAGAGGAAGCTTGAACACTGGAGCTCTGATTGTCCACACTGTTTAATTGTTTGCTCTCTGCAGCTAATTTTATTGAAGACAAATCTTCTATAGAAGGGGCAGGACATGAGCCAATCCATGTGACTTCATCTCAGAACCAGGAATCAGCCCTGAGGCCAATTAGACATAGCCTGAAAGGTTAGAGAGACATCTTTTCTTCTCAAAATAGAAAATATCATAATGCAGTAATTTGTTCTGTTTCTATATGAACCAAATCTAATCAATGACCTTTGTGGGCTGAACACTCCAGGGTTGTGCTCTGCCCAACAACTTTCACTATTTCTGCATTTTGTTCTGCTCCCACTGACATCAACAATTCTTCATTGTCAGAAACTGGCAAAATAACTAGCTGCCACCCCTCCCAAGTATCAAGTTATAGTATTCCAGTAAATCCACAGTAAAATATTCACTTGCACCAGTTACAAGATTCCAAGGAGTATATTAGTGTTGGCTTGTACACGGATTTTATCTGCTGAAAATAACAGATGCACCTTCTCAAGTCCTAGGATAGAAAATCAGTACTTCCCTATCAAGACAGCCCCAATCGTAAGGGGCTGTAATACCAGCTCCCTTCATAGACAGTAACCCATATATCTCCACTGTAATGATTGCGAAAATCATTCAAGAAAGTTATCTCAAAATCCTTCCTGGCCTGTGTTCCTTGGAAATCCCTTGAGAATGCAGGAAGTAACCTCTAGCAGGAATCCTTGACAACCTGTTTGTAGCCTACGAATTATAACAGAATATGCCTGTCACAGATGATGGCATGTGAAATCAGTACTTCAAAGCATCAGTGACACTAATTTCTCAGTTAGACCACAGTGCCACTCAACATCTTCAGTCAGGCTTTATGAAATTAAATGAGGGCAGAACTTAGCCTTGGAATTCTATCCCCTAAGCTGAAGGAGAAGGTCCAATTACGACCAGTGCTATTAATATTGCTACCCTCATTCAAGACATCCAATCACTAAGGGACAAAGCAATTACAATTCATTGCCAAGGTAATACTGATGTCTTCGAATAACAACTGACAAAAGCAAGTATTTTGAACTCTGCAATGAGCATTTTTTTACTTTTCCCATTTCTTGACTGCTACTCAGGCAGAGGAAAACTCTGGAAAAGTCCAAAATCTGATAGTCTTCTTTTTTATTTTACTGAAAGTAATGGGGGAATTTTACAGTATTTTGTGAGTTCTGGATCTGACTTTCAGACGTGTTAGGTGATTGTAGCTCGTGTTCTACTTGCTGTAAGCCCTCGCTGCTCCATTTATGTTGAAAGTAGTTCTTAGGTGAAATTTGTGCTGTATCAGGTTTCTGACAACTTGGGCAGCCATTTTGTTATGAAGAAAACAACACAGGAAATTGTATGTGTGTACATATGGATGTGGTTTTTCCATTTCAGATCTACTGGCTTTTCTTCTTTCCTATTTTATTGTATTTTTCCTAATGCAAATAATTTACAGGAATAAAATGAGGATAAAGCACATGGGAGAGGATAACTTTTAGAATAAAATTAGTGATAGGACCACTTTTAGACGAAAACTTCACAGCAGACAGAAGATCCCAGAGCAAGCAATGTCTTTACACAGGAGTTCTACCTGCAGATCCAGCCCCAAGTCCCTTCTGTTTCCCAGACCTGTGAGTCAATGGGAGGAAGAACATAGGTTGATAGGGTAAAACCCAGGAGCACAGAGACACTTAGTCATCTGTCCCCAGCACTGTCATAGCATCAGGTATCAGACTCCAGAAAATATTGTTATTTTCACCAGGTTAGTAGTCTTAGCACCAAAAGCTACCTTTGTATTCTGTCTGTAAGCTGTGAGATAGCGCTCAGTAGCCACCACTGCCTCCTCTATATTTATCCACCACAGTCTCGTGGATGTCCCAGGACACTTCTCAGACGGTTGTGCAACACTCAAACCCCCATTGTTACAAAAGAGACTCTTTCAGTTCCTCTCAGCAGGCTGCTAGGCTGTGGGCCTTCAAATCAAGAACAGACTCCTTTCCTCTTACTCTTTTTAATGGGCCTTTTCCCTAGAGATGCCTCTTCTCCCCACATTTAAATTTCCTTTCCTCTTTTGCCGGTGCTAATGTTATGCATTAGATATTTGGCGCAGCTGCAGTATATATTTCCTCCCTCCTAACTTCAGCCTGTCTTTCGTTCCCAAATGAAAGCAGATTTCAGTGCACCCACCCCATATGGCCAATCTCTTTGTGCTACACCAGCTTTTACCTCACACAGAACACAGGGAACTGTGAATGAAACATCTCCAAAAATGCCAGAGTGTAATTTAGAATACCATTAATAAATTACTCAGGAAAGTATGGCATTGCTAGGGGGGGCCTGTCCATGTAACAGCAAAAAGTATACCTGCCATATGAGTATGTAAGAGTGGAGTGATGGTACTTCGTAATGGATTTTTCTGGGTCATATCTTTCTGTTTTGCAAACTGTTCTTTAGACTATTCTGACTTTTTTTGTCTTTTTAGCTTGCATTACATGGACAACATGATGTCCTAATTGTCTTTTTTGAAGTCTCCAATCTCTAACAAGAGACAATCATCATTTATAGAACACTTTGTTTAAGATGGTATTCCCCTCTTCTTTCTCCACCTGTGACAGGCTAAAGAAAAGAGTTGAAGTTGTTGGAGGCAAAGTAAGGCTCAGACAAGAAGAGTCTGAGAAAATGGTGGCAGCCACTATGTCATATCTCACCATGATGTCCTTGTCAGTCTGACACATGACATCTCCACCACATTCATCATAAATTGAACACATTAGGATCATTACAGATAGCTGCTAGAAATACTTTGTCATTACTCGTTTGAAGATTTCTTACCCGCAGCACTTTGTTTATTTGTTATACTCTGCCTTCATCAGATTACAAAAACCCAAATTTATAATACTTGGTTTTGATAGACTCTGCAAATGTGTTTACATCTCTGCTGTGGTTATAACAGAGTTTTGCTTTGAAAATGTGATCTACATTATTACTAACACTTCATTTTTAGGGAGCTTCCCACTGCCCTCATTCTTGTGGAGGAGGGCACCACCACATTGTCTGCTGGCAATATATAAGAATTACACATTTACAACACAAATTGACAGAGCTGACAATGTGTAAAAGGAAGAGAGTAGGCCCCATTTTCCAGCTGAGGAGTTGAGGTGTGAGGAAATCGACTCAGCCAAAGCAGAGTTGAAGCCTGATCATATTTTCTTGAAACAGCAAGATGAATGCAGTGGTTTCATTACAGCTGCATAGATAGGATATATTAGTTTGGCATATGCCCTGTGCTTTATTGAGAATGTAGAAGTCATAAAGGTGCCTTGGGACTCTACCACAAAAATCCCGACTTTTGGAGGTTAGTAATACAGCAGTTTGATTTTACTAAACTTACAGGGCCCCAGTGATGGCACGTGTCCCCTCCTGCTGATGGAGCCAGAGCTCAGGGGGACAGCTTAGTTACAACTCAAATGGAAAGCAGGGTCACCAGGCAAGGGCTTTGCAGCAATGAGCAGGGATATGGTAAATGATCTGCAGCAGCTGCAAACTGGAAACTGGAGAGAAATAGTGTAAATATTAGCTTTTCACAGAAGTAGTACTTTAAGGTGGAATTTTTCAAGAGGAGAAAATTCATAATTTGGGTTCAAACTTCTCAGGTGCCTAGGAGCAGATGAGCAGCACAGCTAGCTAGATGTCTTTTCTCAATGTTTATAAGGCAATAAAAATTCATTGGGCGTGTTTTATCTTTCCTGTTAGTGTCTTGGTGTTTGTATTGGAGACATCCAAATCTTGCAAATCTGGAGCCAAATATTATCTGTATGAAATCTTTGTTTCAGTACTACATCCTCCCTTGCAACATCATTCACATGTAGCTGTTCTGTTGCCAAATTCTTCGGAACTTCAAGTAATATCCCTTTCACTGACTCTCGGCCAAATCAAGTAACTAAATGCTTGCTGTGTTTCTTGGATTCAGGTTATAAACTGCAATACAATGCTACTGATTACATTTACTTCAGTTCTCCCATTTCCCCTCCTTCTCTGATGCCTTCCCATTCTCCTCGGGGTGAATAACAGCATATGTCTCAGTAAAACATAAAACCAACTGGTTTTAAGTAGTTTGTCAGACCTCCTCCTCCGAACTCGGTGTCCCAAAGTCCACAAGCTCTATGTAAGGATTGCAAGGTAAAATCTGGCATCGATTTTGAATGTTAGTCAAGGATCTAGACTGGCTTTTTTCTGATGGAAGGAATGGAGATTCATTATGGGTGAGGTGACTGGCATGAAAACAAATCCTCATCCTCAAAAAAAAAAGGGCTGAGATTGACTAGTTCCAATAGTACAGGAGTTGAAGAGAAATGGAGAATAAATCAAAGGCCACTGCAGTACATGACAGGTTTTCCATTGACTAAAAGTACTAAGGGTACGGAAGAAGCTTCATTTTCAGAAAAGCAAAAGTAAGACTGGTTTAATGGGACACAAGATGTAGAAAGTCTCCAGAGCTAAAAGAGAAATCAAACGCTCTGATTTTTTTCCTGGTATGGACACAAGAGCAGTAACAGTCCAGTAGAGCAGGGTTAGTTCAGGAGATAAGCTTACCAGCGACCAGTACCATATACTCAGGTGGCTGGATCTTGTACAGTGACTATGTTAAAACTGACTTCAAAATACCATGAGTCCCAGTGATAGCAGTGTGTTCTAAGAAAGGTCCCTTTCTAGGACCTTCTCATAGGATGCTAGCAGTGACAGGGATCTCTACAAAAAGATCCAGTTGAAGAGAAATGTCTTCCTGCTAATTGTTTAAGGAACAAGCAAGTACCAAAGCCTCAGGTGAGAAGGTTAAGAGAGGAAGGAACCAGTCTTGGAGAATTACAGCAAAAATCTCTGTTGTAGAAAGGAATGTAGAGGTCCAGTTGGGCAGTTTATTTCTGCAGATATGCCTAAAATAACCATGAGCACTAGTACCATCACAGTTCCCTTTGGTTTTAAATAGTATAAAATAAAGCAGTATGTTTTTTCTCTGAAAATACTGCTACTACAGATTTTCTAAATAATATCAGAATTATACTGTTGACAAAGGCACAAAACAGACACATCAAATATTGCCTTCAGAAAAGTAAAACACATTTTTTTTTAGAAATCTCTTCATCTAGAAGGTAGAATTTTGGATTAGATGTGTTAAGGCACAGACTGAATCTGCTAGGATAGTGAATGCCTCTGCACTTGAAGTTCCTAAAGGCCCATGCATGCTTTACATGTAGAGCACATCACTGAGATTAGGCCTATGAGCCATGATTTTTGGAGCAGAGATAACATATATAGAACTGTTAGGATAGGATGAGATGATACTTCAATCATACTTTGCAGTGGTGTAAACCATTATAAGAGGGCTAAAGTGGTGGCAAGCTTGACTGAGGCAAGATAATCCTGAACAGATATATGAGAAAAACACCTATATAGGGAATTCATACTGAGCTTAGTGTTAGTGAGCTGAATGTGCTATCATTCAAACTCTAACCTTCTTAAGTATGCATATATAGAATGCAGCCTAAAAATATACAGATTTTAATGATATCTATGGCTTTCTAGATAACTTTAAACACACGTTGAAAGATTCAAATATGCTGAATCTACATAGACCACTACGGAGCTGTTAGGCCTATATTCGCCTGATGACTTTCATGTTTCACAAATATAACTATTTTACGAGGAATGAGGGTTAAGTTTGCTCACATCTAGGAAAAAAAACCCAAAACATGCATATGAAAGAGTAAGTGATATCATATAGCATATCACCAATCATTCCCTCAATGACTATTAGTTGAGTTTTTTTCCTGTTAGCCAGTCATTCAGGAACACTCCCTGTCTGTCTGCAGTTCTGAGGGTTTACCACATGGTTTAGATGGACACATCCTGCTCAGCAGATAGTCTGCCAGGAGAGCACTTCAGCATTATTCACTGTGTACTATTAGTGGGAAGCAACATGTCATTTAGGCTATACTGTTTTGTTTGTACTATCTGGTTGTGCAATGGCAATGTTAAAGTAATGAATGCTGAACATACTTCCCAGATGAAGTCTCGGATGAATGATTATTCATGGTAACTACCATAAGGCTTTCATGATTTACTTATGTTTTCCATGAATATGCTTGTAGTCATCTGAACAATTAATTTAATAAGCAGAAGACCAAACTTGTTCTGCAGATTCCTAGAAACCAATTCAGGTCGAGTTCTCTGAGCTCTAAGCCTTTTTTCATATGCTGAAGTCAATTTCAACATTTTCGAACCCTGATAAATGCATTCCTCCCCCTTTTGTTTTTTTTTCCTTCCTGGAAGAAAAAAAAAAGTTGATTAAAACTATGAAACTACTGTCTGTTTTCATGCAGTTCACACAGAAAAGGAAGTCTGTGAACAAAGAACTGGAGGACAGGAGCTCCTGACTTTTAAAGCCATCTCCAACAACAACAGTTTCTGTGATTGTTGGTCAATGATGTGTTGTGACTCAGTTTCCCTGTCAATGTGTGAGAGTGTTTGTTTGCTTCAAGCAAATAATGGGCAAAATATAACTTCTTTGATAAAGTTGACCTTCTGCTTGTGAACTGCCATCTGTTTGCCGTTTACTCATGCTATTAAACTTATGCCTTACTTTCTTCTGGATTTTTTTTTTATTTTTTTTTTTGTAACTGTAGAAGGAACACAACACAGCCTTTAGAAAGCTTTGTGGTCAAAGGTGTTGTATAACCACCAGTTATTTATTATGAAATGAATGCACTCTTGTTCAAGGGAATTCCAGCATGAATATCATATGACAGGGCTAAGAGGAAGCTTGTTTATTCTATAGACCAAAGTAGTATTTGTCTTAATAAAATGATAACAGTGTTCGTTTATCTTTAGAGAACTGATCTGAAATGCCTCTTGGTTAAGCTTTAGGGCTGGATTTTTCAACTCTGATTCACCTTGCCAACTATTTATTCATATCAACAGTCCTACATAAAGTTCATATCATACAGTGTATGAAAGGGAAGAAGGAACAGCTTACATCTCAGCCTCTATTCTGGGCAGCCCTGAGTCTAGTAATGACATTGACTGGGAATATAACTGAAATAATCTAGGCAGTAATGTTCTTACTTTGGAAATACTGTAACATTAGCCAAAAGTAAAAACAATTAGATCTAATTAAACTAAAATACGAAAAAAAAAAAAGAATAAAGACAATAGGAGTTCTTCCAGTTCAAAATAAAATGTTTCAAGATGGCCCTAGCAGTAAATAAGAAAGCAGTAACATCGGAGTCCATCTGCAATCAGAATGAGCTACAGCACCTTCTCCATTGTTCAAGAGTCTTTTCTCTGTGGGACAAGAAAAGATAAAAAACACATTGGCATGTAAAACATAATTTTCTTTAATGAAAGTGTTTTCTGATCTGCCAATATTGCTCGTGCAAGAAGATCTTTGTGGAATACTGTACCCACAGTGCATAAACGAATGAGTTTCTTTCAGCAAATATTGAATATATGAGTCCAAGGGCTGTGCCAATCACAACAGTGAAGAAATTATAGTTCTCATGAAGTCGTGGCACACACATCACAAAGATGTGACATCTGTGATATTCAAATCACGTGTTTCCATTTGCCTCTGAGGGGTGACGTCCAAGCCAGTGCTTGGGCCAAGACACAAGACTAGCTAGACCAGCAAAGTCAAGCTTATGTAGCAGATCCATGTTAGAACTAGATCTGAAATGTTTTTTCCATGTACAACCTGCAAACTCATCACCCTTAACACTGTTTGCTACTGAATTCACAACACTAACCACAGCTGCCAGGTGCTCCTACCCTCAAAGCATCACACTCAAATAGGATAGACAAGAAATACACCAAACTAGAAAGCAAAGCAGTGAGGAAGAAAGCTTGTACGATCTTCAGTAGAGCCATGTTTATTTTGGGATTTTAAAGTTTGGTACATGAAAGGCTCAACTCTGTCTCCTACACACATAAGCATCATACAGCTCCAGTTTCACATTATGAAAACATCACTGTGATAGTCCGCAGGCCAATCCCCACATTATTATTTTTTTCAACCGAAAAAGCCCCTAAACAAAGGAATTATTTTACTTTGTAATCATTTTTCTTTGAAATTATTTTTCTTTGAAATGGAGAAGCCCTATTTTATTTAGCATTACAGATGTAGCCAAAACCCCTATTTTGACATGGAGTGCCTATCAAACTGCAACTATGACTGCAACAAATGGTAAATTTGCATGGTTTATAATATTATTGCAAATTGTTCATTGAGAAATATCTGCATGCTGTTCCTACTTCTTGCATGAAGAACTTTGCCTAGACAGGCAAGACTCACTGTGAATATTTACAGCAATTCAGCTTAAATTGTGGCTTGAGATTTTTTGTTCTTTAGGTCCCATCTTCAGTTCTTTGTGTTTTGGCCAACAGACGACTGCTGTGTTGTAAATCCATCTGGAAAGTTATGACCATGCAGTGACACAATCATGACTGTGACTATAATTCTACACCTGAATGCTGTTAGTAAGCTTCCCTTCTTTCACTGCTGCATTTTTAATGCCTGAGCTAACTAAGATTATTCAAATTGCTTCAGCCATTTAAAATATTTATGTTGCTACGGAAGTCTTAAGGTCGTAAAGAAATTGCTCCTGATAGAAGCAATGTATTACCAAAGTCAGTGTTTGTGGTTCTTAACTTTTTCCCGATACATGACTCACCCTACCCAGTTATTTAGAAGCGAACATTTTTAAAAGGACTGACTTTCTTCCTGAAAGGACTCTTTGCTTAGGTACAATCACAGTAAAACAGATCCAAGAAATTGAATTGAGAGAATGAAGCAAAAAAAAAAGTATAAACCCCGATATCTTTATTATTTTTTGTAGCCATTCAGTATTGCATTATATGATCTGCCAGAGAAAGCCAGGGAAAAGGCAGCAAATGCAAGAATGTACATTCAAAATACATTCAAGACCTGACCTGGAAACCTGGTTTCTAAAATAGCTGTGGCCAGAAACATTTCCACACCTACAAGTGGGAGCATCTATGCAGCACTAACCGTTTGCTCTACTACGTTGTTTTGAAGAGGAAAGAAGGGGGGTCTGCCTCCTGGTGCAGGCTTGTGTTTCCTAGTGCTCCCCCAGCTTTGAACTAGATTAAACCTAAATCCCAGAGCCTAATAGGCAAGCAGAAACCTGGAGGTGCACAGGCTTTAGATCCGGATCTCTTAGCATTTTGTACAGGTTTCTAACCCCGGGGAAGAACTGAAGAGTCAGAGTACTTTAGACTGGAATAACACTGCAGGTTAAATTATCATAACAAATCTTTCTGATGCATTTCAGAGTACTTAATCTCTGTTTCCTACCTCAGCTCTCTTCCTCCAGCCCCCAAACTCAGCAAGAGGGGGAGGGCACTGTCACCCGGCACTGCACCCCACTGATAGACACCATGGTGCCAAGCACACAGAAGGAGGAAATATATCTTGTGATCAGAGGAGACACGGTTCACCAGAGTCCTAAAAGCTGTGTGTGAGCACAAACAGCTGCTTTGCAGGGAAGCCTGGGCAACAAATAGCTGGGAAGCAGGAGCCACTGGTGGGTCAGACGCTGTCTGAATAGGAGATTTCACAGGGGTAGCCAACCACCAAGTCGTAGCTGTGCCTGCATGTTTGCAAGGCAGAGGGGTTCATGCCTTGGGTACCCCTTTACAAAGTTATCTTCATGCGCCTACACGAGATACTGTGTCTGGATAAGACAGTACTTTTTATGCCTCCGTTTCCACAGACCATTTATTGCAGTTTTGTGTGCATGAGCTAGAGGGGATTTGGAAATTCTGTGCAGGCCTCTAACCTCATGCCTAGAGGAAGGTGGAGTGTGCACCTTGTCGGACAATCAGCTGCAGTAAAGAGGGTTGTAATAGAGTTGGATTGCTAGATCTAGAGCTAACACAGAAGCAGCGAATACCCAGAAGTAACAGGGATTTCTACAGCTTGTAAGCTCTGTCTAACTCTTGAATTCTTGCGCTATGGAACCTGTGGTGCAGCTGCACTGCATGACTGGCAGTGACACTGTACATGTGCTGCTGGCACCATGATTCCCCAACTGCAGGAGAATTTAACTAGCAAGAGCTTCTGAGCCCAGTGTATTCAATGCAATACATCTGCAAGGGCATGTTGGGAAGCCACCGTCACCTCTTGTCTGTGAGCACTTCCTTATCCTTTGAGTGTCTGAAATAAGCAGCATTTGACTTCCAGCCACATGCAGGAGCAGTCTTCCCTGTATAAAAAAAGCAAATGTTAGATGTCATGTCCTGGGAAATGCCAATCGACATTACCAATGCACGTATTACTCAAAATCCATGCCAGATGTTAACTGCTGTATGCCCAGAGGAGCAGTGAAGAGCCATGGTCATGGCTGTGGTCACAGAAAATCATGTGGTGAGCATCTGTGTTTTTAGTAGCTGGCCTCTCTGTCCCACATATAACCAGGATCATGCAGAAAAGGGTTTCCTAGTGTGTGAGTCCCTTGCCTCTGGAGCACAAGCTCTAGCCAGTTGACAGAAAGCAGCTCTAATGGTAGCCAGAGTCAGTTATGGCAGAGTTGAGCTAAAGGAGAGGGACTCCTTTATCATGAACACTCCCTCTGAACTTCCTGAGGCATATTCCCAGCAGCTCTAGAGATTTTCTGCAAGTGTCTTTGAGGCTGCGAGCACGTTAGTGTCCATCTGACTATCACTGGCAAATAACAATGCTGCTCAGGGTATCAACCATGATCTCCTGCAAAGCTTGTCCACATATGTTTAAACGTTCCTTGACTCTATATGTCCAGCTGCCTTTGAGCTACTGCTAATCTCACTACAAAGCTCTTCAAAGGCAGTTTATTCAGAGCAGGTTAAGCAGAATAGGATGCACAATCTTAATTGCTTACTTATTTGCTACCTTCCACTCACCTTAAGCCTCTGATCATTTTATCTGGAGTGGCCTACTTCCATCTTAAACATATTTTGAAAAAAAACAAACAGAAAACCTCCTTCATGTTAGCTGGATTGTTTCTGTCAATGTAACTCTCGTATCAGCCTTAAAATTTTACTCTCGATTTGTTTGCACTATCTGCATGCTGTCTTTTCTGCAATTTATGTTTAGTGCTCTACTCTGTCTTATGATTTAATTTCAGGATGTATTTTGTGTGTGACATATTCACAAAACACAGCTGTATTACATCTAAATCTGCCTAGGCTCAAAGCCCAAAGAACCACAGTGTCTTTTAGTTAAAAATCATCTGGCTTACCCAGTAAAGATATTTTTGTAGTCTCTTTTTAAAATTATTTTGAGTGGTAATATCATTATTTGTCTGTATGTCACTGCCCATCAGTACAAAACAACTTCTAGTCGTAGAGCTTGAAACTGAACTTTATGTCAAATGAGATTTTGGAGCACTTGAAATATTCAAAGAATTTGAGTGGATTTCCAGCATTGCTTATTATTAATGAAGGTTTATTTTTACTGAAGCAATAGGGTAACTTCCGATCATCATGGTATAGTAAAATTTTGTTAATTGCTAAAAGTAGCAAAACTATTTTTCAAGCAGAGGCTAAAGAGTACAAAATACAGTGCTGTTTTGATCATTCTCTTTTAAAATCAAAATAATACTATGAAAATTTTGATTCTACAATATGTAACTTCCACTTGTAGAGTTAAACTACTCAGCACAGGCACTGTCCCTCAGTGCAGACGATACGTCATCATTTGAAATCTTTCATGTGAAAGCTTCCAAAGCTCAAAAATGTGGTATATCCGCTGAAACCATCAATATTGGTGATAGTTTAGATAGTCTGACATGAGGTATTTGCCACACCATAAACACCTTATAAATGTTGGCCTGTTGGGCTCTGCATAATTTTATTTAATAATGGAAGCCAACATGGAAATATTTATTATAAAATATTCCCATATTTTAGAACTCTGTAGTATAAGAGATAATTGATAGTATAATTTTTCCCTGATGGCACTGTTCTTTTTAATGAATGTGTGTGATGCAACCTGTCAGGTCAGCGAAGCCCAGCCTGGTGAAATGTTTGTGCTGCTGGAACGGGAAGGAGTGTATGCCCACAGGTGATCTCAGAGGGGTGAGCGCCACAGCGATCCAATATCCAGCTCTGGAAATAAAACACATTAACCAGGTCTGACTGTGCTTCCTTCCTTGCCTTGTAGAAGATACAATATTTATGATTAGGCTTCATAAATGAAAATCAGAGCAGTTTCTGTGCTCGTTCAAGCTGCACAGTCTTATTCTGGGTGATTCATTCATCGAGTCAGGCAGCCATGCATGCAGTCATTCATAAGTAATGCCACGCTTCCCTTCAGCATGCAACAATGATTTACCTCCCTGCTGCCTTTCAGTGTTTGTTCAGCAAATACACTAAGCTAGAGAGTTCCTATTTCAAGATTTACCCTTGCTTTTAAAGAAACAGTGTTGTCTAAATGCTTGCAGAGTGCTGTGTAGAGAACCGAGCACAAACATCATTAAGGAATCGCTGCAACCCATAGTATCCCTCCAAAAATACTCTGTCTTTATGTCCATGAGAAGGGGCTTGTACTCACAGGCAAGATTTCAGCTCCTTTTAATCTCATGCTTACTACAAGTAGGTCTATGAAAACAGACTCACTTTAACATTTACCAGGACACCTAGAAGAGGATCGATAACTCACCCTAGCCTCGTGTGATAAAACTTGGAGCATCAGGATTTGATTTTCTGTTATCAGCAACTATTTGCAAATTTCAGCAACTAACAGGAAATAAAAACATTCAGAAAATCACAGATCAAGGAAGAGCTTTTGATCTGTGCGTTTTTAAGGAACTATGAAGAATGAAAATCTGGCCTGAACTGGAGATTGAGCAATAGCATGTGCTTCATTCTTGTAAAATCATAGCATAGGGGACTGGCCTCATTCAACTTTACACAAGTAAAAATGAGGCACTAGTCTAAGCTAATCATTTTAGTACCCTCTCTATGGAACTAAAGCACTATGTGACACTGCCGACATGATCCCTGAGTATTCTGGCACCAGCTGATTTCTAGTTATAGTGAAATCACACAGAGAATCACACAGAATGTCTTTGGTTGGAAGAGACCTTCAAGATCGTCTAGTCCAACCTTTGACCAAACACTGCAGGCTCACCACTAAACCATGTCCCTAAGCACCAGGTCTATAACCACCACATCCACTGACAATGTCAGTGCAAGCAAATATCAACAGATGCGCAACTTACGACAACCATCACAATTAACAAAATCCAGAGCACATATGCATTTTGGTCAAAGCAAAAAGGTTATGCATCACAGGCACCTCCTCCACTTTTTGGGAGGGGGAAATGATTTTGGTTTTCTCATTTCTAAATAGACTTCTGAGCTCAATATGTTCCAGTTGAGAAAGCTGGCCTTTAAACAATGTTTTATTTCGTGTAAATCTACAAGGAAAAAAAAAGTAACAGAAAGTTAAAAAGATTTCTGAGTGTGACATGTTCGTGCATCCCAAACATCTGGATTATTACAATTAGAAACTCTTTGTGGACATATTTTCATTAGTCACAAAAAAAAGACAACTCAATTTTTCCTGTTTTCTCAAGATTTCAAAGCTCTACACTGTATCATTAAACATAAGCCACTAAATTATGTTTCAGGCTTAGGGAATTTCATGCTTTGAAATTCTTTTGAAGTTGACAGATGATTTTATTTTTCTGGTTTGTGTTTTTAATTTTGGTTCTTCATAAAGGAACTTGAGTATATCTTCCATTATTGTTCTGTTTTATAGCTCATCAAAGGACACCCTTATGAAAAGGTACATATTCATGTTAAAGAATAATGTTTTGAAACTCTCTGCTGTATTTTGAAATCCTTTGTAAAAGCAGGACTTTAAAAATACCTGTTAAATTATTTACCTTTTTTCTTTTTAATTGGATTGTCAAGGAAATTAAAATTATTTTCTTTGAATTTTTGTTTCTTTACTTTTTGAGGTATCTACAATATTGCATCAGAAAAGCAGTAATATTTTTCCACATTTTTCTGCAGTCTTTTAAGCATTTTAATTTTAAGAATTTACTCTATTCAGTGTATGGACATTATTCTAGGCATCGGTCTATTGCTGATCTTAACAGTTCATAAGAAAGAAAAATGCATTTGCAGAGAATACAGGCTTTGCTATGGTATGGATTACTGAAGTGTCTGGCTGAGAATAGTTTTTAAAGGAAAAGTGAATTTTCTACTAAGTGATTAATTCTATAGAGTGGCTGGCTAATGCAGAAAATGTTGATTACTTGTCAAAAGAATCAAATACCCTTAAAACTGAAATAATTTGGTCGTGGTACTTTGTTTTTCTGTGCTTACGAATTTTGAGTCAAAGTTTATCCAAGTAAATGAAATACGTACACTTGGAGCTCTGAATGTTTCAGTTTTACTTTAAAGCACTTCAGCCTGAATTTGTGGTACAGAAGCAGCAGCCCCCATCGCCATGAACGTATGGCACCCAACTTCCTGAGAGAAGTCCCAAACTGATACACATGGAAACAAATCAAGAGACATAGCAAAATCGGAATGTTGCGGATGGGGTAAGAGAGAGGTGAGGCTTACAGTGTTGCCATGATTATGGCAACGTATTTGGACTCGAGATTTATAACTCCACATACTTTCTGTAATCTTCTCTGGACTCTGATTCCTCACGTGGACAAGCATTGAAATCCATTATACTTGACCATAACAACTTGTCTAGGACACAGGGCAAAACCTTGGGGCACAGCAGTAATATTTTTAATTCAGCAATACTATTTTGTTATTTAAAGAGATAAAGGTTACAGTAAATGCAGTAGCTCCTTCTCTGACCGATATTTTGCACCCAACCTGGCTATTTGTCTACATAGCTGGGTACAGACCTACAGCTAGAGCATGGAATGTAACCTCTTCCTAATTAAACAACATTTGTAAGACTAATATTAACCTGATGGAGCTTTGCCATAATGATTTTACATACCTACCTGATTAAAGAGGCTAATGTTCTCTCTGTGCTTGAGGCAGAACAGCGAAAAAAAAACAGTGGAAGCACAGTCAACTCTCTATTGTCAACTAACTATGGTTAGTACAAAGCAGCAATAATATGCTCTGGGGTTCAGTGTGGAACCTGAAGTGAGGCTGGATTATCCTGGCATCGGAACAGCTAGGCAAGATTTAGGTCCTCCTAGAAAACTCAGAGCTTTAAATACTAAAGAATCAGAAATGTTATAACTATCTGTGTTTTTCAGATGAGAAAATGAGGCAAATGAACCTAGAGTCTGCATCAGCACTAGGAATTGAACCTAGAGCCTGCAATTGCACTAAATCGTTATTTGGCAGGTAGTCTCCTGCCAGACAGTCACTTACACAAGCAAGTGCAGTAACCCAGTAACCTCTGCCATTACCATTTTCTTTTCTGCTTCATTTTTAATTGCCTTTGTTCACTTTTCTGAAACCTCAGCAGTGCCCCACTCCTTCTGTCCTGACCTTGAGCTCTTTGTAGCATGGATGGCTGAGGAAAAGTTGTGTCTGAGCTAGATGAATGCAAATCTGCTGCTTTTTTACAAAACAGGGAAGGAGACTGTCATGACTGAAACATACAAACATCTAATATTTCATTTCTCACAAAAAAACCTGGTCTTCTTTCTGGGGTGAGTTAGACTGTCTACACTCACCGCATATCTGAAAAAAAAAAACAAAAAACTCTACTTTCCATAGACTGCATGAAGATCAGTCCTGGAAACTCCAATCTCAAGCATAAATACAGGCTAGGTGGTGAGAGCAGCCCTGCAGAGAAGGACTTGGTGGTGCTGGCAATGTACACTCACAGCCCAAAAAGCCAACCATATCCTGGGCTGCAGCGAACAACGTGTGACCAGCAGGTCAAGGGAAGTGATTCTGCCTCTCCACTCTGCTCTTATGAGACTCCGCCTGGAGTACTGTGTCCAGCTCTGGAGCCTCCAACACAAGAAGGACATGGATCTGTTGGAGAGGGTCCAGAGGAGGGCCAGAAAGATGATTAGAGGGCTGGAGCATCTCTCTTATGAGGTCAGGCTGAGGGAGTTGGGTCTGTTCAACCTGGAGAAGAGAAGGCTTTGGGGAGATCTTACAGCAACCTTCCAGTACCTGAAGAAGGCCTACAGGAAATCTGGAGAGGGACTTTTATGAGGGTATGTGGTCGTAGGACAAGGGGCAATGGTTTTAAACTAGAGCAGGGTAGGTTTAGATTGGACGTTAGGAAGAAATTCTTTACTATGAAAGTGGTGAGACACTGGAACAGGTTGCTCAGAAAAGTTGTGGATGCCTTATCCTTGGAAGTGTTTAAGACAAGGCTGGATGAGGCTCTGAGCAACCTGGTCTAGTGGGAGGTGTCCCTGCGCATGGCAGGGGGTTTGGAACTAGATGACCTTTAAGGTCCCTTCCAGGTCATTCATTGATTCTATGAAACTCGTCTACATGGTAACAATCTTTAGTAGGATTATGCTGGTGAAGACCACTGACTACTTTTAACTTGTTAGTTTGTCTTTGTACCACAACAAATATCCCTTTATTAATTTGCTGCATGCTATCTAAATCTCAGGTTGCAAGTCTTGTGGAGCAGATGTTGGTTTAGGATTATTACTGAAGACAGCACAGGGGGCATCACATCCTCTTTGGAAGCCTGACCACAACAAAGAGCTTGAATAATCACCAGCATGAATTTACAGAATGAGCACGTTTCATATGCCAGCCCCCATAGAAGCACAAACGGCTCAGTGATCAATGTGCTGTTCATCAAGGCATTTCCAAATAACTACTCCTCTAAAGAACCAGGATATTATGGATTGAATGGCATTTCTGCTCTACTTTTCTCTTTCACTTTGAATCCACTCAGGCACCTTGAAACCACATGTAGAAACTGCAGTGACACTCACTGGAGAAGGCTGAGCTGATTACTTTCTGCTTCATGGGCTGCTGAGACTCCAGGCACCAGGTTCTTTATGGTGCTGATTACCCTTGCATTTTAGCCCATTAAGCGTTGCATATCTGCTGAGCTATCCAACTTTTATTCACAAAGCTAAGAACCTGTGCCATCATCCAGCACTCTGCAGATGTCCCAGATATTACAGCAACACAATCACTCTACTGTTTAGAGTGTTTTGTTCTTGTCGCTGTGAATTATGGGGTGTCACATCATGGCATGTGTTGCTAAAGTAGGAGGTAACCCAACATGACATCACATAATGAGATACAGCCTGTGGGTGCAGGGAGAGGGATGGGAGGGGAAATAAAACTAGATCCATATCTGGTGAAAAATCAGCGACCAAAAATTTAGCCAAGCAGTTACTTGTATTTTACTAGATTACTCAAAGAAAGAATATTTTTTTTGTTACGGTGACATAAAAGCAAAGTAATTTGACTACATAGCTGTAAAAAATTAGAGTAAAAATTTTTATTTGTATTTAAAATAGCTCACAACGTCTCTGATCCAAAAGATACCCCATTTTGTCAGCATTAGTATTCTCTGCAAATCAAAATGTTCTGCAGAAGCCCTTCAGTTTCACCACAGTTTGGAATAGATGAGGGATGGGTTTCAAAACCCATGCGTTTCTGTCAAAAACATGCACACAATTTCTTGTCAAGCTCACCTCTTTCCACTCTTCCCAGCATTGCAGCTCCTTGGCAACAAAAGCTGCCCAAGATCCACCAGTCTGCCTGGGGTTCAGAGCTCCTCTTGCCTTCACAAATGATTTTGGCACTTGTGGTTCTCATTCCACATCAGATCAGGACCAAATCTCAAAGTGTCAAAATCCTTTGTGGAATGGCTTTCCCTTTCTCCACACAACTCTACTCAAATATTACAGGAAGAATGAAATTAAATGCAGAACTGCTATTGCAATGGCACATAAAATCAATTCCTTGGGAGACATTTAGGTTTTAGTCAGGCTCCTCTCCCTCTTTTTCTCTCTTCACCCACACCTAAGTACATTCAGAAGCAGGCAACAAAAAGGAATCTCTCAAGAGAGGCATACTTTAGCCTGCAGCCATACTGTTCTCAGGGGAGAAGTACTTTCCCTGTCCTAGAATAATTGATTTTAATTGCAAACCATCCTCTGCCTAAATAAAAATAAGATTCCTCTTGCCAGATGCAGACAGGCCAATGATTATTTTTTATTTGCAATACTGTTACACATAGGAACTCAGTCATGAATCAGAATCCCAAGGGTCATCTTGCTACATATAGATGATTCTAAATGTACTGTTTCATATTCTTCCTTTTCTGACTAAGTTTTCTGTAAGTGGGTCATTGAATTAGAGAAATGGGTGCAGACAGCAAAGAGCACTGGAAAGCCATTCCCTGCAAAGTGCTTATCTCTATTAATGTGGTACTTGTCCCATTGAGTGTTTTTGAGCAATATGTACAGGGTTAGTTTTCGAGAGTGGAAAAAGTGAATTGAAGAAATATTTCAAATGGCTGAGAAACTTTCAAAGAACAGAGACTAAGCAAAAGTCTTTCACCTGCTAATTAAGAAAACGTATTGTATCTTGTAACCTTACTAGACGCAAAAGTTTCTGTTCTTGTTAGGTACAACCTTATTCCACCTCTGTTTTTAGTATTTTCTGATAAACCTTCAGAACAAAAACCAGGATTCTCTTTCATGATTTATCAGATCAATGGTAGCCAGTCTTTTCTTGCAGCTGTTCACTTGTTCCTGAAAGGTAGCTCAGAACAGAAGACCTACATGGTGGTGTATCCCTGCATATTTAACAATTACTTCTCCTCCACTCCAAACCTTCCAGCTCCATCAGGTGCACACCAGAAATATTCATTCTAGTTCCCTGTGTAACTGTTTCTCTACAGTAACAGAAAAATCTCTTTTCAAACACTGATTACCTTCAGTAAAAAATGTTTGGTCACTCTATGCCTTCCCCACAACCTAAATGTTTATAAAACCAGGCCAATAAGCCTCCAAAGTCTGTCTGTAAGGGCATGATCTAATGACTCATGTTCATGTTACAGATGAGAACCAAGATGGAACAGAATCAGCAGCTCACTGCATCTTTGCTGAGTTAGCAGAAAGCTCAGAAATCGTAGTTATGGTTATGAGAATATATAAGCAAAAAAAAAGCAAACTAAATCTCTCTACTCCCTACAGACAACCAACTCCACTCAACTTTGAGAAATTATTAATGGATGCCTTCATAGACGGAAGTTAAAATTGTATTTTAAAGAGTAAGGGGAAAACTCAGTAGTATTTTATGCTTCCTCGGCTAATCTCACTCCTTTTAATTTTGTTTGTGTGTGAATGTTTATAGTAGACATCAGCTCTGATTTTCTACAATTTCCCATCAATTTGGTAGTTACTATGTGAAACTTTGCTGTGTTTTGAAAAGATGATTTAGCAGAATCAACCGGATGTTCCTTCTGGGTTGATTTTTTGGCCTGGGTGAGCAGAGGATGAATTTTGGTCCTGTGGCTCTGCATACATTTCCATCCTTTCTTGCACACAGTCCCTGCAATGGTGGAAAAGAATTGTCTCTTCCCAACAAGCATGTGTCACTGGACATAGAAAGAGGAGGAAAAAGAATGAATCTTCTCTGATGCTCTGCCTGCATGTATTGCTCACTCCCAGGGACATACAGCTCCCCGGATTTGGAGACAAGGAAGGAATTTCTTGTTTCACATTCTTTGCAACTTGGAGAGGTTGAGCGGAGTAAATGAGTTTGCCTTTTTGTGTAGGATGGTTCACCAGCTGCTGGGATCTGGCATTTTTTAAATTATGCTTTTTTTTTCAGCAGTAGTGACATTTTGATCTCATGTATCTTCAGACACTGGCAAATGTGATGGTTGGTTTGTTCAGCTGAGTTTTGAGAATGTAGGCATTTGATCATAGGAATGGAGAGTGCTGCATTAGATCAGGTAAAAGTGGTGCTAGATGGAAGCCCAGCTGCCAGTTCTCAGCTATGTCCCATCATGGATGCACAGGTGAGAATATAAGAAGAGGGTTATGTTTGATAACATGTAGAGATATTGCCCCTCAATACATTCCCAGACTGCAGAAATCTACCATTCAGGGACTTCTTGTAAAAGAAACATTGTCTTCATATTTAGTAACAACTCAGTCTCACTGGATTTTTATTTAATGAACTGGATATATCAAATCACTTCTTGAACATCCCCAACACATCCACAAGTGTCAAGGAGATCTGAGAGAGACTATGGGAGTAAAATTTAACAAATTAGATAATCTTTAGTAGTTTCTTGAATTTAAAAGTTGGAAGATTTTTCTATATCAATGTTAATTAGCATCTTATGTCACCCTCCAAATCAAGGACAAAAGTTTAGTGCCAGCAAAACTCATTACGTTACTTTTTTTTTTTTTTTTTTGCTTTAACAAGTAAAATAATTCTGTGTATGTGCTTTCTCTGTAAAGCGGCATAGAGAAGCAAAGGCTACAAGCCTTCTAAGCTTACACACATACTGTATTTGTTGCTTTTCACATTCTCATTACAGCATAATATAATCAAATCATTCCCCCACTCTTTTCTTTTGGTCTCAGTCAGATTCTGAATGGACTTTTCTTGGATCGCTTGGAAGAAATTCTTATTAAACAGGATGTGCCTCTTCCTAAGGGTGACAGGTTGTATACAGAGATTTTTCATCAAAATGAAAACTGCTTTATTTGCTGCCAACCATATGTAAAGCAAGAAGAAAAGTCTGGCCTTAGCGACTCCTAGGAGACTGAAAAAGGAGACTAAACAGAAAACACATACATTATAAATGTTCTTTTAAAAACATAGTTTTACAACACTCTCAAAACGTAGGGAATTGAAAAATGTATTCAAACAACTAGGTAGTCAGAGATGCAAGCATATACGATTTTGAAAATGATATTTTGAAGATAGATTGGTGAATTTTAAGTCTACAAGAGGCAGTACTGATCATTGTCTAATATCCTGTATACTATAAATGGACTGATGAGCAGGACGAATCCACTCCTGCGTTAAGTCCCAACATATTCAGAGTGACCATTGGTCTCATGCATCTCATGATCTGAAAGACTGATTGATTTGGAAAGAAAAAAGTGTGTGAAATTTTACAGCTGTTTTTAAGCAAGCCTTTCCAGTATCTAGAGTACCTAAAATAACTTTTTTTTTTTTTCCTAAAACAAAGACCAATTTGATCTCAAATGTTGATGACAGTGCTGAATCTCTAAAGCCTTCGTCTGATATATTTATGTCCTGTCATTGTTAGTCTTTAGGCCATTAGTGGATTGAGGCTTTCATTTCTGAGTAAATTCTCTTTATTGTGGTAGATCTGTATTAGTTATATTATATAGTATCACTGATGGAAAAGACTTCTAATTATTTATTTTGGAATTCTTTATCTGGGGTTTAAAGCCATGCTATAAACTTATCCTAGAGAGTGTGGAAGAAACACATGGCAAAACATTAAAAGCAGATCACAATAGTGGGTTTGAGAGTGTTGTGTGATCTTCCATCTTTCTATATTTTGACCAGATATTTTTTGCTTGGTTTGTTGTGAAGTGTGGTAAACTTGAAGAACAGTAAATCTTGCCTGGAGATAATAAGAGGCTTTTAGATCAAGCCATCAGTTATATGGCAAGATTTTTTATATATTTCTGTATTTTCTGAAATATTCTTGTGTATTCTGCTATTGCTTTTTTAATGAAGAGTGAAAGTACACATAAATTTTTGCAGATTCTGATGCAAAATCAACAAGTGTCTTTGTTTTAAGACTTTCCCTTTGGGAAAGGAAGTACTCTGGGCAAGCCTCATGCAAACTTGAAAGATCAAATATTGACCACTATAGAAGCTGACTTGATCCAACATAGTTTTTCAGACTGTAATTTTGGCCTTATGTCATACCACTAATACTGTGCCGTACTTGTTTAAGCTGTGCTTTCTGAATCTTTCATGACATTGATGATGCAAAAGGACTATAACAATAAACCTGACTCTTGCAGTGACACTGCACTTAGCACAAGTGTCAGCAGCACTTGGTTTGTGATGGTAAAAGATAAGGATCTCTGTCTCCTGAATAGTCATCTATACTTAGCCTATGTGATCCTTCTGTGTGTGACGTCCTGGTCCCATATAACAAGAGGGCTACTTCATCCTACAAGAAAAGCTGTTCCAAGAGCTCACCAGTGGTGAGATCCCTTTCATGTTCCTCACAATCCCTGTGCTGCCTTGTCTTTGACTATCCCAAGCTCCACAGATTCCCACACACATCAGACATGCAAAAACTTTGCTCTGCTCAGGCACTTCGCTAGATGAAAAGTGAAAACCGTGAGTAAGTGAGTAAGATGGTATTGTGGATGGCAGGATGTCATTTCTGCACCAATAAAATAGACAATGCCCAGAAGCAGGGACACAGTGGGGGTTACTGGTGATGTTCAGGATCAGGCTGGGCAAAGCAGCGCTAAGCAAAAGACACAATGCTAGCTTTGTAACACTGGTATTTTGGGTAATGAGATAGTTAGACTGGGAAACACTTGCCATATTGCTTCTCTCTGTTTTGCTTCCTAGTTCTGGCAGGTGAAACCCTTTGTGCTACCTATACAAGAGGTTCACTAAGTAAGTTACAAGTTACCCTGCAAAACAAAGATGTTTCCTTCTTTGCCCTCATTTGGTATTTCTGTCATCATTCAGATCAAAAACTGTCCCTCCCTCTCACAGGATCAATATAAGTCATGAGGAAAACACAGCAAAGGAGGTAGATTCTGCACCCAAACTCTCAACTTAGGGCAAAGTACTCGTGAACACAATGAGTTTGTATGTAAGGGTATTTTCACTAGCAAGTGGACAAAGATCTCACTTTCCAGAGCAGCCCAGCAACCAAGAGCAAAATCTTTTCAGAGGCAAGGCACCAACCTGTTTCACTAACTTCACTGGGAGTTGAGACTTGCCTGCATCTCAAAAAAAAAGTGGGGGTGGATTCAAACCTGAGATAGCAAGTGGTTTGTTACCTCTGTTTATTTCACACTTACAGCACTATCTTCCTATGATCTGTACCTAAGATAAAATGTTCTTCTGTAAGTATGTTACTTATCTCAGACATATTGCTCAAAACAACTAAAGGTCAAGTTAGGAGATAATAAAATATAGCAATTCAAATTACATTAGCGGTTCAGAAAGTCAAAGATATCAACATCTGTGGGGTTACTGTGAGGGAACACAACATTTGAGGTTAACGACTAAACATCTCGCCTTTGGCAGATTTCTGTTCAAAATTCCTTTGTTGGTTCATGCACTGGAGCAGCAATGACAATTTAGAAAAAAATAAAATAAAAGGTCAAAATGCTAAATGTTATAGCGACAATAACTCACACTCAATGGGAAGCTAACCAGCTATTTAAAAAGTATCTTCTTTTTTTCTGTTCCCTATCAATCTGCAAATGTTAGTCTCACAGTGCTGGAAAGTCATAATTCTTAACAGAAAGAGATTCTTCCCAACATGAGAAATTGCCCAAATTATATTCCAAGAGCTCTATGAATAGGAATATGAAAATTTTGCCATTGTAATCCGCAGGCAGTCAAACTACATTAATTTATTTTTATTTCCTTAATGTGAGGCTCAAGATCAAAGTATTTTATATCAATGGGAGAGGAGAGGGAAGGTTGTGGCATCAGTGCCATTGCACCTGTACCTACTGAGAGCAAAAAAGCTACAGAAAGACATTGACCTACTAAAAGAATACCCACTATAAAGTGCCTTGAACACTTTTTAGAGCCAATACCCAGATCTATCCTCAGGGTGAGAATCTAATGCAACAAGTTGTCATTCCACATTGTAGCAGTGGGAAGAATGATTCCCAGCAGCAGGCAGCCCAAAAAGTGGGGGACACACTCTTTTGGAAATCTTTTCCTGTGGGATGTCATGGTAGTATATCTTTATAGCACAGCTTTGCTGGGTATCAGAGAAGGCCCAGCTGAGTACGTGAAGCCACAGCAGGACAGCACACTTGCCCACATTACAAGGACTCAGGGAAGGATAGGGACAGGATTTATGAATCTCTCCTGTGAGGAGACATGGGAGAAACTCCAGACAAGATTCTTGAGGAATATGCTCCTTACTGAGCCACATTCTTGCTCCAGGCTTTTCTGTTGAATGCATGGGCCCAGAGCTGCATCTCCCCATGTGCTGTAACTTGGCTTTTTGTGCAGCCCTTCTGCAGTAAGGGTGACAAACTTCACCAGGATGGACAAACTGAGACTCAGGAGATATTGCTCTACCTGAGGAGCTCAGTGTGGAAGGAGACAGTGATGTCAGAGAGACACAGATGGGAGAAATAATTCTCAGAGGCAGCCCTGCGTTGCTTGAGCAGCATTTGGCAAGTGGAAGGGCACCCATGGTACACACTAGAAGAGGAAGATCAGCTTTGGACACCATGGCACACAGCAGAGAGGTTGTGTTTTTGAAGTCCAGCATACACTGTGGTAGCAGCAGCTGTTCACATGTCCCCTCGGGACCTGTTTTCATGTCTGAATGCGAAACATCAGTCTTTGTCATGAGTGCTGAGAAAATCCATGCTTGTAGGTGGCTACCACATGGTAGGAAGTGCTTAGTTATCTTGTAGCACGATCTGCATGAAAACAAAGTATTTTAGTTCTCCACGATGAGGTAAATTAGGCCCCACCAACCACAGACTGACTGCTAACAACCCCATGGTGAAAAAAGGTTTTTGTTAGTGATGAGGTTTGGGGCTTTTGATGTTTGTGAAGACAGAAAGCACTGTTTTGAGCAGACCAGAAGACATGCACTAGCACATTCAGGCTCTTATTTGCAAGACTTTAGGAAGAAAATTATTAGCAAATAGCTGCAATTTCAATGCTACAATTTTCCAGAACGCCTTCTCCTAACTCATTCCTATGCCAGAGCTACTCCAGTTGCTGCTAGTGAAAATTGCATCAACAGTCTCAGGAGCAAATTAGCAGCCTGTTTCTTATCCTTAGTAATTGATTTCAGTGTCTTTTAGTAAGATGTGTTCTATTATAAATGTAACAGGAGTTTTTTGCCCAGCTGAAGCCTCAGTGTACCCTCTCCTGCCACAGATGTACATCTGCAGGAGAAAAAGCAACGGTGCTGGCAGCAAGAGAAAGCACATGGGAATGCTGGAACAGGGTCAATTACACTAAAACAAATTTATACAAAACTAGTGTTTTCATAAAATGTACCGTAACAAGGATGTTCAGGCCGAACAGGACAAAGACCTTCTGGCCTAAAAATATGTTTTACCTCATAATCACAGTACTTGAATATTTCCCACAGTTTTCTATGAGTAACAGTGGTGCTTAAGTATAAGCGAAGATAGGAATGGGTAAAATATTCTATTTGTGAATAGAAGGAATATTTACACTACAATACAGTGACAGTGTTATTTCAGGGACTGGATAAATAACCCAAGGCGTTTCCAGAATAACGCCTCTCCAGTCATCCAGAGTCTTCTTAAATTGAATGAGCACCATGCTGACAAAAGCTCACTATGTCCCTTTGAAAATCACCCTCGAGTCAATGGGCTCCAAAGAGTTGCAGGCCAAACTACTGCAGTAGCAACTCCCTGTACAACGCTCTCCGCAGGATAGAATTTTACAGATATTTGGCTTTTCTGTCGGCAAGTACTTTTGATTAAAATTTACTTGGGGTCTTTTGGTCATTTGGACAAGGCATTGGATTTATAAATTATATAGCACTCTCCCTGCCACACAAGCTGATGTTTGATCATTGGCCCGTGCCTAAACAGCAATGTTAACCTAAAGCCCTTGTGTTCTTTTCTCTTCATGCATGATTCTTGCTCACAGAGCTTCACACAGAGGAGCTGAAAAGAGGATTTCCAGTGAAAAAAAACAACAACCTTCCAGAGGCAAACAAATCTAGAGTCTTTAATATGAGAGCTGTCATTATAAAAGAACAAAACAAATGAACGTAAGAACATTTTACACAATTCACAGTCCTAATGCTTCCAGTGAGACCAAACGAATAGTCTTGAGAGACATGGTCCACTCATTCAGTGTTTCAGTTAAACTCCTATAAATGATTAGTTCACTGTTGTATATAATGGAGACACCCAACTGGTCTTAATTTACATTAATTAGTTGTATCCTAAGTCATGGCTAAATGCACATTGAATATCAGATTAAACTGTTAAGAGGCAATGTAATCTACCAGATAAGGCACAGGACCAGAATCCGGAAGAACTGCATTCTGCTCCTGGCTGACTCCAAAGTATTTAGCTCTCCCATCTGTGCCTCAGATACTCAATTAGTAATGCAAAAGAAAACTTTCTCTGAGCAATGCTCTTTAGTGCATGCCAAAGCTCAGTGTCATACACCTGCCTTTGTATATCAGACAATGGCAATGGTATGTCTTTGTTTCAGGAGTGATTGACATTAAGTGCAAGTGCCTCTTTACATGTCCCCTGGGCATAAATGACTAGAGCCATTGAGGTACCAAGGGTTGTGTATATTGCAGTATTGTTAGCCTCTTCTGCTCTCTATCAGCAATGCAACCCTTTCCTTGTATGTCAAGGAGGGACACTCTACAGAAGGATCTGGACAGGCTGGATCCATGGGCCAAGGCCAATAGTATGAGGTTCAAGAAGGTCAAGTGACAAGTCCTGCACTTGGATCACAACAACCGCAGGCAATACTACAGGCTTGGGGAAGAGCGGCTGGAAAGCTGTCAGGTGGAAAAGGACCTGGGTGTGCTGAGCAACAACCAGCTGAATATGAGCCACCAGTGTGCCCAGTTGGCCAAGAAGGTCCACAGCATCCTGGTTTGTATCAGAAACAGTGTGGCCAGCAGGACTAGGGAAGTGATCATCCCCCTGTACATGGCACTGGTAATGCCACAGCTCAAGTATTGTGTTCGGTTTTGGGCCCCTCACTACGGAAAGCAGATTTTGGTGCTGGAGCATGTGCAAAGGGCAATGAAGCTGATAAGCATTTAGAGAACAAGTCTTACAAGGAAAGTCTGAGAGAACTGGAGTTGTTTAGCCTGGAGAAAACAAGGCTGAGGGGAGACCTTATTGCCCTCTACAATTACCTGAAAGGAGACTGCAGCGAGGTGGGTGTTGGCCTCTTTTCCCAAGTAACAACCAATAGGACAAGAGGAAATGGCCTCAGGCTGTGCCATGGGAAGTTTAGATTGGACTTTAGGAAAAAATTCTTCACAGAAAGGGTTGTAAAGCACTGTAACAGGCTGCCCAGGGAAATGGTGGAGTTACCGTCCTTGGAGATATTTAAAAGACATGTAGATGTGGTCCTGAGGAACATGGTTTAGTAGTGATCTGACAGTGCTGGGTTAACAACTTTACTTGATGATCTTAAAGGTCACTTCCAATCAAACCGATTCTATGATTCTAATGATCTGCACCCTTTTTCTGGAAAACTTTTTCTTTCTGCAGTGGGTGTAAAGACCTCTGGCAAAAGCAGTGAGTGTTTCAGGGTTCAAGGCATGGAGAGCTCAGAGAGAAAGAAAATAGTTAGATATAGTCACCTAATTGAAAATACAGATACTGAGCCAAATGAGCAAACATTCTCAAACTATTTTTACCCAAATCTCAAAAGCTAACTGTTGGAAACAGCTTGTTGCACTATGGTCCTGCTGCCAAACAAACACTATGACCAAGGGTTACTGGAGATCACTTTGTCACAGTCTGAAGATTGTGACACACTTCTACACCTCCTTCAGCTAGTGGTTATAGTCACAGAGCATGTCTCCATCTCTCCATCGTAGGATGCTGCAGATTACTTTAGCCTCACTCTCCTCTGTACTGAAAAATAGAGGAGCTCTTTCAGCTTTGATGGAAGGTGGGATTCAGTACTGCCTTTTAAGTACAGTGAAGGTTTGCTTCCGAAGCTGTGATTTCAGGGGTATCACTCTCCTTGGTCTGTCCCTCCATTTGTTCTTCTTCCTTTATCACCTAAACTTAATTTGTTCCATTTTTTTGGCCCTGCTTGACTAATATGTCTCACTCATTTTAAAAAAGACTCCTGTCTAAAGACAGAAGTCAAACCATGGTACCATGGAATACCATCATCTTCCAATACTTTTTAATAAACACTCATTACTTTTCTCTCTGTCTGCTGTGTTCCACAGGGTGGAGCTCCTTTAAAGTAGCCTATAAGCAAATTCATTATCCACCCTCAAACTTCCCTTTTCTGTCTATAAAAAATACTGCAACACTTAGCGTGCCATTCATTTCAATACCAGCTTAAGCCTGGAATAAAGAGCACTGCCCCTAAAAAAGGCACTTCCCTCTCACCCACACAAATCACTCCTTTTTGCCCCTTTCTGGTTCCCTGACATGTGCCAGCAGAAAAAGTTGTGTGGCAGCACAGTGAAGAGTTGGGAAGTTGACATGGGTAAAAATAACTATATTTTGCTCAGTAAGCTGTTTTCTGCATCAACGCTTATGCTGGACTAGTGTAGCTGGTGAAGGGAGGGGGCACATGGAATGCAGAAACTGGAACAATCAGCCAGAGAAAAACCCAGGGCAGGACTGCCTCTTTTGGCAGTGCTATTGGTTTCTGCTGGCTTCGACTGCTTGCAAAGCCATGGTAGCAGACTACTGGCCCCATTGCCTCTCCTGCAAACGTGCATCATCTCACTGTCTCCTTGTAGCCCTCTGTCTCTGTCCTTCTGACTGCCTTTTGTTCTGCTATTGGGCACAGTGGTATTTTAGAACATTTTGAGTTTTTTATGGTGAATTAAAAAAAAAAGTAATAATAGCTACAGTAATAGCAGCAAATGCATGTAGTAAGAGAAAAGTTCTGACTAACCTAAATTGAATTTTTACTCTTCTTTAAAAATCATAATATTTCCTCAGCAAGAATTCTGATTCATGTAGTTCTTTCAGGCCTTGATATATCTTGCTGGAAACTGAAAAAAAAAATAATTCCAGAAGTTAGATGTGCCTGCAGCAAAGAAAAAAAATGTTCCTGATGGTTTACTTCTCTCTTCTCGTGGCTGTTGCCCATACCTGTCTTGCAGAATTTTTTCTATATTTCCTTAAGATCTACCAGCAGTTACTCTTTTGAGACAAAAATGTTTTACTTCTGAGAGAGACAACCAAGTCTTTCTGCCTTGGAAAGTCATTTCCCAAAGCCATAGAATACTGGTCTGAAATGTTTCTGAAAGTGCTTTAGCAAAGTAACTTGTTTTCATGCTTCCCCTCAGCTGTTATCTGTCTCTCAGCTGTCTGCAGCTTTGAAGACCCAGAAGGTGAAACTAGAAGCACTTTCAAGTGGCAGTGGCAGGAGTACAGGGACCTTTTCATGCTGAAATAGCAGCAGCAGAAGTACACAAATCTGATGGAAATCCTGGGGAACTTCAGGCATCTCTAGTATCATCAATACTCTTTACTCCCTTCCTTCCTGATGATGGGAACAGCCTCCCCAGGTCCTGCAGTCCTCTGGGAGGATACTCGAGTCTGGAAATGACCCGTAAAATCAGCACAGACAAGCTTATCAACACAACTTCCTCATTTCCTGGGAACTACACTTTGGAGAGACCCTCCTTGGCTTGCTTCCTCTCTTCTCTCATCTACCTACTGCCTTGTTTGTGCAATTTCACCTCATTGCCAAATAACTGCAGAAGTGGTAACCATGCATGAGGGCAAGAGAAGATGGCTGCAAAGCTCTTAGAGGTGTACAGGAATCTCTTTGCTCTTTATCTTCAGTGGATAGGTGAGCACAGACCAGTTTCTTTGGGTTTCACCCCAGATTTAGCACATCATACTGAGGCAAGGCTGGGCTCAAAGTAACACATGTTGCTGTGCCTATACTAGCACTTTGGTTTGGGGTCTTAGCATGCTATTTCCCTAAGCAATTTCCCTGAGAGTCCATACCACACACTGATTTGGCCCCAGAGCAGTTCGAGTGCATCTTGTTCATATTCCTCCTGGGGAAGGCTAAATACATGTCCTTCTATGTGCTCCAAGCCCCACATCAAGCAAAAAAGTTCTGGCCAAACCCGCTTCTATGGGCAGCTTTGCAACTTGTGTTCTGGGGAACATATGACGCAAAAGACAAGACAAAATTCAGTCGCAAGTGAATCCCCTGAGCCATATAACATGAAGGTGTTAAGAATCTGAGTGCCACATGTTTCTGTACAATAATCCAATTCTCTTATGCCAAATCACTTGCTAATGAAGACACAGCCACTGTTGTGTGTGATTATACCCTCACTAGTTTTCATCATCCAGGCACGTGTTTCCTACATTTCCTTCTGTTCTCCTTACTAAACCCTTGCTTGCAGAAAAACAGCATAAAGAAACCTGCTGTGATACTGCCAATTTGATGTGTACTTTGAATTGAATTTTGAAATGTATTTGAAAACTTACTATTAAAATATTTAATGTTCTCATTTCTATCTTCCACTGATTGCTGACACTCAGTAGAAATAAATCCTCCTCTCATTTACGTGATTTCAATAGCTTTTTCTTGCTTTGTTAACAGCCATTTGAAAACTTCACAGAGCAGATTTAAGCATAGGCTATGCATATCTGGTTCTGGAAACAGGGTAGCTGGGACCCTAGTGATAACTTCCTCTGGGGTTCTCCCCTTCTTTTTCACAAAATAATCAACTAATTTCTTACTCTGCTACATTTCATATCAATATCTGCTGTACGTTAGAAAACTCTCACGTTTCTGCTGTTGTCTGAATATCAGACCACTTTCTTTCCCTCCAAAGAACTTATCACAAGAAACAGGCAGAGTACCAGGAGTGCTAATAGTATTTGTCTAATGTTTCTGTCTCAGTTGCACCAGAGTGATAAACCAGCAAACCAAGCAAGCACTCTGGCAAAAAAACTTGTCTTTGAAGGCACATGATAATTACATCAAACACAGCTACAGAGTATTTACTGAGGGCTTGGAAATATTTCTCACTTCTGTCTAAACGTAGCACATTTGAAGCAAGAAAATAGGAACTACATCACAGGCAGGAAATATTTAATATTTAATTACTTCTTTTGGGCACAAGTTGTATAGCCCTGAGCTTCTTACAATGCATAAAACAGAGCACACCTGTCATGTGTGAACATGAAAAGAATACGAAACCTGGACTTTCAGAATTAAGTACATCTGCAACAAATTGTCTCAGTTTCAAATTGCAAGTTATATTTGTAGTAGGTAGTCATGTCATAGGGTAAGTAGTTTACGTATGTGTGTGTTTTTAGTAGGTGCATTTCAATTTCTATCTTCTGTCAGAGAAGCAGAAATAGTATTTTGGTACAGGGACATGTAGTGGGAGTAGGGGAATTGATATTTTTTAATTTAAACCATGCCAGTGGTCCTAGTACATAGATACGTATACTCTTTATATGACAGATAGAAACTACTTTTGTCGTAAAAGTCAGAGAACTGAGGACCAGTGGCACGGGGCTCCAATCCTAGCCTGCATCCACTGTAAAATCTTGGCCAAGATAAAGTCAGTATTTTCAAAATGTCTGAGTGCCACTCCAAACAAGGTACAGTTTGAGTGACCTAAGATCAGGTGCCAGAAATTTAACTGGCATAAAATGGGCCTTTGTTTAGACTCATTTGCCCGTGTGTGAGCATTGTTTCCAGCACCCTTGTTGGACTAACAGGAACTTGTGCTACCTTTCACACAGAGCAGTTCTGCCATGTGCGTGCCATAGAGCTGATCTGTACATGCTTGAAGGTAATTTGTTAGGATTTTCCTAATTTCCCACAGCCTAATCAAAGTTGTAGCTTTGTCTGGGCTAGCAGACATCTAAAGAAGCATCAGCACTGCAGCTGATAACATGTGAAAGCAAAGAAAAGAGATGCAGAGATAGTAAAGAAGTAGAACAGATTTGATGACTACTGCTAGAAGAAACCTGGAGATGCTGGTTAAGAGACTGCTTGGAAAAAAAACACAAGCTAAAAAGCCTTTACTGCCAACAAGCACTGGTCTTGTTTTCCTGGAAATCAATGAGCAAGGTTCTTTTCTATCTTATTCTATTATCTAAGGTACAGAAAAGTGTTATTAAAATAAAGAAATAAATAAAATTTAGACTGGAAGAGATCTCTGGAAACTTTCCAATCCAACTTTTTGTTGAAAACAAGGCCTTAGACTAGATTATCTATGGCCCTGCTAAGCCAAATCTTGATCATTTTCACCCCTTCTCATGGCAACATATTCCAATGTTTGTTATTTTTCTTGGTGAAGAATATTTTCTTAATGCCAGATGGAATTTCCCCTGAAACAGCTTGCTCCCATTTCGCCCTATCCTGTCACCATGCATTTGTGTGGTAAGAGAGCTTCTGTCTTCTCTGTAACTACTTTTTAGATTTTGGAAGATTGTGACTGTGTTCCCCCTAAATTCTTTCTTATCTAGTCTGAGTAATCCCAATTTGTGTAAATTTTTTTTCATACGACTAGTTCTCCAGCTTCTTAATCATCTTGGTGTCCCTTTGCTTGATCATCTACATTTTTTTTAATCTATCTCTTGAACTGGAAGGATCAAAAGTAGACATATTATTCCAGGTGTGGCCTAGTGAGTAGAGTGAAATAGTCACATTGCTTGACCCTAAAGATGCTGGTTTTGAACGTACAAGACTTTCAGCTCTGCTGTAATATCTTCTAGTTGTGTCTTTCATTCTTCCATATCATTCTGCTGGTTTCTCTATACTTTCATTCTGTTACATTTTCTCTTCATCCCAAGGCTAATACAGGCTGACAACACCCATTGTGAAATACAAATCCTTCCCAGGGAACACAATGAGATTCAGAGTGAAATAGCATAGAAGGTTTTCAAGTATATTCTCTTGGCAAAACAGAAGATAGCTTTATACTTTTTTTTTTAACAATACAGTGGATAAAACATCGCTTCTCCTCCCAACCAGTAGGGTCTTGATAGAAGGAACTCATGTGTCATCAACTACAGATATTAAATTGAACCAATTAACCTCCCTGGGCCTCCCTCAAAAATCAGTGGAAAGAAATGGGCTCCTGCAGACTTTGGAAAAGAAAAAAAAAAATAGAAATATCGATAAGCGGTTAATCTCTTTACAGCAGACTTGACACAGGAGTGAGCAATGTTTACGACAGAAAGGGCATTGCCCTTTTTGTCAGGTTTCTTGATGCCAGCAAGCCCAGAGGGTTGATCCATTCCTGTTGCTGAAAACTCTGGAATGGCTTCTTTGGCAGAGTTGTTGCCCTCTGGCTCCATGACTGTCTTGCAATTTGGCAGCAAGGTAACTTCAACAGGGAGAAGAGTCACCGGAAACCTGGGAACCTGTGTGCCAGAGTGACTTGTGTGATCATCTAGTTTTGAAAGAGAACAAATGCATTAGGAAATAGGATGGCTGGGGTCTGAGAAAGGTCAATGGGGTGGGTTTTTTTCTAAATTGTTATTATTATAGCTCAAGAAGTAAAGGATCACTGGTCTCTTAATTTGTCAAACTTGTCAATTACCCTTTTTTTTTTGCAAACATGCTTATATTTCAGACATTGCTCAGTATTTGCTGCCCTTTTCCTCTATTGTATCTCTCAAGCATATTTTTATTCTTTGAAAGATAATGATACCTCTCTCCCAGGAAAAGAGAAATCGTGAGTGATAGAGTCACTGAAATGGTACCTGTGGTCGGCTTGGCAGCAAGCACAGATGGTGTGCTAATAAAGCCAAAAATTCTTGTGTATTCCTTTCATTGTGGCCATGAGATGAATGTCATCCTGTACCATCTCCAATTCTTCACAGGGGAAATAGAAGGCTAGAGTATTTTTCTGAATATGCCTCTTTGAGAACATGCTTACTCTCTACCTCTAAAAACCCTTAGCTGAATGCTAATTTCAAAGCCTATAATATATGAGAAAGTGCATCTTGATTCTTTAACAAGAAATGATTATTACAAAGCAAAAAAAAATGCTGTGCTGATCCATTAGATCAACACAGAGGTGGAACATTATGGTACAGAGTATGTAGTATTTTATTACTTAGATTTCATTAGGAAGGATATTAGGTCTTTGAAGATTTGGTTCTGTTCAGAGTAATGGCAGAGTGTTGGTTCAGTTTTTGTGACATTGTTAACATTGATTAGACAGAGGTCCCGAGTTTTAAATAAACTGAAGAGACTTTCAGATTCTCCTAGAAGTAGATCAAATAAGAATGGCTTGAAAGAGCAGGCTGCAACATCACAGAGCTTTGTATCAGTGTTTCCATGGCCACAATTAGGTAGTGAGGAATTATTTTGCAACTGCATCTCAATGTTCTTTGTTGACATCTCCCTTCTGGTGTCATATGGCTTTCTTACACATTATTTGTGTTTCCTTCTGAATTGCTTTCCATCACACAAGTCAGATTGCAGATAGGGTAAAAAACATGAATGCATCTTGCCCAAGAGTTAACAGGACTTTTCTGGAGAACATCTGGCAACCTTGGAGAAGGCAGTGACTATTTTTGGCAAGGGCTTGGGCTGCCTAAAGTTGCTGGAATAGCAATGTGTGGACTGGTACCTTCAAGTGGCTTGACAGTTACAGTGAGACCCAGTGCAGCTATATGTGTTGTGATATTACTCCTCTGATTCAGGTCCTGAATCTTCCTGTGCTGCAAATGTGGCTTTTAGTACAAGAGGGAGCCTGACTCTGCAACAAATGGTAGAGGTATTAACTTGCTATTTGTGTGTCCCTGAGACTTGGGCACCTCTACTGTCTGCAGGGAGAGTTTCTGTAATGTACTGAGTAATGATTTAACTTTCAAAGACAGCATTCTTGCAGTGGCCCCTATACCCAGTTCCTCCTGTCTCCTTAAGGAGAGTGAACAGAGGTTTGAACCTGTTTTGTGCTCAGAAAACTGCCCCAGGTTGCCCATTCTGAAAAGAGTGATCCACCACACAACCCTGTCAGAGCTGAAGGTACTGCAGCTAATGATGTTGAGTGTAGACACTTTGTTTCCACCTAAGTCCTAGTTAAGTTGTCTAAACTCTCATGTGATTTAGCCCCCACACCCTCACAGCCCTTATAATGTGAGAAACAGAAATACCAAAAGGACTAGGCTTGTTGTGCAGTGTCACACAATCATATGTATTTATTTGAGTCTCTTACCAGCTCTTGGCAAAACTCATTCAAACTGTCCCAGCTCAAGACAGAGCTTTGGACAGAAGATGATTTCTGAGATAAAACTATCTTTTGGGAAGAAGACACCATTGACTGTAAAATGTAAAGATTTTTTCCTCCCTGCAGAATATGACAGTGGTCCTTAGTGAAAAACAGGATGCCAGTGCCTGTCTGAATACTAAGGTCACAGTGTTTCCTGGTGTTAGTGCCTCAGTGTCCCAGCATGTTACAGTCTGGGACAAACCTAAATGAAGATTTCCATGTAAATACTGAAAATTAGTTTGGTTTTAAGGTCAATTACAAATATGGCATATACATAATCTTTTTTTTTCTCCTAAAGAAACAAGAGCAGATCTCACCACTGTAGTTCTTGGTCGCCTTATTGGAGAATAACAGCAAAGTCAGCCATCTTTGGCCATGCTGTGCAATGAACTTCGGCGCAGAGACATCAGAGCTATTTCCAGCATGACACATCAGAAGAGCCCAGTGCAAGCCAGCCAAACAGAGCACAGCACTTTTCACATACACTTGCTCTGCTACAAGTTGAGAACTACATCTAGCGTGTCTCTGCTCTGCCCTATTTATATGATGAAAACAAACCTCCAGTGATTTCAAATGAGTGAGGCATGACCAGTTCACAGGTTTTCAACAGTGTAAGAAAAATAATTTTTGCTGCCCAATAACATTGAGTCAGGTCCCACTGAGAAAATAGGCAGCCAAAAAAAGTGAAGCTGAGGGAAAAATCTTGGAAAATCAGCCCTGATAATTCTTTTGGAAGAATAGGAGCAGTGATAGTTGCCTCTGGAAATAGCTATGCCCCTAGTGATATCTGCTGTCATGTATTCCCATGCCACAGCAACACTCCTGGCTTTCCACTGTTCTAGCATCTGCAGAACATGGACTAGTCACAAGTGCTATGGCCAATTTGCTGGCCCCAGAGGTCTGTTATTCTGAATAACTGCCTAAGCCTAGAGGCAATTCAGTGGCAACCAGCCTGACAACTGGTTAAGTTCTTCATTATGATGTACAAAATCATTTAAAACTATGCTAGAGGGATCTTTCAGGCCATTTGCATTCCTTGTATATGTCAGGGATTAACATAATTGCAGAGGCAAAATTTTTCTTCTTGAAAAATGCTTTGTCAAGTTGAAAGAAACAACCTGTAAACTCATGTGATGATCCTCAAACCACTTTAAGCAGAAAAAAAAACCCAAACAAACAGGGAAAATGTCCAATAATTGTACTTACTGAGTTTGAGTATTTTCAGAATGAAACACTGGAAATTTGTTTCAAACTGTAATTAATTTTGAATTTTTTAAAATATAATTGAATTTAAAATGACAATGACTTACAACCCTGTAAACAGAACTTTTTGCTTTATGGGATTTGTAGGGATTTTGACCCTGGGTTATGAACCATAGAACCAGCTCTCTGTCCACATCTAGCAGGCACAGCTTCCATTCTCCCCAGAACAGGTTTCTAAAAATTCATTGTGCTCAGAGTAGCTATGAAAGCTCAGTCTTCTCAGGAACTGGATAACATCTGACTGGGCTCAACCATAGCTGTGGAAAGCAGCCGAAAACAGGTTTTCAAGAAATGCTGGTCATGAGGTTTGAATGTAGATGCCATCTGGACACTGAGTAGTCTGGAGGAGACTGGCAGCACAGAGAGCAGAAATGCGTTTGTGGTAGCGGGAAGGGCCGTGAGAGGAGGTTATGGCTTTCTCATGTCTCCTAACCTGTGAAAATTAATGCTTTTTAGATTTTAATGCAAGCTTTCTTTAAGCTTCCTTTAAAGTATTTCAGTGAAGTAGTTAAACTTTCGAAAGTGTCTAAAATGAAGCAACTCCTCAATGGGTTGGTTAGGTTAAAATGTAAGGTTTTCCCTACAGATGTGGACTAGCTCTAGGGAATGTTGAAACAATTTGGATATGCTAAACTTCAGACGGATTGAGAATTCAGGATTTTCGTGAAAGGTCTGAAATGCTTCCACTAAATACAATGGGCTATAAGATAGTTTGCAGACCTATTATATTCCATTAATGGTCTCAAAAGTACCTTGATATATCGAGTGCCTAAAAATAAAGCAAGTGTACAATTTTTGTCTCACACAATGATTTTTTCCCCCAAATGTTTATAATTTTCCACAAATCTTTCTTTTTTTTTTTTTTTGGAAAAAATATGAAAAAATATATAAGGCATTTTTTGTTGTTGAACTAAACACATTAAGAGTGCAACATAAACCAGCTGTTTGAGGGGAGCCAAGTGAAAGGGAAAAAACAGGGTTTTTCTCCTAAACTAATACAGCACACTGAACCCAAAGTTTATTGTGAACACTCCAGGTGGATGGATTTCTTTTTTGCTGTTCTGCATACAAACTCTATGAGCTATTGATAATGATTGCTAACTTTGTTATAGCACACTTTAAATCACTAACACGCTATAATTCTCTAATAAACTAAGAAAATAGCGTATGTTCTCCCTCACCTGCTAAACAGATGGTAAGGGGTGTAAATTAATTTATTTGACTTTCTTTTTTTTATTGCTTTGGGCATCTTAAATTTAAATAATCAGATTCAAAGCATTACCTTCAATCTAAAACAGGCATGCTTTGGATAAAGGAAGGATCCTTTTTCAAAGAAAAAAAAAGAGCTCTGGTAAACAGTAAGCAATTAGCCACAACATGCTACCAGGGATTGTTTAATTGAGGCTGCCATACTAAATTAACCAGATACATGCCCTTGGAAGAACTAGTAAATCAGAATTACTTACAGATGTTTTCAATTACTCTGTATTAAACCATGTGTTGCTGCTTTGATTTTTTTCATTTGTTTTTCCACTGGAAGGAAAATTAAAATGCAAAACAAACTAACCCAGTCCTTCTGTCTCCCTAAATGGACTTGAATGACTGCATATTAGCTGCCAAAAACTCTTTGGGCTTCTCTCCGTAGATGGATTCACAAGACACAACTAACTTACAGTTCTCGACTGACCTTAATGCCCATCCTATCAAGTTAATCTGCCCTAGTTTCAGGCTTTAAAGAGCAATTATGACTACTTAGCTTTACATGTCCCATAGATCCTTTGCTGTGGGCAGCATCTACAGAACTGTAAACCAGTTGATAAAGTAGTAGGGAAAATGTCCTTGCTGCCACATCCACATTGAGTGATTCAAGTGTAAAGAAGCTCTCTCCCAGCACCAAGCTAAAGGCTTTTTGCTTCCTAGTTAGAACGGCTCTTTGAACAGTCTTGCTGCCTTGTCTCTAAGTTTCCTCACTTTGGCTTTTTGGGTTTTGCTTTTTGGTATGTAGATTTCATTTTCAGCAAATTATCATCTTATTAGTTCCAAATACTATGTGAACTAAATTTGCAGGCCAACAACAAACTCTCTGTTTCTGAGGACAATTTGTATTTAGGCAGTGTATGTCTGCACTAAGGATAGATTTAATGCTCAAAAGCAGACATAGTAAACAAAGAAAAGGATCTTACTTGAATAAGTCATCAATGAAATAAGCTCAAATCTCATTATCCTTTTTTTTGGGAAATAAAAACACCCTAGACTTTAAACTCAACATTGGTTTAGCCGGTACCTAGGAAGGGTGCTGCAGCCTTATATGAAGTACCAAAGTCTCCAAGCTTATGTCCCAGGCTCTAGGCAACCCAGTAGATAGATGTTTTGGGTCATTCTCTGGGACATCAAAGTACCTCCATACATCACCATAATTTGTATAATTTAAGGCTAGGCACCTGAAATCTAAACATTACAACACTGAAATTTCCTTTTTAGTATATATCATTCCCAGCATAGTCCTTGAACACAGGATTAAAGGGTCACTGGCTGAGACCACTGTGTGTAACACAGAATCTGAAGTATATGGGGCCAGCACATGAGAGAAGCCAGCTGGGATGTGACTCTGTAAGTCTGTGATACGAGCACTCTGCAGGTGGATGCTGGACTCTTGGTCCATTGTCAGTCTAGTTCTGTACATTGTCTAATGGCTAGTAAATATAAAACAGCCAGGCTAAGCAAAGTCTAAAAATTTACATGAAACTAAGTGAAATCTTATACTATGGTTGCTCAAATCAAGAAGGGATTGTGTAAGCTTGGTGCCACAAACAAGATACAGACTATTTTGGCACAGAAGTGCCAAATCAGAACTTTATTTACTATTGGCTTCTTTTCTAGTCAGCAGTAAAAGACTGGTACTTCCAGGGTAGAGCAGGAATTCACCTAGAGCAGAGATCTGCATAAACATCAGACAGGCATGAGACAGGTTTGGGATGAGGTACAAGCTTGACCCTATAGAGTCTATAGTCAAAGTGCTGTGTAGACTCACCCAATATGACTCAGAGTATCAGATTGTCATAAACTGTTAAATTTATTATTTTTAAATATTAATGAAGTCAAGTAGTTATAAAGTATCTGTAAGAATGTAGCACGAGGAAAAAAATGCATTAATTATCTATTTAATATCTTGCTTCCTATGACTCAAGAAATACATCAGCCCAATCCCTAGAATGAAAATATATCTAGTACCCATTTTTAATTTAGCCTTGCCCCAGAATCATGTGTCTCATACAGGTAAAGGGTGGGAAACAGCGATGGTCAGTGATTTTTATTGTTAAAGATAATAATTGTTATATGTACCGCCCTACAACTAGCATGTAAATATGAAAAGATCAGATGATTTCTTGTAGAATTATATAGGTAGTGTGTCCCATTTATTAGCAATATCTCAGCACTCTAACTATGTATTATCAGCCTAGGTTTTCAGAAAACTTACCACACAATTTCCTAGCTTCTGTGGGTTTGAGTGTATCCCTCATGCGATTTTAATGTAGCTTTGTGGACTTTAATTTCCTTTGAGGATTTTATAGAATTAAAAGTATTAGACAAATGCATTAAAATTATTAGTATTTGCAGACTGTTGGGTATTTCATGCTGTCTGGAAGTAACTCCCACAAAACAGGAAGCCATTAACTGCCTTGAACATATATAACTGTGGAGATATTGCACGGAATACTTAAAAGACATTTACTGATGGAGATAAGGTCTTTGGAAGCTGGTTTTGGTTGTGGAAATACTGACAACGGCAGTATTCTTTTCATTAACATCACAAGACCTTATTAAAAAAAAAAAAAAAGAAAGCAAGAGAGAAATCTACACTTTAAGGCCAGTTGTGAAGATTTTCAGAGTTTGCCATTATATAGAAGCCCACAAAAAAAAAAAAGGATGTCTCGTACAAGTTATAAATGTGAGCAAGCTTAATTGCTTTTCCAGTTCTGAAGATTCATAAGTAAGGTATGTCCTATCCCCAGCTCCTTTGACCTCCACTTTTAGGAAAATAGACTGATTGATGTCAGTGAAGGAAACAGTGGGGATGAAACACAAGCAGCCATTGATGATACCTGGGAGATTTATGACTTGAAGGTGGCTGGAATTTAACCTAAATGTGAGCTGGTCACTGCAGTGTAACAGTGTTAAAGACTAATCTGCCCCGCTCAAAACATTGGCATCTACATCCACTGCACTAATTTAACCCTCAAAATGGCTGGAAGGTTTAGTCCCTTATTTAGCAGTCTCCACAGAGCCATTACAGAAGCTTCAAGATTGGTATTCACAACCATTATCATATCCTGGAAGATTACAGCTGGAGCAGTAACTATGGTCTACAACATAGAATTTGTGATCTATTCCCTCACAAGGGAACCATGAGTAAAGCCAGAAAGAAAGAGAAATGCAAAGCCAGACCCAGTTTCAAAGAGGGAGAGAATGGAAAGCTTACAGCAAAAATAATTTAAAAAAAAATAATAATAATATCTGAATTCAAAGAAAATCCAGAGGGAAAAGGGAAGCCTAAACTAAAGATTAAGAAAAGACCATGTAGACCAATGAAAAGAAATAGAAGACATTTATAGACAGCCTGATGTTCATGAGGCAGCACAGTCCTCCTGGCAGATTCTGAGATTGAGATAGCCTGCCCTTTCCTTTGTTAAATTGCCATCATGACACTGTCAGGCTCCAGAATATTAAGCATTTCTAAAGTTAAGAGAGCAAACGGCCTAGAAAACACACAGAAATAAGTCTTATGACCCTTGGAAAATTAATGCTTGTGACCTGGGCCTGTAAGCATCCAGTGTGCTCCTCTTTCAAATGATGTTTTTGCTACTTGTTTGTACCAGATTTCTGTTGCGTTTAATGCCATGTTTCAGTGGTTCTCAGGTAGTGTGGGAGAGCTAGAAGAGAGATGCCAGTCTCACTCATACTTGGTGCCCATCTTGGCAAAGTGAAGGAGAAGATAGCCTTCTTCCGAGCATTCTAGGTTTGCCACAGCTGGATTTAGACAAAGAGTGCTGAGGCACGTGGTGGCATTTGGTTCTTATACTACTCATAAGACTATCATGTTCAGGATCTAACCTGTAAACCTATCTGGAGTCAGGAGGTAATTTTTTCCAGGTGAGGCAGGATGCTTGCTCTTCTTTGTAGCATGTCGGGCTCATAAATAATCTAATAGCATTATTTAACATATTTGCAGTGATCACAAAAATGCAGGACATTAGACTCTTCTTAGTCCTGGTAACTGGACAGAGTGAACTGAATGGAGTCACCTTTCCTGGTCATGTATGCACATTTCTAAATACCTGAAGCTGAAGCACCTATGTTTGAGGCAACAAGTGCCTTTTCCTGTCTTTATTCCTTCTCCTTACCTGCCTCTTACAGTGGCTCTAAGTTTCCAGTGGTTTGCAAAAGGGATTTTAAAATGTAGGACAAATCTAGGGCAAATCCATCCTCCTAACACCTCCTCTTCCCAAATTTGGCTGCATTTTAAAACTGGCAAAATCCACTTTAGGCATTGTCAATTGACTTCCTTAGTATTTTCAGGGAAAAAAAAAAAAGCAAAAATTGTCTCTTCTGATGAATAAACTCCAAGGTTGCACACACAAGATGTGTGTTATCCATCCTGTACAAAGCCAATAAAGCCAAAACATAACATTTCTATAGTGACTGCTCCCAAGAAGGAAGGAGAAGCTGAGAGTAAGTAGCTGCTGCTCCCACTGACCCCTATTTTTGGCACAGCAGAAACATGCCTCAGGAAGCCTCCTCAATAGGGCGTAAAAGAAGTTTTAAAACTCAGTGTTCCTATCCTGCCAACTATTCACCAAAGTTGCTGGAAAAATATGTGTCTCTTCCCATTTCAGTGATGGTCCACAGAGAGAAAGGCATCCTTTCCAAGAGCTTGAGTGTTGTACACTTTTCCACAGCACAGGGAAGAATTCACTTCCCAGTCACCCAGAGCAAAGCTTTAGAGTGTATGAGACAGGAGGGTAACTGAAAATAGGAAGGAGACTGGAAAGGGAAAGCCATGAGGTCCCTTCTAGTCCTATGTTCCCCAAATTAAAAAATGACACCATCTAGAGAGGACTGCCCACATTATTTTGTGTAGGTTTTGTTGGCACAGCTCCCCTGAAGGAAGACAAAACCTTAGATTTCTCCTCCTTTCAGTAAAAGCAAGGTTGTCTCCTCTGCAAGTATATATATAGGCTAAGATGGGTCATGGAGACAAATGTAGAGTCCCAGTTAAATCCTCAGGAAGTATGCAATGCATTTTGGATTTGATTGATATTGCTCACCAAGGAATGCATCACCATCAAAGAACCCAGCTATTAAAATGTGAAGTGTTCCAGCTTCTTGCAACTTCCACAATTTCTTAATAAACCCAAGAATTTAGGGCATTTTTTTTCAGTTTTATGTTAAGTCAACTGAAGTGTCACATGCTGTTAGCTCACTTTAGATCTCGTCTTATATAATGGTACTGTAAGGCATACCCTGGTAGGACACATCAGAAATAAGAACTAAAAGCACATGACTGTGTCCATAATTCAAAGAAAATTTGCCTATAAGCCAGTAACAATGGGCATTTCCAGTCATACCTCCACTGAGCGGCTGCCAAATCCAATTGCCTGGCTGTGGCTTAACATTTCAGGTTTTGTAGGGTTATACATCTACTGTTAAGAAGTACAAATGATTCCATAAAGGCAGGGATCAGTATTTCTTATTATTAATTTATTTTCATTACTGTCTAAAATGTGACTATTTTTTATAGCATAACTGGATATTCTGGTTGTAGAAAGGTAGAAAGATGTTGTTCCAGCAGAGTATGTTAACTACTGCCAATACTCATGCTTATACGATTTCTCTGTTGCCAAAATATTGAAGTACAAACTTTCACACCAAATGTGTCAGCATCCAACACCGACTCTAAACCTTCTTAATCTTCACCATCATTTCGAATTCATTTGCCCTGTTACAGCTGGGAAGAGTGTAGAGACATCCTCACCATACATACCTATGTAATTCATGTCAGACATCCCTGAGTCGATGTGGTAAAGCCAGTGAGTGCATGTGATACAGCCATGGCAGAGAGTAGGCTGAGGAAGCCACTTTCATATGATGAGACAGCCTGTGGATCCAAGCTGCCTTGGTTGGAGAGGCAAACTCTGCTGTCCTCCGTGTTCTGCTATTAGATACTATCATAGGGATACTTACATTATTTTATATGTAATGTAACAGTGGTGGCAACAAATCCACATCTATTTGAAATTCAAAAAAAACTTCAAATTAGTTAAAAAAAATAACAACAGAAAACAAAACCTTTGACCCCACCTGCCACTTGGACATGCAAAAACAGATGATGAAACAGGGAGGCGAGCAAATGATCAACCAGAAGTATCCATTGAGAACAAAAACCTTCGTATCTTCCAATCTAACTTCCCCAGAGAGCCCAGTTGACATCGTTTCATATACCCCTATTTCACAAGTCACTAATGCATTGACCAAGATAGATGTAATGAAGTACAGATTTCAGTGTCTTCTGCAATGACTGTCTTCCTTACCCTGACCTCCTCTGCCACACCTTATACTCAAAGTGACAAAATTATTGTGTAAATCAGCATGAGAATGGGTTATTCTCCATGTGGAAAGCCATATGACATTACTTTTGGGGGTATTAAAAAGACTGGAAATTAATCATTCATTTGTATGTGTGTCTGTGTCAAGGTGAACGCTTCTCCATGCCTTCTCCAAAGAACATCAACCTCCAATCTGTTATGTCAAATGCTGGCCTAGTTATTATTTGGAAGAAGTCACAGATGCAACTGTGATAGCCTAGGTATTGCTGGTGATGGACCACTGCTGATCTGAAGTAACATTGCTCAGAAAGAGGTTAGGGGAAAAAAAAACAACAACAAAAAAACCAAACAACTGTGATGTTTTGGAATGAAATAAGGTTTCATAATACTGATCGGACTGTAATGTATTTCAGTTTGATTAACAGCTGTCTCTTCTTCAGAACAGCATTAGTGATCTCAAGGTTGTGTCCATAGTCACTGTCTAATATTGAAGAGCAGGAGGTTAATTTTTTTGTGTGAGTGTTTCAGTTTTCCCCCTGTGCTTACAGAACAACTGATTGCACAGTTAGGTTAGGCTCTTTTTAGGTTTGTCATCTTTTGTTTCCGTTTCTGTTGTTCCAGAGAAAGCATCACAGATGTGGGCGAGCTTTTCCATGCAGTGGGATGAGAGCTCTCTTCAAAAAGAGGAACTTGGTTATGAGACAGATTTGAGGTGATGTGGAGAGATTAGTCACACTGCTGTCTGGAACGCTTCTGTTAACTGAGATTTTGAAAATCTTGTTGTAGAGGCGATGGAGAATTTCCTGGTCTTTCCCAGGGGCTGACATAGTAGAAGAATAATGATGTTTGAAATAGTCTTCAGGTAAAGACCAAGAGTGGGCTTTTTCCTCTTACTCACTTGCATGTTGTCCATCTTTTCCTCATTCTATTCATTCCTTAACAAGTCCACCTTTATCCTCTCTTCCAAATAGTATAGCCTGTGGTGATCTATTCTTATTCCTATGTCTCCAATTCTACTTCTGTATTGCTCTTTCCAGTCCCTGCAGATTTTTCCTTCCAGCTGGGATGTTCCTTGAGTGGGTTGTAAGACTGCTCACAACCCACAGGGCTGGGGTATTAGGTAGGGCTAAGTACATGTGGTACCAGAACCAAGCCTGAACATCAAAGGGAGAAGAAAGAACTACCCCCAATCCACCAAGGCCCCTTGCCTCAAGGAAGGACTGCAGTGACAAATAAGGAGATTTGCTAAAGGTGTTTTTTTCAGTCAGTTCAGAAAAAGCAAAGCTTTTAATATCTGGTTCTACAGAGACAGATTGAAAAGCAGAGCCTTGGTTTCCATTTCTTTCATGTCAGATTAGGTCTTGACCACTCCTTTGGCATTCAGTTCCCTCTTTTTCTTTAAACATGCAGTTGCATTATTCAGGTTATTACAGTATTACATGCTTTAACATGCTATATGTGGTTGAGCTAGTTAAGCAACTGGGAGCACCCAACTGTGCAATTCAAGAATCTACACAGGGAGCATCCTACAGCATCACACAGACACATCATTACTCCCAAACCCCTGAGTTTCCCTCATGCTGGCATACCTTGCCTGCTATTTGTCCCATTCTTAAGCAGACATTTATATTGTATACAGTGCCACCACATCTGAGCACCATCTCTCTTCTGGAAAGAGAGGAGGTAACAGGAAGTTTCTTTTTTGAAGGCAGCCATTCTTATCTCTTCTAATAACGCCCTTCCAATCATTTCTCTGGCCTAAGGAAGCTCACAAATGCTGTAAGAAAAACATCACCACTGTCTATTTTGCTTTGGGCATTTTCACCTGCTGCTGCACCCTGATTTTAATTTGATTTCAGTAATCGCTCTCTCTCCCTGATACCATTCACACATGTAGTCCTTTTCTTGCTTTTGTTGTTGATTGACAAGCTTACCAGAAAAGGTCATCTAAAAAAGAGAAATGAATATCATGAGTATCAGGCATTGGCATTCCAGTCCCTATATTTTCCCTTTTTTTTTGGTTTGGTTTTGTTTTGTTTCATGCAGTGCTTAGGTTACAAGTGTGAGGAATGAGTGCTTTAAAGAGCAGAAAGAGATTGATGACATTCTGTGTTCCTATCCTCTTTTGCATTCTCTGTGGGGATTGCATTTTTTGCTCTTTTGTCGTCTTTGATCCCTAAGACCTTAACATGACTTGTACCAAGACCTGTTGGTTTAGATATCATTCAGTTACAGAAGCACTGGTAAGAATACAGCAGAGCTTATGCTCAGTTCCTGTAAGTTTGTCATAGATCTGTTTTTTTGTAGATCACCATCCTGTGTATTATCCACACTGTGACTTGGTAATTTTTTATCACGGTCATTTGTGTTTGTTTTCAGTTAAACCAAATCCATTTTTCATTCAGGAGTTAATAGCTTCAGTTGCTCACCATAAACAACACCTCTTAGTTTACCAAGGTACTTACTTGATTGCTGCACTTAATTATGATTTTGGTATAACTCAGCCGTTCATTACAGCCAAGTGAGATGATTCAGTTTTCTTGCCAATACACTGAATTCTTGTTGTAGCAGGAAACAAACACTTTCTTGGTAAGCTAAACTCATTTTTTACGGTGATGAATGACTCACTGAGAAATTTTTCTTGACAGTGGCTGGAGACATTTTTTAAGACTATTTTTCTAAAGGAGGAAGACTGTGCTCAGTTGTTTTATTTTATGGTACAGCTAGCACATCTATGAGTATTATCAACTTTTTACATCCTCTAGAAGACAACTGAGGCATCCATACTAATATCACAGGATCTCATTTGATTTCCCATGACAGCTAGCAGGACATTTTGATCTCTTAGTAGGTAGAGAAAGCACATTTCTTCCAAGGTGAATTTAACAGTTCACAAAAGAAAGAGTAATACCCGCTTCATTAAGTCAGTTTTAATTGCCTTGTACGTACAACAGGCCTTTTCCCTCTAAGGAGATGTAGGTAAATCCTTACTGCTGACAATTGTGGGAATGACAGGAGTTGTCTGAATCTGAGACTTCTCTACAGCATCTGCAACATCATTATTTCTCTTCACAAGCTAAAGATTTGGAGATGTGTTTAGATTTGCATCTTTTATACAGCGGTGGTTTCCACTCTGACATTTTATGTGCCAAGTCTTGGCTCTCAGATGAGTAGTCTATGCCCCTAAAATGTAAACCTAATAGCAAAGATGCTGATGGATCTTGATTTGTCCTACTATTCTCCTTATACTGTTTCTTATGCACTTGCCAGAAGACAAAAAAAAATAAAAAAATCTGCAGCCCTAAAAAGATTATGCTTTAGAGGTTCTCTTCATGCAAACACATACATCACTCTATAATCTACACCATGAGTATTTCCATACCTCTTTGTAGGATCAGGGCTGTAAAGTCTGGCCATGATGTTTCAGAAGTACCTGTCAATTTGAAATGACTCAGTTTATAATTGTCCCTCTCCAGGCCCCTTGAATAGAGCTGGGCTGAAATAGCTCAGAGGTGAAAGTCTGAGACTTACCAGCTGCCACTGTACAACTAACACAAGTGTAGCATGTGTGAAACTTGCCATGCCTCCAAAATCAAAGAATGATGAACACTTACTATTTTAATAGACAGATTTCAAGTACTTCACCAAATATGAGTCACTGAAGGAAGTGGAAAGAAGTGAGTGGCCATGAGAGAAAGAGAAATTTGGACAGTTTGAGCACAGGGCAGAAGAGTGGAGTCTGAAACTGGATGAGAAGGAGGATGTTAAAAAAAAGGGAGCTGAAAGTAACAGGATGGAGTTACGTGTGTCATAGGGGGAGAAAGATCAGAAAGGGGCAGCAAGACTGGGATTTAAACTGGAAACCAGAGGACACAGGGGCTTCGCCAAGAGGCTCGTTCTCTGCTCCAGAGCCTAAAAAGGCTAAAGGACTAAAAGGGTTGTCAACAGAAACGTAGTTTTAAAGTAGAGGCTTCAACTTACTCAAAGCTAATTTGCAGAGAAAACTGCTTATGTCATACTCTAACTGCCTGGTACCATTTATTCTGTTAGCTCCAGAGGTTCCATAGACATCTACCACTGTAACTCAGCTGTCTACCTTCCTTTAGTAGAAGCCAGTATAATACTAGATGACAGAATTTCACCTTGTCATTTTCTCGAAAACTATGAAATAAATTTTTAAAAAGCTATATTCCAAGAACACGTAGAAAGCAGAACAGCATACTCAGAGAGTTAAGAAGATCCAGATTTTTTACTTGAGCAACAACATACATTATTATAGCCAAGAATAAAATGACTATGCATTAACATTATTCGCAAAAGATGTCTCCTCTATCCTTGACTAAACTACCAATACCATCTCAACAGCAAGTCTTCAATATTTTGGTTTTCCTATAATTATTTCCCTAAGCTTTATTTAATACTTACTACTCACCATCTCTGAAAACAGAACAATGAATTGCCTCACAGATTTTTATGAGTGTCATCACTGTAGAACCAATGTATTGCTTGACCCACACTGATATGTGGGGGGACATGGGGAGAGGGTTCATTTTCCACTATTTACTGCAAAATTGTGGCTCAAAACAAGGTTGAAAACTATGTACCAGTAAGGACCACTCATCTGAGACACCTGCAGCCTGACTTTTTAGCCTACTTAATTCCAGATGTGAAGCCCAGCTCCCCTTGTCTGTATATAGGAGTGCTTAGCAGGCTCATATGGGTGCAGAGAAGATGAGGAACATGAGTTTGGAGGCATCTTGTCAAAGTTTGGCCTATCGTCATGTATAAAGTCTCTGGTAGAAGCAGGAGTAGAGTTCCATTCTGCAAGGAAAAGTTTAAATATCTCAACCATGTCCATGTTGTAAGTATCTTTACCATGAGATTATCCTTGCTGTTTCTGATATTCTAAACTTCATTCTGTGCACATCTAAACTTCTCCACAACTGAGGCAGGTATCTGGGAGAGCAGGTTGCTCACTTTACACTCCTTGTATGTTCCTAGTGAGAAGCCTAGAAGTTTTTGGGGCAGGGCTCCTGGGGAAAAAAAAAAAAAAAAAAAAAAAAATAATTGTGTGATTGAATATCATATTGATCCATATACAGTTTAATTCTATTGTGTCTGCTCTTACAAATACTCAACTTTGCTATCCAACTGATCCTTTGCTTTCCATAGAACTAACTAAAAAAGAATGCAAAACTGTTCCTGAATGTTTATATAAATTATGCACATCTCTCATTTCTTTTTTTAATTAAGCATTATTTCAGTGAATCTTCAAGATTCTAAAATGTAATATTTGACTAATATATACCTTATCAATGTCAGTACACTATGCACGCCTCTCACCATGCCTGAAGCCTATGCTTTCTTTCTCTTGTCCCTATGCTTTGTATTTTTTCCGTTCTCATTTAAAATACTAAAACATTTATGGCAGCTTCTCTTACTCCAGACCATCCTAGCTCTCATATTGGGTGGCCAACCTCATTTTATTTCTTCCACATAGTTTATATGTTCATGCACCTTTAGTGGCAAAGTTTTCTCTTGACCACATGCAGTGCCGAGTGCTGAGCGTATGTTTCTCAAGTCACATAAATAATCCACATTCATTTACATCAAGCACTACAGGATAATGTCATCTGAAGGGATACTTAGCAGGTTTGCAATGGGAATTACAGATGCTTTATCTCATCATGGCCCAGTAGATTTCCACATCATCTACTCCTACTGTAACCGCTTTTGCGTAAAAGTGACTCTAGCCTCTGCGAACACAGTGCCTGTGGAGCTTAAGGGAGGTGTCTTCACAATTTTTCCAGTTTGTTCAAGCCTTCTTGCTCTGTATTCTGCTCAAGCTCATCTCTGTCCCTGTCACAGTTTCCAAATCTGAGAACACGCAAACTTCTCGTTGTCAAGTTAGAGGAAAGACACAGACAGGCTGCAGGAGAAGCCAGCATGTGAGTTGTAGCAATATCAGACTTCTCCAAAGTAGACAACAAGTCCATTGTAACAACAATATGCAAGTGTTTGCCTTATTCAGAGTTTTCTCCTGTGTGATTGTACATCAAAATTGGCAAAGACAATCTTTGTGTGGGAGTATTGTGGGGGTTTTGAATTAAATCATTTGAATTCCTTTTTTTTCCCCATTATTTTTATTTTCCAGAAGAGTAGGTGGAGAGACAGTCAAGCTGGATGGAAAAGGTGCTACTGACTCATAAGGATGAGAAATAGCCAGCCTTAAGAAGGCATTCTGGATTTATGCTTGCTGATTCATAACTTCCTACATACATGTGGGGAAAAAAGTGTGGATTCTGCCCTGAGCTATATTCTGCAGGATACCCACCCTCCCTTCACAAAGTGAGACAGTAGTTTTAAAACTGTAGAAGGACTTCAACTCCCAAAAGATGTTCCCATGAAAAATGTTTAGAAAACCTGAAAACACAACCATGCCTAACCATCAAGTCCTACTTTCTCTGCTTTCACAGAGAAGTCCAAAACTAGTTAAAGCTGAAATTTCCCAGTTAAAACAAATGTGCTACTCAAATAAATATCAGAAGACAGTTGAATAGGAAAAGCACTAAGGGTTTTGTAGAGAACTGCTTTTCCTTTTCCATGAAAGTGCTACTAGATCAATTATTTTCTTTATGTTCCAAGTAATTAAATAAGACAGTATAAGAACAACATGAACAAAACCAAGAAGAACAAGAAGACAAGTAAGTGCAACAAGTGTTTTGTTTCAAAGGGATTTAAATCTCTAGTTAAATCTAGACCACCTTAAGTAAGCATTATGAAATTATTCTATCCTTTTCCAAGACTCTAATATTCACAGATTTGAGCTTTCTTCTATTTCTGGTTCAGGACAGAATGATGATCAGAAAGGGAAAATAATAATAGCAATGAAAGAAAGAGTTTTATTTAAGAAGTTGAGATGTTAAGAGATTTTTTGCAGCTTATGCTAGCAAATTTAGGGCCATTACTACTAATTTAATCAAAATCTTCCTCAACTAGGGAAAACTCTATGAAGCAATAATGTGAGCAATGGAAGACATTTGACATTGGTGGAATTACGGGAAGGAATGAAGCAGAATTTGGCTTAAACTGTTTAAACACAGGGCTGCCATAGCAAGTGATTACACAGAGCACAGTGGAGTCTTCAGTCAAATTCACAGTCTTCTCCCATATCAGTTTATTTTAGTCAGAAATACTATTTTTCCAACTGTCTTGGCAAGCTTTGTTGGCACCTAGAGAGTAAACAGACAAATATCAGGCCAATAATGTTCTCCAGCCAGCAGAATAGGTTGTGGTAAGTGGAGGTGTCCTCATCTTAGGAGCCTTCAGTGGGCTGAGGTGTGTCTTGACCTGATGAGATGCACCCCAGAGTCCTGAGGAAATTGGCTGATGTAGTTGCCAAGCCACTCTCCATGACTTTTGAGAAATGGCAGTCAGGTGAAGTCCTTTGTCACTGGGAAAAAAGGAAACATTGCACTCATCTTTAAAAACAGTAGAAAGGAGGACCCTGGGAAGTACCAACCTGTCAGTCTTACCTCTGTGTCTGGGAAGATCATGGAATAGATCCTCCTAGAAGTTATGCTAAGACACATGGAGGACAGGGAGGTGATTTGAGACAGCTAGCATGGCTTCACCAAAGGCTAGTCCTGCCTAACCAATCTGGTGGCCTTCTATGATGAAGTGACTACATCAGCGGACAATGAAAGAGCTATGGATGTCATCTCTCTGGAGCTATGACACAGAGATATGGATTTGATGGGTGGACTGTTCGGTGGGTAAGGAATTGATTAGATGGTCACATCCAGAGAACAGTGGTCAACAGCTCAATGTCCAGATGGAGATCTATGACAAGTGGTGTTCCTCAGGTGTCTTTACTGGCACCAGTGTTGTTTAATGTCTTCAACAATGACGTAGACAGTGGGATCAAGAGCACTCTCGGCAAGTTTGCAGATGACACCAAGTTGAGTGGTGCAGTTGACACACCAGAGAGATAAGATGCCATCCAATGGGACTTGGACAAGCTTGAGAAGTGGACCTGTGTGAACCTCATGAGGTTCAACAAGGTCAAGTGCAAGGTCCTGCACCTGGGTTGGGGCAATCCTTGGTATCAATACAGGCTAGGAGATGATGAGATTGAGAGCAGCCCTGAAGAGAAGGACTTGGGGGTGCTGGTGGGTGAAAAGCTGGACGTGAGTTGGCAATGTGAGCTCACAGCCCAGAAAGCCAGCTGTATGCTGGGCTTCATCAAGAGAAGTGTGGCCAGTGGTCAAGGGAAGTGATTCCACCCCTCTGCTCTGCTCTGGTGAGACCACACCTGGAGTATTGTGTCCAGATCTGGAGTGCTCAGCACAAGAAGGACAGGCATCTGTTGGAACAGTTCCAGAGGAGGGCCACAAAAATCAGGGCCATGAAGAAAGCCTGAGAGAGTTGGATTTGTTCAGCCTGGAGAAGAGAAGGCTCCAGGGAGACCTTATTGCAGCCTTTCAGTACTTAAAGGGGACCCTATAAGAAAGATGGTGACAGTGTTTTTAGCAGGGCCTGTAGTGATAGGACAAGGAGTAGTGGTTTTAAGCTAAAAGAAGGTAGGTTTAGATATAAGAAAGAAATGTTTTGCAAGGAGAGTGGTGAAACACTGGAACATGCTGCCAAGAGAAGTAGTAGATGCCCCACCACTGGAAACATTCAAGGTCAGGTTGGACGGCCTCTGAGCAACTTGATATAGTTAAAGATGTCCCTGTTCGTGTCAGGGACATTGGACTAGATGACTTTTAAAGGACCCTTCCAAACCAAACCATTCTATGATTCTATGATTCCATGATGCCACATCTGTTCTTCTGCTTCACCACATACAGGCAGCAGTACTCACTTACACTGTTGCCTTCCATATTGCCAATCTGCCAGATGTATTTTGTCTNCTGGAGAAGAGAAGGCTCCAGGGAGACCTTATTGCAGCCTTTCAGTACTTAAAGGGGACCCTATAAGAAAGATGGTGACAGTGTTTTTAGCAGGGCCTGTAGTGATAGGACAAGGAGTAGTGGTTTTAAGCTAAAAGAAGGTAGATTTAGATATAAGAAAGAAATGTTTTGCAAGGAGAGTGGTGAAACACTGGAACATGCTGCCAAGAGAAGTAGTAGATGCCCCACCACTGGAAACATTCAAGGTCAGGTTGGACGGGCCTCTGAGCAACTTGATATAGTTAAAGATGTCCCTGTTCGTGTCAGGGACATTGGACTAGATGACTTTTAAAGGACCCTTCCAAACCAAACCATTCTATGATTCTATGATTCCATGATGCCACATCTGTTCTTCTGCTTCACCACATACAGGCAGCAGTACTCACTTACACTGTTGCCTTCCATATTGCCAATCTGCCAGATGTATTTTGTCTTGCCTGGCTCTCCTTGCCTTTATCTCATACCTTCTTCTTGGAGTGTTGGTGATGGAGCGCTTTCAGGTGGAGGTGGGTGCATGTCTCAGCAGCCTGACCAGCAGGGTGGTGTTGGCCTTCAGCTGACAGACCATGTCAAAATCAATGAAGGTGCTCTTTCAATAATAGTCTGTCTCCATGAAAGATGAGGTTGGCCAGCCCCTTTCCTGGAAATGACAGGGCCAGGCACAAAATAAAGTGAGTGGGAGCTTTGAGAACTGAAAATTGTCCTACTGTGCTTGGCCTCACAGGACTGCTCCAGGAAGCACATTGGGTTGAGGAAACCTCTAGCAGGTCCCGTGTCATGCTGGGGGGTCCCAGAGAGTTTCAACCCTGCAGCTTGGTGTGACCCTAGGAAAGAGGCAAAGGACCTCTTGGGGCCTGCTGAAGCTTTCTTGCCCACACTGGGTTTTGTTTTTTTCATTGCAAGCCTTCTTGACCAAGGTTGTTGTGGTTCCCTGATCCCTATGGCCTGGCATCTTCCTGTGTGACTTATTTCTATTACTCACCTGTCCCTCAGGTCTCTTCACATTTCTCCAAAGGCCAAGTCCAATCCAAGCCTTGTAGAGGATCCACACAGTTTTCAAAATCCTTCAAAGCAGCCAGGGCATGCCTACCTGGGCAAGATAGTCCCAAAGCTGGCCCAGAGTGTAGAACAGATTGGAGACTGTCAGCATATTAACCAACCAAATTGAGTGTGAGTGAGCCATGTGAGTTCTGAGCCACAGTCACAGTTTATAAGTGGCAGGTTGAGAGGATAAGGCCTCAAGTTGCACCAGAGGAGGTTTAGATTGGACATTAGGAAAACTTTCTTCACTAAAAGGGTTGTCAAGAATTGGAACAGGTTACCCAGGGAAGTCCTTGAGTCACCATTCCTGGAGGTGTTTAAAAGACATGAAGACATGGTGCTTAAGGACACGATTTAGTGATGGACTTGGTAGTGTTAGGTTGGCCTCAATGACCTTAAGGGTCTTTTCCAATTTAAATGATTCTATGAATGCAAGTACAGAAGAGTCTTTGGGTCAAATTTTGGTTTTAATTGCATCTGTGTAAAACCATTACTCACAAGCTCTGCCTGCAAGCTAATTGAATCAGAAGATCATGTTCGGCCTGTGGAACAGGAATTTATAGCCATTATTGTCCCTCTGGAATATTACTGTGAAGCCTGCTACCAGTTTGGGCCTAACAGTGTTTAATATTTTCATAAGTGATCTGGATGATGGGATCAAGTGCACACTGATGAAGTTTGCTGATGACACAAAACTGGCTGGGGAAGTGAGCACCTTGAAAGGAACAGTTACCCTGCAGGAAGACCTTCATAGGCTAGAAGAGTGGGCTAACATGAACCTTATGAAATTCAACAAGGACAAGTGGAAGGTCTTGCACCTGGGAAAACACAGTCCAGGAATGCAGCACAAGCTGGAGAGCAGCTCTTTGGAAAGGGATCTGATAGTTCTAGTGGACAACGAGCTCAATAGGAGAGAACAGCACGCTTCTGCAGCAAAGACCTAACAGGATGCCGGATCACATTAATAAGGGCATCACCAGAAGAGCTAAAGAAGTCATCATTCCACTCAGAGCTTGTCAGGCCTCACCTGGAATGCTGTGTTGAGTTTTGGTCCCTGCTATACAAAAAAGATGCGAACAGACTGGACAGGGTCCAGAGAAGAGCCACAAAGATCATCAAAGGCCTGGGAAGCTGCTATATGACGAAAGGCTGAGAGAATTGGGTTTGTTCAACTTGGAGAAAAGAAGGCTTAGGGGAGACCTTATTACCATGTTCCAGTATTTAAAGGGTGGCTACAAAGAAGACTCCCTTTTTACAAGGAGTCACATGGAAAAGACAAGGAGTAATGGGTACCAAGTTATTCCTGGGGAGATTCCAATTGAACAAAAAAAGAATTTTTTTCACAACAAGAACAATCAGCCTCTGGAATAATCTCCCCAGGGAAGTGGTGGAGTTCCCAACATTGGACACTTTTAAGATTCAGCTGAACAGGGTGCTGGGTCATCTTGTCTAGATAGTGCTTTTCCCAAGAAAGGTTTGAATAGATGGTCCTTGAAGTCCCTTCCAACCTATTGTTCTGAATATATAAAGTTCTGCTAGTGCTTTTGCAGTCCCCAAGGGAGTGTATTTTTTCTGGAGCCTGATAGAGATTTGGCTCTTATCACCATTTTAATAACCAGTCCTTTCCCATATGTAGTGACTCTTGGAGCAGCTAGAATAGAAATTTTGTCTCTTAGCCACCCTGAATAGCTTTGTGAATAAACACAGTGACAAGGATCTGTGGTACCACTTCTATTCTGCACTTTCTCAGAACAGCGTTGGCCTTTACAAAGGGGGAAGGTCAGAGGGAAAGCGCGAGGTGGAGATTAGGTTTGCAAGCTGTCACAATATCTGGGATTGTTCAAAGATGAAGTTTTCTTTCAGGTGCCTCTAGATAAGGAAATATCTTGTTTACTTTCATCATGTCAGATGTCACCAAAGTAATTTTGATGTTCAGTGGCTAACATGAAAGATTTATGGTGTAAATCTGTGCCAACAAAACATTTGAAAAGCACAAGAGCCACTTCAAAAATAGACATGGATCAATAGCAGCAGAGTTCATTAGGATGACAATTTCTTTATTATGTTAGGAAAAGTCATGATAGCTTCATTAGTAATAAAAGGAAGACTCTGTAAGAATTTACAGATTAGTGTATTAGTGTTTATATTACTCATAAGGAATTGATACTTAGGCCTTTTTCATAGCTTTATCGTAGTTGCTAGGTAACAGAGATGTCTGTGACATGCTAATCTTTAAGGATCGAGATGTAAGAAAATTATATTCAACAAAGATATGTGTGAATGGTTGCTCTTTTTCAGTCTCAATCTAGGAAAAAGAGGAGCTGGGAGAATAGACTTTTAACAGTTCTTGCAAGAACTCTGTTGAGATTATGGAGATCTCCACCTGCTCCCTTCTGATGAAGTTTTAACATTATGTGACTGGAAGAATGAAGTTCTTTTCTCACATTCCCTGAAAGTGACTGAAAGCAGCACAAAGGTAAATGACCACGCCATTTGCTCCTCTGCAGTGAGTTCTGGGCTCCTGGTGCCCTGCTATTCTCCCAGCTGCCTTTATAACTCCGAGTGTCTTGTCCCACCTGCCTGCAGTGGTTCCCACAGTCTCAGTTCCTCTTTGACAGGGGAGCAGAAAGAAGTGCCAATATCAGGCAGTATGGCTGAAGTTTTTCTCTCTGGTATCTGGCTGACAAGAGTTCAGCTTTGAGATTTACAGGTGACACAAGCTGCATTGGGTTTTCCTTTTTTCCCTGTGCTCTCGTGGGCTGTCAGTCATACATCAGAGCAGGCAAAACAGTGGCAGATGCAGGTTTTAATGTCATCAAGCACAAGTGATTAGCCTTAACTAGATAAGAGGAAAAGCCTTCAGGGATCCATAGTTATCTCTAAAGGAGACAGAGGAAATGAAAATGTGACATATCTCTGTGGGGTCTGTAGAGCTCCGAGTTCATTTCTTTTAGTGCCTTAGGAAAGGAAAACAAAGATGGATTTCAGCTTTTAGTGCTTTGCTACTAAGATTAATGGTTTGTAGCACTCATAACAACCATATTATTCTTGTAACAATAAGAATTATTATCCAATGGTTTTTGCATTGTTCTTCCCTTGTGCTTGCAGCTTTGGTGTATCTGTCACACACCTGCTTGGTTGGAACAAGGATAATGAATGGTTTACTTGACAAATTCCAACTTTCTGCTGACAAAGAGCAAACGCCTTTCTCAAGTAAAAGGATCAGCACAGTATTTGGAAGACTAGCTCTTCTCTCCTGTTGATTTCTGGGATCTGATTCTGCCCTTTGTTCATGTTGTTTACAAAGGTTTCCACAAAGAAAGGCAAGCTGATTTCAGTGGACATTTCACCACTTAACTTGAAAAGAGATATCAGCAAAGTCACCAGACTGAGGCCATCTCTGAACGGCTTCTTGAAAATACTGAAATGTGAACTCCATTATGTCCCTGTAAGTGGTTACAGAAGGTCTGTGTAACATTTTTATTCCACAGACACAGCAGTGTAATTCTGAGAATTGCACAAGAGTTACAAAGATTTTTTCTAATTCAGATAAGAATAATTTGATCATTATTTTTTAGAACATCTTGTATGTGAGGATTCATGCCCATTCACAAGTAAACAAAGAAAATGGGGCAGAGGGGACTGAAGTCAGACTTTTTATATTTGCATTTATATAATATTTGCAGAGCACCTTAGCTAAATACCTGGAGGATATAACTCACAAAATGCCAATGCACATTAAGTTGAGTATCACACTGCCTGCGCTGTGTTTTACATGCCTGGTTCCCAGAGGGAAATCCCAAAACCAGAGTTAGGCATTTACCTCTCCTAAGCAGTTGACGTTCATTAAAATGGATCCCAGCTCTGATTAGGCAGTGACATAAATATGACCAATTAGAAATTGCACAGCAAAATGTTTCAACTCACTCCCTTTTCAGGAGTTGAGTTCCCATTTCAGAACTAACAGCAAGCACCTCCAGCCCCTTGGGATCTGAAGCCCACATCTTTTCTCCTACAGCTCTCTTTTAAAGAGCTGGGGGAAAAAATTACTCTTTTTATCTGTCTCCCTGCAGAAGTGTGAGATGAAGAACCTTCATCCCACAGACTCCTGCCTAGAAAGTGGGAATCTGGGACACTGGTCTCTCCTACTCTGCCACAATTGAAACCACTCTCCTCAGCTCCTTTTTCTCCTACAGACCCCCAAAAGGTTAATTTAAAATCTGAAAACATGAATGCTTCACTTGTGTTTTCAGGGAGGTGTAATCACAGCATTGCTAGGGCTGTATCTCCAAGGCTGGATGGTCCAGGTGCCTAAAGAAGAAAGTGAGTGTATGGCTGCTCCTGCCAAGGCTGCTGGAGACAGCCCAGTGGGGGACCAAAGGACCTTTGAAGTCACAGAATTCAAGGTCTTTGCCCTGTAACTTTAAGTGTTAACCCAGGTCACTTGACAGCAGGATGGCAATGTGGAGTTTTAATTAACATCCTCCTACACTCTAACCAATCAGTGGGTAAACACTGAATTTGGCTCTCTGTTTTGCATCTAATAGGGACTACTAGCAGGTTTGGGAGGATTTATTCAGGTGCAATAAAATCTTAAGTACTGTAAGAAATTAAGAATACATCTTTATTGCTTCCAGATCAGGCTAAAAATACACAAAATCTTCTCAGATTATAAAAAAATATTGCAGGCTTTTCATTTCTTCCTAGCTTACCATAAAAGGAAACTAAGTATAAAATCTCTTACGTGCATCATTTTATACCACATCATAAAAAAAAGACAGAGCAGATTCTGCTCTATTTGAAATATACTACACTTTTATGCACATATTGTCCAGGCAGATAAATGAATGAGTATATACAGAGTGAATCACACATGCACAAGCCACTACTTTCTTCCACTTACAAATGTATCTTCCTTTTGAGACTATTATTTTCTTTTATATAAAGCCAGTCCCAAAAAATATACAAATTTCCTTTAGGTAATCAGAATGACATGGAGTGAAATCCTGAATGATTTAACAAACTGCATAGAGCCATTCAGTCTGATTCTCCATTGTACACTGCAAATGATGTAAAATGGAGGTGAGTGAAATCATAGCCTGAGTTCTTCATGCTTGGTTTGTGGAGAATGATTGTTCAAGGTGAAAAGTCAAAGACACTGGGCTTTTGGCAGAATGAAGAACGTGGAAAGGGTTCTGCCCATTATGTCCATTATGATATTAGTAAACATATACCATCTCCATGACTGCAACTGCTGACTGAACGAGAGTTGCAATGAACAATAAAGATGTCATCTTGCATTATCTGGAATGGCAAGAAATTGCCCATTTAAGGATCCAGGCCTTTTTAAATATAGAGCAGGAGAAGGCATACTCCTGTAACATGTTTCAAGAAATGACTTAAGCACTACATTTCTCTTCTTTCAACAGCCATTTCCCATTTAGATCTGTAATATATTTGAGTAATACAGCCACTGTAACCCTTTACATTTATAAATATGTACACTTACCTGTGTATCTGCCCAGATATATAAGTAGTAGATATATAAGTATCTATCTGTGCATAGATAGCCACAGCATTTACAGGATGGCATGTACACATCTATCTATTACCAGGCACGCCTGAATCGCATACATCTTCTCAAACATTCAGAGTAAACATGAGAAAACTGTAGCCGGGAATCTATGAGAACACTCATCATTTTCAAGATTACCACATCACCAAAACTTACGTTTCCTTTGAAATGATTTATTTTTATCCCAAAATATTTGCCGCTTTTTAACCATAGATGTAACACGGTGGCTTTATTGTTATTAATAATTATTCATAATATCTGGTGCAAATACACAGAGTGATACTAACCACAGATTACTTCTTATCTTCATCTTGAAGAAGGCTGGGTACTCCTTACCCTAATGAAGCTGTTATACAATTCTGTATTTTTTACAGATTTATAGGAGCCCAGTAGTACTAGCTGATAGCACCATTCTAAGGGCCTAAGTTATTCAACCTCCATTCACAGTAGTTACTATCAAAACAGCAGTAATTCAACTTCTTTTTGTAATAATTAGGAAACTTTCTCCACTCTTTTTTTCCACGTCTAAATCTCGTTTTCTGATTCTGCACTTTCATGAGCGTTCATTATTTGCCTTCATTTTATTTCCAGCCCAAAGAAAACAAGAGTGATAAACTGGCTGTAAGGTTTGATTTTAAAATTTGACACCTCTTTTTCCTGGACCTGGGAAGGCCCCAGTGTAGCTTAGGCTGTCATGGCAGAGTTACAACGGGGACCTGAGGGAAATAAAGTAATTTTATGGAAAGTGGTGCTTTTTGAAGCAGCACAGGAATTGTTTGGTGAGCATTAATTAGGATGACCAACATGCTATGTGATGTTCATGCCAGAGGAGCTCCCTTAGGCATAGTTAGTTCCTGCATTGTAGATTAGTGGACCACTGCATAAGTAGTAGGTGCTGCATTCCAATCAGTGCCAATAATTTACCAAAACTCAGGGGAACTAGATTCTTTCTTGAATGAACAGGGAAAGGCTTTTGTTGTGATCTGAAATGCTTTTGTGCAAACATAAGACGCCTTCTTCATGACCTCGAAAGAGCCTCTATCATAGAGGCTTTTCAGAAGATGGGGTCATTCACAATGCACTCTGTACTGTCATAGGCACCAAACCTATCCTGAGTGGCCAGCTGCATACCAAAACATGAGCTTCATGGTGCCTTGATTGTAACCTAGAGATTTATGTCCGTCTCCATAGAGGTTTTTGTCGATTACCACTTAAGAAACCACATTCACGCACTCCACCACACTCATTCAAGCTGCGTGTCAGCTCTCAGATTGTTAGTTCAAATTGGAAAGAAAGGAAGGCCAAAGAAGTTAAACTTTATTCATGTAGCCGCAGCCAGGACTGAAATTATTTTTATTTTACAGGCACCGATTGTAATCTCTCCTGATTTGAGTTAGAACAGAACAATTCTGTTCAGTGATTTTACTTTTCAGCTAAGTTCTTCTAACTAACTACACTTTCTGAAATTAGCAGCCAGTTTTCACAGGCAGTGGCTGCTTCTAGCAGTGATAATGCCCAGTGTTTAGAGTTAGTACCAGGGATTGATGTGCAGACCAAAGCCACTGCTAGATCCTGTGTATCACATTGGGGGGTGCAACAAGTAAAAAGGCTGCACCTGCAGGGAGCAGCAGACAGATGGGTGCCCTTAAACTGCCCAAGGGAGTATTCCATCCCATAGACGCCACATTCGGCTGCTGGGGGCCCTTGTTCGGTTGCCCTCAGCTCAGGGGCTCTTGCTCTGGGCACTTGCTCGAATTCTTCCTCGTTCCTCCAATGGCTGGAATCCAAGAAGGACTCTGTTCATTCTGCTTTCAATCCTGATCGGAGTGTTCCTGAATTCAGTACCAGAATCCAGCTGCTGAACACAGTTCCTGTCTGCTGCTGGGCCAAGTCTGGGACTTTCTCAGTGCCGGCTCCACAACATCAGTGGTGGCGGTGATGTACTTGCCATCAGGGGGGTTTGGGTTCGATACTGGTCTTGTATATATTTGTATATATTCCATTTTATTTTTATTATTATTTTCCATTTTCATTAAAGCTGTTCTAGTTTCCTTTTCTAATTGATGTCTCTCTCTCCCTTATTCCTTTTCTCTTCCCCTTTGAGGAGGGATTGGGATTAACAGAGAGCATCTGTTAAGGGTTTAGTGGGCTGCCCTGACCCTAAACCGTGACAGTAAGTGCATGCTTTGTCGGCCCTTGGGTCTCAGAAGACAGGGCTATAGCAGAGAAACATCAAATGACTGTGTACTGTTACACCAGGGGCTAAGAGGAAACACACTGTTACTATGCTCCCCCCTCAAAAAAAATACAATCTGCTCAAAAAGCCCTTTGCAAGCACAGAACTTAGAGTTGCAACAGAGACTGTTGCTGTGAAAATCACACCCACTGTTCAGTGCAACTAAAGCAAAACCAGGTACATGCTTGCCAGACCTCATCTTGACAGATCTCACTTCTCTTCATACAACCCTTCTATCAATCGTGTTCCTTCCTTGTACCTCCCCACTGTTCCATTTTCCCAGTCTGATTCTTGAGGGTTTTCCACCAATCTCTCTCCTCAATTTCCACTTCAATGCAATTGTACATAATACTTCAGTTTCTCTCCTGGGTCACCCAACAAAAACAAACACAGAGGCACTAGACTTGTGAATCATTGTGGGGACATGTGGAGTGCTGTATACCTGCTCTGCTAATCTAGTCCTTTTTAAAAGCAGGCTGAGATAGTGACACCAGTAAAGATTTGAACATCTGAATCATTTGAAGATTAGAAGTTGTACATAGTTCAGTGTTTAGCAGTGAAGAAAGATTAAGGGAATTGCAGCATTATGTCCTGACATGCATATTCACACCCACACATCACACATCTCATCAGTCTAATTTCAGATTTAAGAGATTAAAAGGGCAGTCTTTAGCTTGAGAGGTGCAAAATTGGCCTCTATTTCTAGTATCTCCATGAGATACTACAAAAAATGAGTGAGTATAATTGGGATGGAGATTTTCCTCTAAGAGAATATGCTTGTGTTTCTGTTTTTTCTATGATCAATTACAAAACCGTCAACTTGACTGCTTAAGAACCTAGTAGTATCAAATCATCATTCATATGTGATACTGAACAAAATAAAATTCAGTGAGGAAACAGGTTTTTTCATGTTCCTAACAGGAAAATTATTGTAAACATTCTAGAAAGTACTTTTACCTCTTCCTTTTCGTTTGCTTTGACTGATTTTGAGGCTTTTGTTCTCCTAACGATGACCAGAGGCAAAAGCAGATGACAGAAGATTCTCATGTCAGGCAGAGCAGATTCTGCTGATCACAGAAGAGAGACTTAATTAAAGCCCTGTCACTTGAATGGTGCAGTTATTTGTCACACAGAAGAGATTCTTTGACACAGAAATATTTCTACAGTCTGTTGGTGGATGTTCAGAGACAAGCACACAGCTCCGCAGTTTTCACAGCAAGTGTTGATGTCAGTTCATTGTCAAATTTGAATGTATCAATCAATGAAGTAACAAACTTAAGTCAGACTATTGTTCCTGACAGAGAGTAATTTCTGGCTTGAAGGAAGATAAATATTATAAATCCAAGATATCTGATCTTGGGAATATTTTTATAACACACCTATAAGTCTTTTAATTCAGTTTATCATTTTCTGATAAAGAATGAGATAGTTCCCACACTCCAAAGTGTGAATTTAAAATTGATTCTTGCACTTAAGTAATCCCACACCTAACTTTAACTCTTCTTTTAATTTTCAGAGTTTATTCCCAGTAATGTATTTGACACCAAATTTGAATAGCCAGTTCAGAACCTGGAACAGTCAAAAGTTTCTGCCCTCAGAGCAGTGGAATACTACATTTATGAGAGTTGCATATTAAGTCTGTGTAAAACATTGTTCTAGTTACCATGACTACCTCTAATAAATGTTTGTATACCTCAGCAGTGTCTACATCCAGTTAAAAACCTTTTATTGACATTCACTTCCTGCTGTATTTGGCACAATAAACTGAAGCCAGGAACAATTATGATTTTAAAGGAAACAGATATCGCATGTTCACACTTTCAAACCTGTTTTTTCAAAATCCCGAGTGGTTAAAGTAGCACATACACAATTAAAGCACACACAATGATTTCAGTTATTTCTGGAGCAGCCAGTAGGAGGGCAGATGTCTGATTTGTGCATAACAAACACATGCTCAGCAAAGTTCACTACCCAGCTTGGTAGTGTTAGTCACGTTAAAGTACAGATTCCCATGTAATCTGGAGCACCAAAGGTATTAAAAGTCCTACTTCATGTCTAATTATTTTGCGTGAAAATATCACAGGCAACGGATACAAGTTGAGGCTGAACTTTAGGAGAAACCTCTGCATAAGAAGGGCAGTGCAGCACTGAAGCAAGGCTGACTAGAGGAATGTGGGATCTTCATCTCTGAAGGTTTTCAAGACTTGGATAGACAATGTCAGTTGCTGTAGACATATTAGTTGGTTTTTATTCTCTTGCCTAGGAGAAACTGAACAGCTGCTGGCTCAGAAGATGGCACAAAAATAAAATAAAAGTGTGTCACATTTTCCAGGGATTTGTGAAGTACTGATGTTATCTGTCTCTTGCAGTGTAAAACTTCTGAGTTTTAAAGTTAGATGTATTGGATAGGTTTGCTAGGATTGGACTCCAAGCTTTCATAAGGGTAGACTGTTTTTGACAACTAGACCAAGCTCTGAGTAAGGTGTATTCAAAGATGAGCAGCTCTTTTGAGTAAGCTCAATAAGTCTTTGGGTATCTAGAATGCAATGAGAAGGGGAATATGCTTCTGTGGAACAAGGCCAATCTTTCATTAAGTAATTTTACTGTGCTACATTGATACTAATTTGCACTGTACCATTTCGATGGGAAGAAAGTATCATTTTAATTGAAGTGTTGGTTCCATTCTAAGTCTCTTAGGGACTGCAATGCCCCTTGAAGAAAAATTAACCTTTGGGCCACAACTTCTTGTTCTTCAGTCAAAAGCAAATACTTCCAGAAGTTTGATAAAGTCTACACTAAGAAGCACATAGAAGACACATTTTATCTGTTTTCAGAAATACTCGTTTGCCTCAAAAGACACTTACATTGTAGATTTAATCACCTGTGTATAAAGTTTACAGAAAAAGAAGCAAATTCTGCTCACTACCTAAAAGACTACTGGCCATTATGTCTCTTTAAGGATCTGTTTTAGGGTTTCCTCATGCAGAAATCTCCCAGAAGCCAAATAAGCAGCAGTGGCAATGCAGCATAAAAATTGTTCAAACTCTGTCTAGCATTTACTCTTAAAATTGAACTGCAGCACTGGATAGAAACATATCATTAATATATTTGTAAAATTAAAATTGTACTTAATATTAGTATCCTTGTTCTAAATACTATTTGTTCCTGTCTCTAAATCCTTTTATTTCCTGTCCTCTATTCTCATCCAAGACACCCTTTGCAAGAGTGAGTTGGACTCTGGTGCACACCAAATCACACACCTTTTCATTCACCTCTCCCTGATCCCTGATATTTCTGGTTCAGTGTAGTTCTTCCTCTTTCCCAGACCTCAGTTTTCCAATACATCCCACCTACCTCAGCTGTTTTTTGGCAGAAGTGGAACAGTGGGAACTGGCAGCTGGCAAGCAGCAGCCTCCAGCAGATGCGCAGCACAGGGAAGGAAGGAAATACTGTAGCAAATAGTGCAGATGGAACATGACCCTATTGTGTTCACTTGGCCCTGCCATTCAATGAACAAATCCTTTCCTTAGCCCTGAGTAGCTTTTTTGTGGCTGCTGCTGCAAATCAAGGCTAGTCAACAACTCGTTACACAACTGGACACTAAGAGTTTTCTTTCTTAAACGTCAGACTTGCCACAGGTTTAGTTTGTCATGAGGAACAATAGCTGCTGCACCTATGAAGAAATAACCCTTAGGAACAGTAGAGTTACTTTAACAAGGTGTTAGGTAGGAGGCATTCCTGATGAAAATGCCTGAACATCTTTTTTTCCTTTTTTTTTTTTTTTTTTTGATAAACACAGTTATCGTATTGCTAGACTTCTGGCAGGCAAGGCACACAAATGTATATTACACACAATATGCAGCAAGGTGTGCTAGCAAGCAAAAAAAAATAATTTTAAAAAAATAAATTAAAAAAGTCTAAAATCTATTTTCAAAAAACATCAAAAGAGGGCTTTTATATTAAATTGTAGTGCTATATCCTCATAAAATTCTCCCTAGGACAATTTATTAAATGATGTTTTCTTTTCAGCCTTAACTTACAACTTCCTGTTTACTTGGAATTGTAGAATACGGTTTATTTTCAGTCTTGTGTTTGTTTCCTTTTCTTCTTTTTATTTATTTTTTTTCTAAATTATTTCAATGACTTGTAAAAGCTGATAGGGAAGTTCGTTCCGAGGAAGAAGTTAATGAAGGCAGCAGATCTTGATTCCTTACAGAATTAGAAAACTGTGTCCATGGAAACAAAAAGAGAAGTAAAACCTGAGATTCCCCTTTTCTTCTCTGCTATATGACATGATGAGAAACAACCAGTGTAGTGATATCTGAGGACAAATATTTTGTTGTAGCAACTTCAAGACATGAGGTGCCAGGAAACTAGCACCAAACAAGCTCCAAATGATGACACATTTTGAAAGGTAACACCTGCTGTTTCCCCAACTACTGTGTCTTGGCATGCAGCTTGCAACTAGTATCCCTGAGCTATTGGTCTGCAGGCTTCTATTGGTTTTGTAGCTACTGGTTCTGTATAAAAACAGAAATTAATTTTGGTATGGGCTCATGGAAATATGTCACGATGAGTTAATGCATTACTGTAACTTTAATGTTGCTAATGTCCCACACATGGTTTGGGAGATACTCACACAACTACTTACGTTTTATTAGGTTTTGTAATCTAGAAAGTTACAGCACATTTTGTGATGATATGTCAGCAAGCTTGATCTGGAGTGGCTTTTTTCTCCAACTGTGCTTTTTATCTTCCTGTATTTTTCAATTTTATATTGAGAACTGTATGCACATACTAGTCACTCCAGAAAACACTGTATTTATAGCACATATTTTTTAAATCCTTTTTTAAAGAAACACCATCTTAACAAGATAACTCACATCTCTTATTTATCTCTGACATGACTCCCAACAGCGTTGTAACATCTTCTTTACTCTTCATTTAGAAACATTGGCCTTCCATCCTTTTACTTTTCCCAGAGAACACAGACCTGTTTTCCCTACTCATTTTCAGTAGGTTGTTTTTTCTGTATCACTCTTGGAGCAGTTTACTGAATCCTCTCTATTGCCACAGATATAAGTTAAACACCTCTATTTTAATAACTTGTGGCAGCCCTTTCATTTTAAACCTATGAGAAATTTGGAGATCAATTTAGCAAACATAGTCACAGCTATGAAACACGAGTAAGGTAAAATACACACACTCCCCACACACATACTGGTCAGGAACAGAGCATTTTGATTTAATTTTAGTGACCAAAAGCTAAGCCTTATCACCTAATCCAGGTAGGTTTTTGCTCTCAAAACTTTCAGTTCTGCCAAACAAGGACCACAAGCAAAAAAGATTCAAACTTCATTTTGACCAGTAGCAACAAACTAAATGCTCAGACTCCACAAGACACAGCTACTGTTTTTCTCTACAGTTTTTCAGCTAGTCAACCCAGTCCAGCTATTCCTTCCTTTCTTCAACTGTCCTGGTACCTCCTACAACAGCAACCCTGCTCATTTAAAATGCAGAGCCCTTTTAACAACTATAGTCCTTGACTGCCACACTGGTAGTGACCTGAAGCTTGTCTCAAAATAATCTGAATAACTGGATGAAGTACAAGTCCAGCAAATGGTGAGCACAGGAACATCAGTAAGATCTTCTCTGATTTAAAAATCAGTCTTTTTTTCATTTATTTACCCAATTGACTAGAACACAGCAGGAAATACTGAGACACAGCAAAAGTGATAGTAGTTCTCTGTTAAATCATGCTGGGTAGCTTGCACTAATTTATTTGGGAAAACACCCTTTTTACTTTGTCCTAGTCTGAAAAAATCCCTAAAACTGAGTCTAGAATTGGCAAGGCTTCAGAAACATCTTCTAGTGGCACCACAAAACCCTTCTACCCCATGGCAGTGATTAAGCGTAGACTTCAGCGCACATCTTCGCCCGAAAGAAACAAAGTGGACAGGTATTTATGCTGTAGCAAGAGTGTATCTGGCTAAAAATGCTCCATAATCATACATTTCTCAACTCTGAGTGACTTCATCTTTTAGATATCTTTGGGATATCTTCTACAGGAAGGCTGATATCTGCCCTTGAATGGAGATTATCCAAACACTTCTGAACACTATTTGAACATATTTCATTTTTAACCTCAGAGGGTCATTGACTTCACTGTAGTGTCAGAGATGTCCAGAGTGGGTGCTAAACAATGTATCTCCCGAACTGGAAGCAGCATTATGCTGTTATGTTACTGTTATGCTTCCCTTGGGCTAATTAGCCCTGATTCAGGGGCACAACACTGTGCTAACAGCTGTGCTGCTGCCAGTGTCCCCGGATAACTCATACAAAGAGATAGCTCATGTACCTGCGCTGTGTAGACAAACCCAGAGTCCAATTTTTTCACTTGCACTCTGTAGAAAACTTTTTAGAAGTCCAGAATTGTAAAGTCCTTGGCTTCTCTTTAGAATTCTTTCTGGCAATTCCTCCAATTAGTCATGTATGACTTCATATTTAATAGCTATAATTAAATCATAATTTATCCTGTGCTTTAACTGTGAGCTACACGGACAGCTTCATTTCCTCTAGATAGGAGAGTTGCTCAAGTCAATAGTTTCCTGGCTATTCCATAGAAGCAACTCACATGGTAAAAGCAAGATTAACTGAAACATCTGATGTGCTGAAACATCCCTCTTTCCAAAGGACTTTTAAAGTATTTGAACTTGTTTCTTTGCCTGAGGACAACAAGAAGAATTCTTTCTGCACAAGAGCTTTATTATTTCTTCTAGTTTTTGCTTTTTTTCAGTTTACTTCTGGTAACATTTCAATTTCTTTGAGTAATTCTTCTTCCTATGGAGGAAAAAAAAAAATCTTTCCTATATCTACTCTTTTACCTTGTATAGTGAGCATTACTGTCATGTTTTAACAGTGTCTTTACCACAAAAAAATTGCCACCTTTTGAAAGTCCGGTAGCCTCTTTCAGATGTTTCCTGTTTTTCCTATAATAAACATGACTGATGTGTTATTGATTTCTGTGGAGTCTTGCTTTCTGTTAGCACCACCTGGTTTACAGCTATGCCACTGTGTCACTGTTAAAGTGACACTCTGCTTAGGCTGATAGCTATAAGGAGAGACCTGTCCTGCCTCAAGAAGTACAAACAGACCACACACTTGAGGCACCAAAGGCCAGAAACGCTACCAACTTAGCAGTGACTACACAGGAAAGTCCACTCAAGGCATATCTAATACCTTAACCTACAGATCATGATTTCACTATGCTATTGCTTGCTTGTTTGTTTGTTTGATTATGGTTATTGCAGACAAGTTCCGATGTTTTCCTTTATTCTTTAACACTGGGGCCCTGAATCATGATTACAGTAATCTGAAAACCAACTTTCAAATCTATCGTTATTAATAATTCTCAACAACAGTATCGAGCATGTAGAACATGGAGTGAAAATAAGAAAAGATTAATATTCTTAGGCTTTATTCTTGCCTTTTTTTTTCCTAATCTTGCTAGCTTTTTAAAATCCATCTCTCCCCCAGATGCTGGAAATGGGTCCTCTCTTATTTTATTTTTTTTTTCCTCCGTGGCCAGTTCTGTTGCTTTTAGAATTCCCTTTCCTCTTTGTTTCTCCATCCTTGAGCAATAGTTAACACTATTAAGTTAGAGATTTACTTAGTTATGATTATCCACTTTAATCTTGGTTTACTGAGATACTCTTAATCAAGGTCCATATTTTACCTTCCCTGCTGACTTTCTTAACATCTCTTTATCTATCTGTTTAGCAACAATTCATCATAATATCAGTTCAAATGACACTTATTTCCTAGTTCGTTGTGAGTTACTTCTTTATTTTGAGACTGTGCATCTTTCACCTTTCAGTCTGCTATTTTTCTACATATTCTTTGCTGGTTATAGAATAATTTTCTGGTTGAAGTTGTTTCTTTGGCAGACAAGGAGCTGAACATTATAGTATAATAACCAATGTACTTTGGATGATCAAAAGTCTAGCCCAATCTAGGTAGCCCAATCTACCAATCTTGATAATGGCTATCAAAAGTTGTTTAAGGAATAGCAGAAGCATATGCAATTAATTCAGTGATCTTTTCCCGATGTATCCAACCTGCTTCTAATAGTCAGCTTATGGACCTCCTGTGCCAGAGGTTCCATTCAAAACAACTGGGAAAGACTGTTCTCGCAAGAATTTATCTGACCCCTTTTTGAACACGTGTAAACTTTTGGCTTCCAGAATATCCTGTGGCAATGAGTTTTGCTATGTACATGTGTGTTGCATGAAAATAATTCCTTTATTGTGTGTGTTTTAAACCAAATCACTTAGCTGGATATGTTTCCAAATAGATACAAATAATGAATTATGGTTCCAGATTTTTCTTCCCTTCACGATATATGATATTTGAACTTCTTTCATAGGCCCCAGCTCCTTTTAAAACTCATATATTCATCTATTGCATCTTCATTTACGCGGAAGAAGGTGAATCATCATTTCCAAAAGGCATCCAGGATCACCTCAAGCAGACCCACAAGGTATTTGATTTATGAACCAACACTCAGGTTCCAAGCACAGCCTCTTAGTTGTAAGGCAAGCAGTGGTGTTCTGCATAACTCTCCAGCCATCTGTGTGGCTCACCTTTGGATTTACTACAATGTCGTTAAGTGTGGGGTGGCTTTGCAGCTGCAAGCTGTGCATCAGAGCCATTTAGCAAAATGCGTAAAGGGAAAGGCAAAGCACAACGTGGCAAGATGCTTCATATCCAGCACACCTGGAGCTGAACTGAGCTTTTGGGACAGGCAGGTAAGCAGCCAGGCAAGTAATTGCTTAGTACTCAGCCATCTCTTAGTTACCACATTGCTTAAGAAAAATGTGTAATCACTCCAACAAGCAGTTCTACATGATATGTAGGCAGACTGTCTGTGCTACAATTTAACAGCCTCTAGCTATAAATAACATTATTAGGAAAGCACATTGCCTTAGATGGAGAGAAGAGAGATAATCACCTTTCTGACTGTCTAGAAACATATTTAGATTTCATGCTTAAAGATTAAAAATAGACTCAACAAATGCATTCAGTTTTAGACACTGGGTTAAGCTTCTTATTCAAATGATACAATTGACACAATAATGCCAACGGTTTATTAAAAGTTTTAAAACTCATTAAAATGCTGGTCAAAAAGCTGAAACCTTAAAAGGTTCTTTAATTAAAAAGTGAAACTTAGAGTCATGACAGATTGTTTCCAGGAGGTAAAACACAGATGGCTGACACAGCTTCTCCCCAGCTCAGTGTATGCACCACCCTCCCAATGGACACCATTGCCCTGAACCAGGGACAGTTGAACTACCACAGATTTCAGCAGAGGTTTCCACCCAGCATTGGGATTGGTTTATGTAAAATGTCATCCTGAAAATTCTGGCTGATTCTAACGGGGACATTCTGCATGACTCTTTGCCATGTCAGGGGTGTTATGGGCTAGAGCCATGTCCCTGCTGTCCTTGTCCCAGTGTCAGATGGTGGGGCTACTTGGCATGCTCTGCACTGTCCTCTTCCTGGAGCAAAATAGAAAAGTGATAGCTGCAGCCTATTGCTCACATCTTTCTTGCTCTCATACCTTCAATTATTACATCTTTACATGGTGGGAAGAAAGACCCTGAGCCCTGTGCTGCTGCTTCTGCTTTTGTGCCACTGTGCCCATTCCCCACTTTCAAGCACCATTGGCCCATGGATATGCTGGCCTGCTGAAAAGGCTGAGTGTCTCACCTGGTGAACCCTAACCTAGAGTGCCTGAGAACCATTTGCCCAGTGAACATATTCCCAGGAAGTTGCATAACCACACAGCTTGCAGCTTCCTATGGGTAGCCACTTTAGCATACCTTCTGATCAAAGAAAGTGGATATAGCTTTGTGGTAAGTTAAATGAGCAAGTTTTCACTGAAGCCATATTGACCTAGTCAGCCTGTGTGTGGATGTTGATGTCACAGCTTTCACAAGCATTGTTAGGATGCACAGAAAGGTCTGCACCGGGTGTCTGTGAGGTACACCATTACAGTCCTTTATGGTGTTTCTTTCAGTTTAGTCCATTGAAGGTCCAAGAAGCCTCAGAAACAGCAGCATTGCTTCAAAGCCTGCCAGCCTGACCTGTGACCAGCTGTAACCAGCAGCAGGTGGTGAGGTGGAATTTCGCCAAGCAGATAAGCGTATCTCTGTGGAAAAAATTAATAGGCCAGACTTATTGAGCTAGTGATCTACTTATCAAACTAAGCCAACTAAGTTGGTCTTCCACTTTCTGTTTGTAGAGATGCAAAATAAATACATGCACACATTGAGCCACAGTGCTTGAGCAAACAGTGAGTAGAGGACGTAACTGGCCTACAGCCCGTACAGGATATTCATTCACACAGGATACCTGCTCTGAACACTCCTTGCTATAAATTTTGGTTTGGTTGTTTTCTTGACAGAACGGCAATCACACACCCAGGCACTCCCCATATGTTCTCAGCAAAGCTGTAAAACGAGCTCTCTGAGTCAGGAGTTACACATTTTGGGTAAATAACACCTGATAACGACCCACAGCCTCCCTAAAGCCTTCTACAAGGATATCTGGTGTGGGACTTCACTGGCATGCATGGTCTTGTATGACTGCCAAATCTGCCATGTGGGATAAATTATTTTTATAGCTTACGAAGTGTATAAATATGGTAAAAGAATCTGCATTTTTGTCTCCAACATTTGGTTAATCTGAAATCAAATACTTGCACCTTCTGTTATCACATACTTGCCTCTGCACGTCATTGGTTTACCTGGTCAAAATGACTGGTCCTTGATCTTCATGCCTTTCCAAACTTCATAGTAGCTGGCTTATTATGGTTATTCATCTCAACTATTTCTTTAGGAGAGAATGACCAGAAATAGAGATGTATCTAAACACAGAAACACCATAGACATAAAAAACACTGGTATGTTAGTGGTTATATCACATGTATGCAATATTAACCGAGTAGCTGAGAATACGAGCGATATCTAAGTTAAAAACAAACAACTTCATTATAAGCCAGGCAGTAAACAGACAGCTGTCTTCTAAAGGATATTCTACTTCCTGCTGCCTTCCACATACGTAATGTTTATTTTAAATTTCAGCAGGCTTATGCAAACTGGACAGATTTACAAACTTCTGATTAGGTTGTTTAACTTTCTGGTGAATGAGTGGTACAAATCCTTCTTTGTGACAATGCCCAGAAGATAAACGTATTGCAGATTCTTGCTGTAGAGATTTGGCTCCTTATTTTGAACTGTAGCAGCTTAAGTTTGCAGATGACACCAAGTTGGGCAGAACTGTTGATCTTCTTGAGGGTAGAAAGGCTCTACAGAGGGACCTAGACAGGCCAGATCCATGGGCTGAGGCCAATGGTATGAGGTTCAACAAAGCCAAGTGTCAGGTTCTGTACTTGGGCAACCACAACCTCATGAAACGCTATAGGCTTGCGCTAGAGTGGCTGGAAATCTGCCCAGCAGAAAAGGACCTGAGGGTGTTGGTCAACAAGCGGCTAAATAGGGGCCAGAAGTGTGCCCAGGTGGCCAAGGCGGCCAACGGTATCTTGGTTTGTATCAAAAACAGTCTAGGCAACAGGACTAGGGAGATGATTATCCCCCTGTACTCAGCACTGGTGAGGCCACACCTTGAATACTATGCTCGGTTTTGTGCCCCTCACTACAAGAAGGACATGGAGGTGCTGGAGCAGGTCCAGAGAAGGGCAACCAAGTTTGTGAAGGGTCTAGAGCAGAAGTCTTACGAGGAGTGGCTGAGGGAACTGGGGTTGTTTAGTCTGAAAAAAAAACAAAAAAGGAGGTTGAGGGATGACCTTATTGCTCTCTACAACTACCTGAAAAGAGATTTGTAGAAAGGTGGGTGCGTGTCTCTTCTCGCAAGTGACAAGAGGAAATGGCCTCAAGTTGTGCCAGGGGAGGTTTAGGTTGGATATTACAAAAAATTTGTTCACTAAAAGGGTTATCAAGCACTGGGAACAGGCTGCCCAGGGAAGTAGCTGAATCCACCATCTCTGGACATGTTTAAAAGTCTTGTATATATGGCGTGTAGGGACACAGTTTATCTGTGGACTTGGTAGAATTAGGCTAATGGTTGGACTGATGATCTTAAAGGTCTTTTCCAACATAAATGATTCTATGATTCTAAGGTCCTGGTGTGATAGTAAAGAGCCAACATCCATGCTTACACACAATATTCAGCCAGTGGATAATATTTGGTATGTGCAATTTTTGCTTGTTTGATTCTCAAAACACTGACTTTGCAATCGTGAAACAGGGAAATTAGAAGCTTCATAATAAGATCTTTCTTTAGTTAAACCAGTTTCTCTGCAGCTGGTGAGGCTGTTACCACACACTTTGATCAAACACTGTGCCTCTAAAGCGAGATGAGTTACACAGTCGTTTTGCATGAGTATTTCTGATAGATTTCTTTTGGATTAGTGTTAGTTGCTATTAATTCCCATGAGTATTCCTGATCTAATCTCCTTTCTCATGAGGGATATGACCCAGGTCTCAGCAAAATAGATGGGAACCTTTCCATTAATTTCAGTGGGAACTAAAGTGATCCCTGAAGGTCAATTAGCAGATCATTGCTTAGTTATGTGCAAATCTCTGCTAGGGAAGGATTTTACAACTGTTTTGTAAAGGAGCCATCCAGAAACAGGATGTTTGTTTCCTATAATTCACAACTCCATCGGGTAATGCAACAGAATGCATCATGAGTGTTAACATGAGCACCAATATCTAGACAAAAATCTCGTTTATTCACTGTCATCAGGACTCTTGAAAAAGTACACTCCATAAATTCTTAATGATTAGTACCTAAAATAAGTGTCACTGAGACACACTGGATCAGAGCAGAAAACAAACAAGGTATCATATTCTGAGATCCTTTTAGCGGTGTTTAATTATCACACCTGAAGAAAGTACTGGCCTTTTTTTGAAAGAAATATTTTTCTAAAGGTGATATTTACGCAGATCATAAAGTCTCCCAATTAGAACAGATATAGGGAAGCCAATGCAGGAAGAAGGTTGCCTCATTGTTTTGCATTGTTTCCCAGTTTATAGAGTTAAAAACAGATTCCAGTTTTCAGATAATCCTCCTTTGTCCAGAACCAAATACCAACACTTCTTGTGGTTTTTGCTAGATTAGTAATAGTATCTAAACAGCATTTTGAAGAAATACTAGTTAGAGATGTGGGGAAAAAAAATGAAAAATCAAATAAAGTGCAACGTGTGTTTTACCATCCCAGGCTATCCAAATATATTTCCATGACAACTGTCTTTTTGGATGAATGAAATATGGGTAAATAATTTGAGGAGTGTCACTGGGAGATTATTTATTCAACAAGAAAACAATGGGTAGTGTTGAAAGAGAAACTTCTGGCCAGAAGACTAGCAAAGGAGTTTCTAAAAAGATCACTCAAGGCCCATCTTCTTCAATATTGTCATCAGAGAATTTGACACAGAAATAGAAATGAGCTAAGGAAAGCTGGTAAAAATTCTTATTTGAAAGTATTTGTCATCACAGTGAGGGACCAGGGTATTTTAAAGGAAGAACTGACCAACTTTGAGGTCTAAAGTAACAGAAATGGCATAAAATGCAACTTTATGATTGCAAAGTCTTTCAATTGCTAATAAGATTTTTTGCTACAACACACTATTTGGAAATAAATGAGAAGGAGAAATAACTGAGAGCTTCAGTTGCTCACAGGATGATCATGATGCATCAGTGTGATCTGACTGTGAAGAAGGCAAGTGCAACCCCCATAAATCCATTTTCCAGGAGAGATAAGAATCTATTAATGTCATTGGCCTTGCAAAACCTCCTCTGTATACAATTCTGATTGCTTGTGTTCAAAAAAGATGAATGCAAGCTAAAAGAAATATAGTGAACGAAGTAATGACAAGCAACTGAAAGTGTTTAACTTGTCTAGCAAAACAAGAACTGTGAGGTAATATGTTTGCTGCACCCCAGCGGTAAAATAGAGGAGTGAGAAAAAAATAGTAGAGCTAGAGGACAACGTCAGGATGTTTAAGGCCAAGTATAAATGGGCCATGGGTGAACATAGCCTAGAAATTAGTAAGAATTTTGTAACCATCAGAACCTGGAATAGCTTTTCTCCTACAAATGTGAAGCCATACTTCTGCAGTGGAGCTTCATGAGCTTCTAAAGAAAAGAATATAACATGGCCACCCAAGATAGCAAAGATTTGCACTTCCATGCTAAAGTTTTATATACACTGACTGAAGTCTTCACTTCACTTAAAATCTCCTCCCGTGTTTTTGATGAGGAGATAGGTGAATGCGGACCATTTAGGGGCCCAGCTGCAGTCCTGCCACCAGCCCCTGAGGCTGATGGCTGTTGCAGCAAATTCAAGAACAGATTCGCAATCAGATTGTGAGACAGAGGTGGGATGGATGTAACCTTTTCCACAATATTTTCCCTTGCTGCGGCACCACACAGTATGAAGTGCATTGAAGAGATGGAACAAATTTTTTTTCATTCCATTCGCCTCTGCCCCCTATTTACCTTCATAAATGTAAACCATTACATTGACTGATGCAGAAGTATTCCCAAAGGAGAGAAGCAGGGTAATTCATATTCTTGACTTATTGTTGCTAACAGTTAAACCTAGGATTATTTTCTCAGAACACGAAAAAACTTTTCCACAGGTAGAAACTATAGTGATAACAGTGTTTCTTCAATAAATACTTCTTAGTGTTATAGCCAAGATTTCTGTTCAGGTCTATTGTTCTTCTAGACATCTGTGTGGCTTAACTGTAAAAGTAAAAACTGTCACAGATTGTTGGAAGGATTGAGATAACAGCAGCAATTTTTAGACAGTTTATTTAATTAGTATTCTTCCCTTTTGCTGAAGGAATATCATGTGTTAACCTCCATGGTGTTGTGTGAGGGCTTCTTACCTTTGCTTTACACATGGGGACCTGAGAGACTGTATGACTCACTGGAAAAAAAAAAAAAGTAGAGAAATACTGTGAAGAGATCACAAGCAAGATCTCCCAAGGCCTGGAATAGTGTTCCAGCCATTGAATAACCCTTCTCTTTCATCCTAGAAAACTTTAGCTGAGGTTACCAAGAGTTCCTGAGTGTGAAAGGCCAATGGGATTCATGCCTGGAATAGAAAGTACACAGCAAAGCCACATATATTTCTAGTCCGTGCAGCTGAAATGACAAACAACAAGCCATCAATACTTTTTACAACATAGAAGAGATGTGGCTACAGAAGGACTCTTGGCACACAAGCCCATTAATTTTGGCTCTCTGAATAAAGTGTTGGGCTGTCCTGTAAAAAAAAAAGGCATTCTGTTTCTGTTGTGAAAGAGACCATGTAAGAGCAGAGGCAGGCAAATACATAAGAGAGCTTAAAGAAGGAAACCTCTGACGCACTATGTGTTTCAGATCTTTGTCTTTGATTTAACTTGGCTGTGGCAAGGAGCTGTTGTTTATAGACCTCATGCTCCTCTCTGATGAGTGACTTGGGCCACGTTGATTTATAGAGTTAATAGTCTGGCTATGTTTTTGAGTTATCTGCTTTGCCTACTTGCCCTGTAGAAGACACCAAGATTTTTCCAGTGATATACTCTCTGTGGCTTCTCAAAATTTGGCTTATGTCCTCTGATCAGGCCTAAGCACCCATCAGAAAAATGGGGTAAAGTTATACTCACACTGCTTTACTTTTAGAGACCTGAGTCTGTCAGACACCTGAACATCCACTACCAGCTGTTAGTTACATACATCAGACAGGTAATCTAAATAGGCCACTTATTGAGGCAGTCATTTAGATTTAGTCAGTAAGAAACTCCAAGATTAGGGTAGTTTGAAAACACTTCTTTTCTTTGAGACATCTGCAAGAAAAGATCTTGTAATATCCTTGAGGTCCAAACCCCAAGATTCTCACCTTCAGACAGGGTGAATCCACATTTTTTCTTTACATGATATCCCTACAAAATGAATCTACCTTTTATATTATGGCCTAGTGGTTGTAGTTTCTTTTTTTTTGCCTGCAGAGGATTAAAGCCACATCTCTCCTGTAAAGTGGAATTACATGTATAGATAGGTTATTGATTAGCTTGGAACTCAGGAGGCTTTTCTCCCCCCCTGCTAAAGTATAAAGAAAAGAGGTAAAGACTGGTGAGAAAGAGAAGGAATGACTCTGTGGTTCTAGTAGTCAGCTTGTCCCTTGCAGGAGAGCTCTGCAAAGCAACTGCCAACTAAGGCGCTGCAGTCCTGGCCCTTTGCTGAACAGTAGCATCACTCACAAAATAGATGGGTCTTACTGTGAGTTCGGCTGAGAAGGGCTCCAGATCTTCTAGAGAAGAAATATAAGCAATTGCAGAAAAGACGGACTCCTAAATCTCTAGCTTTTCAAAAGAAATGTGGCCAGTACAGCTTTTCTGAGAGGCTGTATGCTGCCAGTGTATATAAAGGGTGCTCTTGAGTATAAAGTGTCTCTCAAGGAACTTAGGTGAGGGAACAGCTACTGCTGGTCTCAGATGAGACCTGCATGTCCATTTACTCCAAAGAGATCTCTGTGACAAAGCACAGTCATGTAGCTGTAGGCACCAGGATGATTTCAGGTTAAAGAGGTAAACACATACTGAGCTTTTTATATCAACAGGGTTTTCTATCATGATTTTAGGTTTAGGTTGTTCAGATATACTTTGTTCTTGCTTTAGGATTAAAATTCCCTGTGATACATACCCCTTGGTCCAGTCATTTGCATTAGCTGTAAAGCCCAGAATCAAAAATAAGCATGAATCGTCAGCTTTGTCCACACAAAAATACTCATGAAAAGTGCAAACACAAAAGGTCTCTGGAGGCATATGCATTTTGTCAGATTTTGGACCCTGCTGACTTCAGATGCATGTAACTCACCACATGCATCTAAATGGTTTTGCTTTTTGTGCATTATCATCAGTTAACTCACCTTAGGTGACTTAAGTGTTGAAGGTGTAAGTGAAGCTGAAGAGGTAAATAATGTGTAACACTTGCATACCCAAAAAGCCTCTTGGCTTCATTGTTTGAACTCTGCTTGTTGGTACTGGTAATATCCTGGTATTGATGACTCTCAGACACTTCAGTGATATACCTTATGAATATATCAATGTGTCAAGAAGGCATAAGAAATCACATCTAGAGGAACACCCTGGTCAGTCTACATTTTGAGAAAAACTGGCAGAAATTAGCTTCGAGGAACATCTTTGCCCTGCTTGGCAGCTGCGTTCTCTGTGCCAGATGCCGGCGAAGCTCCAAGGTGATCTCACCATTACCTCCTCCTTAGCCTCATTTCCTGAGGAACTTGAGCTTCTCTATTCATGACGTCTTTCCACTTGCATTTCAGTTTGTCTGTCATTCACCTCCTACCCTGGTAGCTTTTAAATCTGACAGCTGCTGACAATCGCATCAGACAAAAAGGGAGAATTTCCGATGGGAGATGAGTTCTTGCAAGCCTTGTGAAAATCAACAGGTGGGCAGAAGAAAGCAACTAATGCAAATTAGAGAAAAGAGAGACAGAGGAAAGTTTCAATATGATCTCCACAAGACCTTCTGGCTGGATAATCACCATACACGTATCTGCTTTCTGATCAGTATGCATAGCATCTGCAACGCTATGTCACCTCAGCCCACAGTTACGGACACCGGGGTGAAAAGAGGTGAAAAAAAAATAGGAAAACAGAGGAAATAGGACTATGTGAGGATTAATGTTAGGATGTGTAGCAGACATGAGGTGACTGGGGAAGTCTTACGGACTTTTGAGAGAAATTGTGATTATCATGGGAAGGTCAGATGAAAATCCATAGGAAGTTGGGCTTCCTTGTTCTGTTTCTCATGAAACAGGATATGTGACATATTTAGAACTGAGCCAGCAAAGTGTAACAGCAAAAATGCAGCCCTTCAGAATATAGTCAAGCTATAATTTGATTAGATACTGGTTTTGTTCCAGATTAGTCCAAATTTGACAACAGATGCCTGTGCAGTAACTGTATTCAGAGTGAAAAGGGACTTGCAGCTAAGCTTTCAATAAAGGTCCTTGCTGAGTAGCTCCGCTGCTGAAAACCGACTATCTGAGTTTAAACCTAGGAAACACTGGCAGCATTAAGTACTGAACGCGGGTTGTTTTAAAGCATAAACGATACCCTTGCCACAGATGAAACAGGTCTCTGTCAAAGATCAACAGACGTCTCCACTGTCACATCCTTCAGCTCCCTGTTTGAAGCCAGCATCTGATCCTCTCATCATTCACGCTGCATATATGCTCGCTCACTCCCAGGCTTCCTTCTGAAGTGAAATGACTAGTTTCCTTGGAGAGGAACCCTGGACGCAGTTGACAGAATAGTTTGCTCCAGGCTCCGCTCCAGACAGACAAAATGGACTTGGACTTGAGCAAGTTTAACTCCCTCAGACCATGACAGTTGTCTGATGTTGTTCCAATAGGCCTTGTGTCCTCAAATCCCCGCTTTGTGTTGTCATGGCATAACACAGGCAATACATACTTTGAATTAGCAAATCGCAAATGCTTAATAATACGATCTCAGGGACATAAGGGACCAGAGGAGACCTGGACCAAGGTCTATCCCAAGTCTGGTCACACTGCCCTAGAAAGAGTAGTTATTCCTGAGCAACATGGATAGGAATCATCTTGCACCACTTGGCCCGGGGTCAGAGATTACCCTTGAGGCAGCTGCCTCTGATAGTACAGACACAGCCTGGGAGAAGCCAGGGCAGAGGCTGAAGCTCTCAACAGAACTTTGCTTCCAGGCTTACGGCTGGAATTTGAACTATTCACACCAATAGGTGCCACCCCTTGCCGTCAGCTTTCACTCTGGAGACTCCAGCCCTTCTCCTCAGAGGCCAGTTAAAGTATTCTCTCAAAATAGATAATGAGGTAATAATTTTATTTTCCTAGTTGCTTAAGGAGAGTGTTAGAAGAGTTAATCCGGGGATCAAAGGTCTTTGTTAACAGAGAGTCTTTTGAATCCCTTGTATGCTGGTCACAAAAATAACACAGAAAGTGTGTAGATCTGAAAATGACAGCCAGCACAAAAAATCAAAGCAGGCACTACCTTCTGACATCATTTAGTGTCTTTTAAATGTTTGGGTCAAGTTTGATTTTGCTGGTTTATGTAATTTCTTGTGGGATTTAGCCAGCTGCTGAATCTTTTCATGCAAGTAAAACTTTCCAAACAGGCCTTAAACTCCAGTGTCGAGTACAGTTATTTGTATGTCAACTCCAGCTTCTATTTATAGGACGATGAAAATATCCCCCAATCAGTAACTCTCTAAGAGGCAGGCATTTCATAAAAATAGATTATAAAAAACAAACAAAGAAGCAGGCATGCTTTAATTTAACAAAAACATTCATATTCCAAACTCTTCTCGTAATCCTTATAGTAAAGACATTGGTAAATTCAGACAGCAAACCCATTCAGACACAAACATACCAACTTTACATAGGATAAGGGATTTGAGTGTTCAGTGAAAAGGAATATTAATATACTCTATAGTGAATGAAGACAAAAATGAGGGGAGGTTTTTAATGATTCACATAAAATTAAATTAACCACTTTCTGTGATACCCAGTAGAGCTTACATGAAGGCACTTACCAGAGGTGTATGTGCTTTTAAAGGGTGTTGATTTAAGACCTGATTTGTTTGAAGATCGACTTGAAAGAATTTCAAAGGATATAGCTTAATTAAAAATATTCCAAACTTTGCATTCCTTGTAAAACCTTTTGACCTCTCACGACATTTAATGCTTGAAGGTGAGGAGTTGACTGACTGCTTCTCACTTCACCAAAGGCACTCTTGATCCTTCCTCTCATGCAACAACCATCATTAATTGTTGATAAGTGCTCATTACACCAACCTACAACCAGCACCTAGAGAAGTGGCAGGTTAGTATGTTGCAGGCACCTACTGCACCAGGGACACTTTTTTCAGCTGTGCATCAAATATGGTTCATCCTTTCAAAGATACCAAGAGCAGAGCGTGCACACAAAGGTCTGTGCATTGCAGCCATCAGAGTCTGGCATTCCCACTGTCAGAGAAATCAAATGGAGCTATCCATTAACAGGCCAGCGAGGAGTCATTAGAGGGACTCCTCCAAGCCCTGCTGCCTCCTGTGACGGATGGCCTGCTGTCACCCCCTCTGAGGGGGCCTCTCACCATGCAGGCTGTTTGCATTCAGTCAACACTTTGCTTTTATAGGCCTGTGGAGCCAAAGATTGCTAGACTTTTGAACCCCAGGCTAACTTCTGTCTGGCTACAGCCTCATTTTCTGGAGCCAAAATCTTTTTTAACAACTGCGCAATAACAAGCAATTAGAGTAAAGTCTGCTAATCTTCTCCTTTGGGCCTAGAGGTTGTGTATTCAGAATCCTTCGGGGTGAAGGTAGAATTACTGCCATCAAAGCTTGAGGTTACTTTGTAAAAGGGGTTGAACTCTAGGTCAAGGAAATGTTAACGGGACAAAGAGAGATCAGGGCAGATAGTGTTAAAATTAAAACTGTCCTACTGAGGTACTGCAGAATTGACTGCTTTTGCTCTGGAAATTAGCTAAATGCAAGACATGAAGGCAAGGCTAGAGCGTTTCTTTCAAAAGGTGAAAATATAGTTAGCGATAAAGGATCTATTGACTTACTTTCATTTGGGAATTTATTTTTAGCCTCTTTATTCAGTAAGATAAAGAAAAAGATCTTATTTTTTATGTCACTTTGTATTTGGGCCACCCTGTTTCCTAAAGCTGTTTGATTTACTAAATTAAATAAGCTATTTCTTAAATATCTCTCTCCCAAAAGCCCCAGTACAAAATTCATTTGAAATGGAAAGGTTTCTGCTCTTGACTTAAGATTCCTGAGGACAAATGGGACTTGCTGGGTGGCCAGAAGGATAAACAAGGCCAGACTCATACGTACAGTGGAGGAAACATGCTCCAGAAGAGAGTGGTGTCCCTGCAGTGTCCTGGATATAGCACAAGGCTGATTTTTGTGCCTCTGCTGCTTGCACACAGCATAGGTTGAAGAGAGATTCCATTTTTTTTTCAAGGGATTGGAGCCCAAGCACTGAAAATCTTTAAACACGCAAAATAAGATCATAGATTTTGCCTGGAAATCTGTAACTGAGCAGGGCAGCCCTCATTCCACAGAGTGGAGTCACTCCGAAATTAATTCTGCTCGCTGCCGTCAAGGATAACAAATACACTGCTCCCCCCTCACCACTATCAAAGCTGACAGCTCCAATAGGATCGGCAGCACTTTGTTCTCCCCTGTTACTGTGAGCGGGCCTTTGCCTGCTGCTGCCGGTGGATTTTGAGTCCCTATATGGGAGCGGAAGAGTGGAACTGTTGAGGCCAGCTATTTCCCATGCCAGTTCCCGCTGGGGTCTACCACAGCACCCTGGCTGCCTCCCTCACTTTTGGGAAATGGATAGAAATGCTTCGGCTGACACAGGCAAGGGGTATCTTCAGGCATCCTCAGTATGTGACGGCAACTAGCACAGCAGTGGAATTACCTCGCCATTCAATTCTCAGGGCAAAGATGTATTTAATGGTGCTGCAATTGCCAACTAGATTAAGCCAAGCACAGTAAAGAAGATACTATTTTCTGCTTCCAAGATAAGCTATCAGAAGAATCCTCTTGTGGGTCCTCTGCAAAGTTGAAGGCTCCCAGAGTAGCTGGGAGATGTACTATCATGGCAGAAAAAGTATCATGTACAAGACCAGTGGTAGTAAAATGAATTCTCAGCTCTGTGGTGGGACTTGAATGCACAAGGAAAGATGTCTCCAGCCTTACATCTTTCCTCCCAAGGGGGTGACGTCTTAGATCTCTCCCCTAGGCTGTGGACACAAAAAGACTTTCCAGTCTCTCCAGAAAACAAAGGCAATAGCCAGGCTTCTTTAGTTCCCCACCATTTCACTGGCATTTCCCAGGGGTTTTAGGAACCCCAGACTGGCATTACCTTCATGAAAATGTAAACTTTCTCCATACATGACCTAAATGAAACAAATTTCATCAGTAACAGCTTTCTTTTGTGATGGGTAGATTTTGCATATACTTTCTTTTAATTATATGAGAGTACAATAAATTAGTGGTGATGACTAATCATGGACACAAAGCATTTTTTTTCTTCTTCGTTTGAAGCATTCTTCTGACATGGAGATTGAAAATAACAAGTGCATTTTAATGTTAATTATGGCCACGTGAATTACCCTAGATAGATGACACAACAACAACGCTAAAATCCACCAAAGTGGAGGGTGTCCTTTTTTCTGAAACCTAGCACAGGGAGTGTCCATGCTACAACAGATACCAGTCCGTGTTTCTTCAAGGTACAGATTAGAAGTAACTGCTCTCTGTTGCACTAGCAACAACAATGAAACTAGTTAACTTTTGTGTGATTTAAATGCCTCACAGATTAAACTAACCAGTGTAAATGTACCATGAAACAATTCCGTATTGGGTAAACACAAAAATCTGGTCTTTGGTCAGATACCTCTCAAACTGACATACAAACCTGTCTCCTAATTCAAATGCCTCCATCCACACTATTTTCTGTTTTAACCAGTGAAAATGTCCATCAAAACTCAACACAATACTTCCTCAATTAGGACAGATTTTGGTTGTAGAACATCATTTATAAGCACACTGTGGGTGTTACACAAAAGGTTCAAAATGGGAAGAAAAAGTAAACAGAAAACGATGCTGCAGAATAAAAAAAAAACTGTTCACTTTCTGCGAGGAAATTGTAGTTCTGCACGTAGTGCTACCCCAAGAGGCAGCCACCAAGTCGGTTTGGGAGCCTTGCAAGCTTGTTTCCTTCAGATGGAAATCAAGTGTGCAAGTCTGGCATGCCCGCTGATACCATCCGCCTTTTAATTCTCTAAGATTTTTTTCCATGAACGCAAGAGAAGCAGACATCAGGAAGCACTTTCCTTACCCAGAAACCCTCCAGCCTGTCTTTTAAATTAATTTTATGCCAAGACACTGGGGCCATAGTTGCATTTTATAGCTGAGCCAATCTCAGCTCACGCTAATGCCAGAAGATTCAGTTCTGTCCGCCCCTCTATTGCCATTGGTTGCATCCACTTCTTCCCAGCAGTGCACAGTGCCTGGTGATTTTCTGACCTCGTGGTGGGGTTACATCAAGGCTAGATCACCAGGAAAAAAAATATTAATAAGTCTTGCTTAGCTTTGCAGATAGCCAAGTGCTTATGACAGCAAAGGAAGAAACAAGAGGACACAACTGAAAATTGAGACTTAAGAAGAAAGGGAGTAGACTGCCTTTTCAGAGGCATCTGATCATCTGATTGCCTGACTGTACTCCACACCCTGACTCTCTGCTTCATCTTGGTGGGATGACCATGACTGTGTTTCCCTTATAGTCTGGAGACTTTTTTCTTTTCTGTACAAACAACAGCTTGCCCATCATATTCTTGTTCTTGCACACACAGACCGAGCATTTTAGTACTGATCAAGCTTTGTCACACACTCCTTGCCTTGGGCCATAACCCATGTCTGCTTCCTACCATCTTTGTATAAAAGAACATTTATTAAAGTCTCTGATACTGAGTCCAAAAGAAGCAGGCCCACTGTGTTTAGCCAGGTCTGTAATTACCAACAGATCAAAGACCTGCCTGACAAAAAATGTGACTTCTAGGCAGACACTCAAGATATGAAAGCAGCTAGAAACATCTACAGGGAATGAATGAATCAATCCTCTTCATCACTGTAGGTAGAAGGCACAAGGAACAGAATCATCTGACATTCACTTTGAAACAATACAGGTTCCTTTCTATGTTTCTTGAGTAACAGTAACTCTCATTTACAAGAATACATTAGAAAATCTGCTTTTCCTTCCCCCCCATCCAAGTAATGGCACTCACATGCATAACTCCTGGGCCTGATTCATCACTGTACTATTTCAGCTATAGTTCGGGGACTCCATTTATGGTGCGGCAACAGCACGAACTATGAGTCCCGTCTGTGAAGCTCTCAAAAGCAAAAGGCTAGGATGGACTTTTAAGTGGCTCATGACTTAGGACGGAGTTGCCTAAGCTCCCTGTTTGATGCTCCTCTCGGGGACCAGCTCACCAGGGTGTGAGGGCTCTGCACTTCCCAAACAAACTTCTTCTTCCTCCCTTACGCTGAGCAGCCAAAAACCAACGGCATTTAGCTCACTAGTTAATTCAGAAAATTCTAGTAAAGAAGGAAATTGCCCTGCTCAAGAATTCCTAAATTCTTCAATCATTAGGCAACATTACGAATTATTATACAGCCTGGAGTGCGCAATGCATTTTCACAGCCAAATATCTGATTTTGCAGAAAGTTAAGCACGTAAATAACTTTACTGATAGGAATAAGCTCATTGAACCCTGCAATAAGACCCAGCAATCCAAGACTATAGGTAAGAACTGTCATTCTGTAATATAGCAACATACACATTATTTAAGTCAGGTTACACAGTGTACCTGGCTGTGCAGGACTCAGGGAAAAGGGAAATTTTCTTCTGACCACAGATAATTATTGTATTTATTATTAAAATCACAATAATATCCCATGGCTCTAACCAGCGCTCATTAGCCAAGGTATTGTATAAACATACCAGATGATTAAATCCCTGCCAAAGGAAGCTTGCATACACTTTGAAGCATATATATAAAAAAACATAGAGAATCACATTAATTTCATGCCACTGTCATCGACAAGATCTTTAAAACCTTAATACTGTAACAACAAACCGAGGGCTTGAGTGTGATCTCTGCTACTCGTGTAAAGCCATAGGAATGCCATTCATTTAGATCTCAACAGAGAGGTTAAAATATGTGGTGTTGTCATGAAATAAAAATAGTATTAGAAAAATATTGTTAAGGTTGCAACGTCAAGCACTTTGGAGCTTACAGAAGAGCCTGTGCACCTAGCTACCACCTGAGACACCTCAAAGCGTACAAAGTTTAACTGCCGACGAACCCCAGAAACAGCTGCATTTTCTCATCTCTTGCCTTTCCAGCAACATCACCACAGTACCCTGCTTTCTGTCACATGATGTGGATTTTATTCTCTGCCTAAAACCAAAACTGTTCTTAGATGACTAATATCCATATTTTGTCCAGGGAGAACAGGAATGTAAAGAGTATTTAAACTACACAGTGCAGAGACACTCAAGACAGCTGTGATCAGTACTGCTCAGGTACAGAAACAGTATAGCTGTGCAATCAAACTTACCAATATTGGGGCAGACTTACTGCACAATCCTCTACCTCACTAACACCATGTCACTCCCTCCCTTCTCCCAGGGTGCTGTCACATCGCTGCTTGGTGGGACTGGCAGGCCAACACCAGGAGCTGGCTCAGCTCAAAATTTTCACTGCTAACTTACAAAGAGAGTTCAAGATGCAGTCGCTTGGCATGTGCAAGTCACCATCTACCAACTGCTCAAATCTTGGGCAAAAGGAGCTTTTCAGGGAAGCAGCACCAGGCGCATTCCTGACACACCCTGCCAGATTTCATGTCCCTTCCTCCAGGCATAGAGTGCTGAAGATGTTAGAAGAAACAGTAACAGATTTTGCTAAACAGACAAAAAACAAGGCATTTTCTTCAGAAAAAAAAAAAAAAAAGGAAAAAAAATAATAAGGGCCAAGTCTTTTAGGATGACATTTTCAAAAGAGTATTTATTTCTTTTCATCTTTATAGATCAGCCTGAGGCATTTATATTTGAGTCCAAGCAAAGTCTAGCAAAGCTGTAAACATCTGAAAAGTCCTCCTTCAAAAGGAAGTATTGGTCCACCTTAATAATAGACATTGTCTGGTGTCTGCTCTGACAGTAATTTGTAAATATAAAAAAGCTTTTGTTCACATACAGTAGTCAGCAAAGATCTATTTAAAACAAAAACCTGGATGAGGGATTGTAAAAGGGTCATGAAAGATTAATTTGTTGTTCCTGGTTTGCATTTCCAGAAATCAGACACATTTTGTCTTTATTTATAACAAAACCATGCTGCACAGAATCGAAGCATTACTCAATTCCTAATATCAGCTCAGTGCTGGGCTTCAGCATGGGCTTAATTTCAGCCCAGATGAGAGGTGCTATGCTATATTTCTTCTCAGAGAGCAGGGTTGGCCTAGAAACCCCTCAAACAAATGAATGTGGTAGAAATACTGACACAGAAAATGCAATTTAGATCACTGATAGCACAGGAATTTGTATTCAATCAAGCAATAGCTGAAATCTCACTGGTCCTGATTTTTTTTCTTTTTTATATGTTAGTAGGTCCCCAGGACACTAAAATTACCACCTTTTAAAATGGGGAGAAAAGGTCTCTCTCGCTGCATTAAGACTTTGTGACTTTCCAGCTCTATGTCTAGTTCAGAATCCAATAACAGTACGGCATGAAGAGAAGAAGGATGTACAAAAAGTCACTAACATCCCTAATGGTCCCTACATAGAGGCAGATAATATCTTCAAGTGGTTCAAGAGCATTACGACCACCAGTCTGTGGTGGAGTCTCCACTGATACTCTCTGCTGCTATGCTGATTTACATAATTTGAGTGTCCGGCTAATGTGTTTTCACAAATACTAAACATTAGAGCTTCCAGTATGTTTTTGTAAGGACATCGTTTCCCAGCAAAGGGGAAAACCACCACCTTTAAGCTATAAAGAACTCTTGCCTTGAGTAAACCAAGTGTCAGCCATCAGTATGTTTTCCAAATGATCTCACTTGCAGATGGGAATTTATTTCCTACAGAGTTGAGTTCAGTAGGAAAAAAAGATGAACAAAGAGACTTCCATAATGCCTCCAAGCATGCCTTTAACAGGAAAAAAAAAAAAAAAGAGAAGTTCATTAAAATAAGTCTTGGAGCTAAGCAAGGACATTGCCCATTTGGGAAGATGGAAGATCTCAATAGCAGGACTTCACAAAACACTTGTTGTTCTGGCAAAATGAGCAAAGTGTTTCACCATGGTCTCCACATCATGGTAAACAGACCTCCCACATAGTATCATTTTATGTCACTGATATCTGTAGTGCTGGAACAGCCTAGGGATGGGAGAGCACTAGCATTTCTGCGCTCTTCCTGCATCCTGGGGATCGCAGCTGTGAAGTAGAGCAGGGTGCACTTTCTGTTGCATCCCTCAAATATAGTCCTGAATGCAAATTCTGTCATTAAGAAATATTTCCTATACAGACTCCATACCCCCACTTTCCATCTGATAATCATCTTCTTGTGTTTGCGGTAAGTCAACATCCTTCATCTTTGCCTTATGAGGAAAAGCTATGGCTGTGAGCACTCCAAAATTCCCTCAGCGCTTGCAGATCCCTACGATAATAAACAACAGAAAGCGTCTAACACTCTCCTTTCCTTACAGAGACAAGCACTTTACTCAGAAGAGAGCGGCTCCCATACTGGTTTTACTCCTGTGCTATCTACTAAGCTAATCTCTCAAATTTGGCAATGAAGAAAGGAAACGCATGATGCAGCACCATCCATTTCTGTTGGTGGGCAGAAAAAGGCAAAGTTCGTACACCCAAATGTCACCACATGCCATGAGAAAACATCAGTGGGTAGCCTTTATTTCCCTTAGGCTATGAGGTTTTTGGAGCAAACTCGGCCACTGTCTTTGAATGTAGCATCTCGCTGGAGTCCCAGGAGTCACTCCTACGTGTTGATGTGTGATGGAGGGGTCTGGCCCTGCGTTTGTGTTCTTGGGGTAACTGAGTAATGCTGAACACGCACACTCAAGGTCTAGGGGGGGCATTGAACCGAGCTTAGCAATTTGTTCCACCATCTTCACTCAGGCAAAGCGTTCTGTGATTTATAGCTGTGTGGAGAAAGGGCCTATGCTGTAGCCTGGTTTAAATGTTCACATGCAATTGTTTTTCCTGGAGCACTGAATAAGTGTCATCACGCTTCTCAACAGAGAAAAAATTTTGGATAAGCTTTTCAGAGAAGCTGAAGAAATGCTCTCAAGACACGATTGTTAAGACCAGCTTCAGCGTTTCTAGCAGAGTTGCCTTTGGCGACCACGTTTTTGATCTCTCCCCACTTTCTACTTCTCAGAGGGGGGTCAGTGACGTGTGAAACTGGATGGGCCCCAAGAAAAGACTGCTTCCTTGCATCTGCCTTCCCTGTTAGCAGCAGCAGAATGCTGGATGCTATATAGAGAAGACCCAGAGAAGCCATGTGGAGCCAAATCTACACAGTGACAGAGAATGGAGATAGTGAATAAGGTCATCTGCTAAAAAGTGGCAAGAGGATAGCAGTGGTATTTTCTTGTTTCTTCCTCTCATATACACCTTTCCTATAGCTTACTACAACAGACTGAGTCTGTGAGTCCATGAGACTCATCCTGGTTTTCACTGTGAAAACAAAGAGGAGAGGCAGGCTTAAGACTGGGACAAAGTGAAGTTGATTTGGGAAAAAAACAGCAATGGAGTAACAGCAAGAAAATTAAAAAGCAAGAATGGAAGATGCTTAGAAAAACATCTGTGGAAGAGTATAAGTCATAAAGGGGAAGAGCAGCATTAAAAAAGGACAAGAAAGAAAATGGGGAAAAACTGTGGTTACAACAGCAGCAAAAGCCAGAAAGAGTTGAAAGACATTTTGAAGGTGGCCATAGAATGGTTTGAAAGGATGTGAGTGGGAAAGAGGAAATGCAAGAAAAGGAACCAACACGATGAGCTACACAATGTTACTGCACAGAAAATGGAAAGCAAAGTGCTAATGCGCACCCAAACACTGAGAGGAACCTTGGCCTTACTAGAGCAAAGGGGATATGGATGCCACAGGACACAATCTCATCCTTTGTGTGAAAGGCTCAGACAGGTCATGTGAGAAACCTCTGATCACTCCTGAGGGTACAGTTTTCCTTCGTAGTATCTCCATAGCTCTTGAAGGAATTCAGTAGCTCACACTCCTACATTATAATATGAAGCAGGTTACATTTTTTTTTTTTTTTGGTGCAAAGGGGTCATATTCCCACAAGCACCCCTGCTTTCCCCTATACACATCAGGTCTGTCCCTACAGTCACAAAGGATTTATTCTTCCCTTTACAAATTATTTTACCAGGAGAAATTACAATAGCTGCCAACCCCCCCAGAAGTCTAAGACCTCTGCCCCATCCCAGCAAGGATTGAAACTAGGCAGGGTAAAGAGGAAGCAAGTTATTCTGAAACACGTGCTTGGGGGAGGAACAGGGAAGGACTGCAGGAGCAAGCAGAGCTCAGCTTCAGAAAAGCTGGCAAGTGTTTGTGTAGCATGGAGCATTCCCTTCACCATGCTGGGGCAGTTACCCTGGAGGCTGTGTCAGGAGGGTGAGCATTGCTGGTGAGAGCCCTCACTGCTTTTACCTCCAAACCATTTGTAATGAAGAGCCGGCCCATGAGCAAGCATGAACACACCCACCAAAATCAGAGGCTGAACCAGGTTTTGCTTTGGGCACCAGTTCAGGTTTGGGTTTGCTTGTGACCAAAGCCGTTCTCACCAAGTTCTGGTTCAAGTTCAGCCAAGGTTTCTGACTGACTGCCCTGGTTCAGGCCTCACTCGAGGAAAAATCTGGAACAAGTTTTCTGCCTGACTCTGCTGGGGTGGGGGGTGTGGGGGTGTGAGCAAAGCTGGTCTTCTTTGCTTGCTTGTCCTGAAAAAAAAATGAATTGTAGAAGTACCCATTTGGTGTTAGTCATTCGGTGAAGCAGGAAGGAAGCAGGAAGCCCTTGTGAGCACTAACTTTTCAAAGCAGCTTGCAAAGCAAGCCGAGGCCCTCCTCCCCGAGGCTACATCACTGCGTTGCTCTTTACCTCCTCACCTTAACGGGCACCTAATCACAATTAACATTTGCAACTCATTCAGCCGGAAATATTTGCCCAGTGCAAACAGCTGAGGCATTCGGCATCAGCCCTTTTTCTTTGCAAGGCGTATTAAAAAGGGGAAGGGAGGGGGGAAGGGGCAGGAAGATGAGCCCTAACACTTGCTGAACGGGAGAGGCCCGATTGTGCTCAACAGGTTCAGTTCACGCTGTGACCCTGCCCGGCTTCCTGCTATTCAGATGTGTTACTTCCCCTTTGTGGTAATGGCCTGTGGCAGCCGGCCAGAAAACACTATTAATTTCAGAAGTGGCCTGACAACAAACCCACAGCCAAACGAGAGGAAGTGGCAGGGAGGCCATCTGTTGACTTCAGCACAACAGTAGGGACGCAGCTATGTAGGTTCTACAAGGAAAGCAGATTAATAATCCACAAAGAGGAAACTGGCTAAAATTATCCACAGACCATATTAAAAAAAAAAAAAAAAAAGGCAAAAACNCCAAACGAGAGGAAGTGGCAGGGAGGCCATCTGTTGACTTCAGCACAACAGTAGGGACGCAGCTATGTAGGTTCTACAAGGAAAGCAGATTAATAATCCACAAAGAGGAAACTGGCTAAAAACCAAGGGAGTCACTTGAGCTGCAGCTGGACAGGAAATTGCTAGAGCTGCTTGCAAATCTCCGCTTTGAACAGAGCAGCACAGGGAATGCCAAGAGCGGAAACCGTTCAAAACTGGATTAGCACAAGCCAAGTTTAACTGCAACCCACTTCTACTTTCACAGTTTATGCACTCAATCTAGGCCACTACTGCATGAGACACTGACTCACTTCTTTTCCCCATGTTTTGTTTGCTTTTTATTTCACGCACTTGCAGTTTCTAAAATTACTTGAAATGTGCTCCGGCTGCCAGGAGTTCTGCAGAACACCGGCCGACAGCCTCAGCTGCAGCATCTGCCCAGCACCGTGGTGCTGCACGGAGATTTTGGCACCACCGTACCTTAGACCACTTCTCAGCAGGAAGGATATTAATGAAAATAAGTTGCAGCAGCAAGTTTTGCAATCACTATAATCCTCCCTTTTCCTTCTGCAGAGACCTGACTACTTGAAGGGTCCAAAGAGGAAATGAGGTGACTAAGGGTATATAGAGACTTTGCCTCCTTGCCTTCGCCTGCTAAATTGCAATGTGGCTGAACAGCAACAGAAAAATCATGTGGGCTGTTGATGGATCTCTGTAAAGTGAGTCCCTGACAGACAGATAAAGAGAGCATGAATCCATCTCTTGGCATTTGTAATAGAGTGGCCAAAACTTGTAAACAAACTCAGAAAAGAGCAGCTCCTTATTCTTAAAAATAAAATAATAATAAAAAAAAAACACCAAACGGTCCTTATGGCCCAGAGTCAGGTGAATCCCTGGGGTAGCAAAGAGATGACAGAATAGTTTGCAATTAACCTAAAGGCCTTCAAAAGCATTCCCTTCACCAAAGCAAGACAAGAATCCAGCACATGCCCTGTTTATTCATTTAGGCACCCATGAACCGAAACGGAAATCAAGCCTTTATTGTCTTAGGGGCTGTACAAAAGCTATTGAAAGCAGTCATTACCTTTAAATATAACCATATGTGTATGTGCAATTAACCACACTCACACAGAGAGGAAAGGGGGAATAAACCAGCCAGGTTCTCAATAGCCAAAAATAGTTATTTATTTATTAATAATTTAAGGTTTTACATTCTTATAATAAATTCCATCTTAAAACTTTTACACTGTGAATTAGACTCTCCCTTATTGGCAACCATGTGCAGGTTCACTGTGCGTACACACAGGTACAAATGCTTGCACATACTTCCAGTTTTATACAAAAAAAAAAAAAGAAAAAGACGCAAAATATTGCATTTGAGGTGAAGCTCCCTGAAGAATTTGTACAGAGGTAATGCACTGTTTAGCACATCTGAAAGTTTTAAAAAGTGATCAAAAAATCTTTCGCATTCAAAGACAAACCTCCTCCCAGATGATCTATTTACAAAAGATAAGGCAAAAATTAATTTAATTTAAAAAATATATATATCATGTGGAAACTACATCAAAAGCGTAAGAAAAAAAGAGAAATCACCACAAGGAAAAGAAAGATATATGAAAGAAGACTGTACTTGCTCACAAAACATGATTTGCAAACTTCTCCCCATTGCCATTTCTCCCTCATAGAAAGCTTGCTTCAGTTGAACAATAAATCTAAGCATGCTGCAAATATATTCTTTGCAATTAAAAAAAACAAACAAGCAAATAAAGCAGAATTTATGGAGAACAAAACCACAGATGTCCCTTGGATTGATTTCTTGAATATATGTGAATTTAAAAAAAAAAAAATTGCAAATCGATTTAAGATTAAATATTTACATTGATCAAGTAGAATACTACCCAGCTTCCAGCAAACAAGTACTCCAAATACACTAAGCTGAAATCTCTTTCTTTGGCTCCTCTAAATTAAAACAAACAAAGATAACCAGTCTTCACTGAAGACAAAGATGTGTGTCAGATCTGAAAGCAGAGGGAAGCAGGACAGTTTCAGTCTCTAGAGAACACGTGCTCAGCCTGTCCAGCCTTACTCTACCCCTCTGGAAGTCCTCAGACCCAAGCCAAGGGGTGAACACACTGCCCACCTGCCACCTGATCGCCACGTTCCCTCCCTTCGCAATAGCCGATTCCATACTGTGTAACCTTTCTTAGCCTGCACTGGCAGCTGCTTTTTGATAGCAGAGGCCAGAAAAAGAGAAAACTGCATTTTCTGTATCACTGCCAAAGAGAAACCATTAAGGAGTGATCCCATGAAATGGACAGGAGAAGGGAGGTGGTGGAAGCTCACGTGGACTGCAGGGAATCCACTTGGAAGACATTCTGGTTGGAAGGGGTGGTGAAGTACAGCTGCTGGTTCGGCACTCGATTGTCACAGGGGCTGCTCAGCCCCAGAGTCCGCTCAAAGTCCAGCAGCTGACCCATGAAGTTGAAGTTGGGTGAAATGTTGGACTTCTTCATCTTGACAATATCATAGGCATCGTTCATGGACAAGTTGAGCTTCTGCATGAGGTAGGCCACCGTCACTGTGACCGAGCGGCTGATCCCTGCTAAGCAATGCACCAGGACGCCGCAGTTCTTTCCTCGTGCTTCATCTGTACAAAGAGGCAGAGAAGGACACATAAGACAGGGAGTTGGTAACTGATCTCTTGACACAAGTGAGATTAGTATCGAGTAGGAAGAAAGGACGATTCTGATCCCTGGGTCCAGCAGTGCAACGCAAGAGTTAACTTCACCAGCTGAAAACCAGGACAAGAGGAGAATCCACCCCCTAAGAATATGTACTGGCGTCCAAGAGCTGAGAAAACTAAGAATGAGACAAAGGGAACAGGATACGCTGCATGACACTGTTTTAAAAGTCAGTTTTAAAAGACACGCTTTCGCCTGGAGATCTGCCTTAAATTCTTACAGTCCCCTTGCCCCAGCATGGAAATCCTGCAATATGTCACTGAATGCCTTTTATACAGACCAGCAGACTGCAAAGGTCTATTAAATTATTCTCCAACTGTTGTGCAGCTAACAATGGAGGTATTCAGGCATTTTAAAAGAATGAGGGAAGTCACAGGGGACAGCCCATTAGGAGGAACAGGATGTCAACATTGGTTGAAAATGGGTTCCTTTGTAATAGGAAATGCATTACAATGCCTGGAGATTAGTTTCTTTGTGGCTTCCAGCCCACATTTCTTCCTGCTGGGCTCAGATTACCTACATTCTCCACTATTACTGGTATCATTCAACCGGATTACAGCACAGCTTCCCAACAGATAATGCGATGTCCACCCCACCGCACCCCGATAGGGCGATTTTAGTCTTCCCCGATACGAAGGAGAGCGCAAATTGGAGAGCACAGCTCTTTGAGCCCAAGGGGACGTGTTTCCAAAGCTGATGGATAATGTCTAAGGGCTGGCTAAGCGAGGCACCGAGCCCGAGAGGTATATCATTATTACCACGAGATTTAATTAAAGCTCTGACTATACGTTTGCCAGGAATACTGCTTATGAATAACTTGTATTTAAAAGCTGAAGTTAGCTTCCCAAATAGTTTGGGGTTTATTGTACTGCTTTTCAGTAACCTCAAGGAGAGAAGAACACAAAAAAATCACCAACAGGAAAGAAAAAANAAGGATGAAAAAACCATCAACCCTGGGCTCATTTACTTCCCCCCGCTCGCCAGGAAGAGGTTTTAAAAGATGCCCCCGATCCTGCGCATTGCTCAATTCCCCAGCTCCGACACAAACGGCTCAGGGAGGAATTCCACAAGCAGCCAAAACAGGTATGCGTTTGCAACCTGCAAACGTCGCTCACAATTCACCGGGACTCCTCAATCCCCCCCC
>VWZK01000980.1:0-27888 GCA_013396935.1 Baryphthengus martii
AAAATAAAATAAAATAAAATAAAATACGAATAGAAGTTTCTTTTTCAGTCATAGCAGCCGAGATTTTCACATAACCACTTGCCTTCAGGGCCCAGGAATCTAACAGAAACACCAAGTGGTGAGTCTATCAGGCCGTGTCATCCTGGAAGAGAAGGAAACTCTGCAGAGCCAGCAAAGCAGCACAGGAGAGTCTCCAAGGCAGATCTGTCACTCACACTCTCCTGAGGCCTCTGACATTCGTTAGCTGTGTGAAGAGCTATCCAACTCCTAGTCAAGAGCATGGGGGTTTTGGAGACCTTTTCCTGCAACTGAAGTACTATGGAAATCACTTGAATTGCAATTTTCCAGTAGACAACACTCTAATTTAGTAATTCTGCCCTTGTACATTACATGCACAGTTAACTACATGTGCCTGCATTACAGGACTATTTGTGTTGGTATGAAATATACAGATCATACTTCTGGCTGTACTTGATGCCTCCTTTGAATAATTCAGCCCTTTTACACTCACTCAATCCTCATGCCACTCCCCACATACCATTTTTCGATCCTGTTAATAGTTTCAGATGTTGTAAAAGAATTGAATGGGATTTCAAGTTGTACAAAATGAGAAACTCTCCTACTTCAATAACCCATGTACTAAATATATGATTAAAAAGCTTTTATTTAAGTAGTCCCTTACAGGTCTTAACTACAGGATGATTCATACAGAGATGAAATTAATAGGATATTGCTGGTTAATCCTGCAGTTCAATTTTCTCATGCCAGAGGTGGGCAAGTGAATTTATCTTCAAAGGTTCTAATTGAGAAAAAGAGCAGTGGCAAGGGTACAGGTAATTATGCTTCTCTCTAACATCAGAACCTTCCTTTTTAAAAGCCATGAATTTAGAAACATGATCTGATAAATAGAGGCTTTTTGTAAAACAAAGTAACCTCTTCCTTCCTCAAAATCCAGTCAAGCACCCAAAACCTTAAAAGACCGTGGTCTGGAAGCACAGAATGGTCCAAGTTGGTGCTCATAAGTTTAATTGTCACAGAGCACGTGAAGAGTCACAATTCACGACCATCATTTAAATTCTACTTTCTGGTTCATTGCCTAATTTGAAGTTACGTGATTCCTTTACATCCTGGCCGTGAGCTCTGTAGGCAGAGACCCTCAGGGTTTCCAAGTCTGCTGTGGATTACTGAAATCAAGCACAACTGTAGGAGGATTACCCACCTGTTTTTAAACAGTATTGGTTGAGTGCTTTATGGCTAAGTGTCGCTCATGGCAAAGCGACACTTTTGGTGCTCAGATTTATGTGAAGCCTGGTAGTTAATTTTAAACCACCAACTCCAAGGGGTGTTGCACATCCTCTTGGTTGAGCTGGAACAGCCTTCCAGGAGCATGGGGTCAGTCCAACCAGTGTCAGATGTCCCAGCCAGGCCAGGTGCAAGACAGCCCAATCTACACAGCCATGTTCTCCTCTTGTGACGCTTGTCCCTTCAGAGAAGGTGCTGTGTTACCCCCCACTCACAGGGCTGTTAGATATTGAAAGCACAGGCTGTTGGAAATGATGTGGAATGGAGATCTGCCCTTTGCTGAGTTATGGGCCTCCAGGGGTGTCTGGGTGGTACGTGCTTACCCTTCCCCTCACCTCCTGAGTGGACACATAGCTATGGTGTGGCAGGGGCAAACACATAGCAGCAAAACGTGTCGTTTAAGCTACTGAATATTTTTCCTGGACACCTACAATCAATACAGCTTCATACTATCTGTGGGACATGTGCAACCGTCAAGCCATACACAGCTCATATAGTTTTGTTTGCCACATAAAGAGTAGATGGGACGTGCATCTCCCGTTGGCGTCATTGGTTGCAGGCAGTTTGGTGTATCCAATGGAAAAAACATTTGTTGTGCTTCTTTATAGTGATTTCTTAAGTACTGTTGGAAAAGGATGATGATATACATCCTAATTTCATTACAAATCATGAGCCTGACCTCCTACTGAATCTAAAGTTTTGAAAAATGAAGTATTTTTTTCCCAAATAAGAGATATTTTAGTTTCTGTGAATGTTACTTGATTGCCTGTGCCTGACACTGTCCTAACAAGGTAACTCACTGTTGTGACTAAAGCACCATCAAAGTGATTTCCAGAGAGGCTTTTTAGTATTGTTCTGACATGAAAGAGTAATGATGCTCTGCTTAGGAGTGTTAACAGGGGGTGGATTTGCTGACTTAAAAAAGAAGAATCATAAAATTGCTGGGACTGAATGCTTGTTGGAATAAACCAGAGGGGTCTTTTATATACAAATATGGTTTTTTAGAATGCTGTTTCCTTTATCAAGTTTACCTGTCATTTTAGTAACAGTGTCAGTGTCCAATCCCAAAAAAGGTTTTACCTGGAGGTCACCGTATTATATCACTCAAAATGGATGTTGCAGTCATGGGTCAAGCCTTACAGCAACTTGCCCACTGATACAGAAGACCAGGAATGGATTAATCACTTTATTATATCTTGTATAATTTCAATCCAATCAATCAGTGCTAGTCTAGGCAACTGTGATGTTACCAGTGCCCCTGGATGTATTCATTAGCCCTTTGAAGTTAGAATTCTACCCACAAATCACCTCTGGCACATAAAAGTATTTTCTATTCAGCAGCCTTTAATGTAACTATAACAGCTGTATAAAAGTAGCAGATATCATGTAATGTGCTACCATGGCCTAACATGGCTCCTGCCCACAAAAGCCACTTGCTTAGAGAAGACTCCTCGATACCAGGGCACGTGGGAAGAGCACTGAGGTGCTGCAGTCATATGACAATTTCACGCCTGGCTTCCCAGGCTGTGTTTGCTCCCTGAAGTGTAGATTCTCATCTTCTGAGTAATCAGACTGGTATCTTCCACATCTGCAAACCCAGCAAGAAATATGTCTAGAGCATAAATAGTATTGCGATACCATCATTTATAGTGCAACTGTCTGAGCAAGTAATGATCCTTATTCTAAATCTAGCCTTGGAAATTGGTGTTCTTCATTTATTATTCCCCTTTCACAGAATCACAGAATAGTCCAGGTTGGAAAGAACCCTGAAAGATCATCTGGTCCAACCTTCTGTAAAAAAGAGAGCCTAGATGAGATTATTTAGCACTCTGTACAATCACATCTTGAAAACCCCCAGCAATGGGGACTCTACCACATCCCTGGGGAGGTTGTTCCAGTGATTGATTGTTCTTAGTGTAGAACGTTTCCTCTTTATGTCAAGATGAAACTCCTGGCGCAGCTTTCTTCTTTATTGATTGATTGTTCTTACTGTAAAAAATTTCCTATTTATGGTAAGAAGAAACTCCTCCTCTTGCCTTTTGCCTTCTCTATATGGGTCCTTATGAAGTGAGAGCCTTGGCTCTCTTTATAGAAGCCCTTTAAGTACTGGACTATTGTGATTAGGTCCGCCCCTGAACCTTCTCTTTTCCAGGGAGAAAAGACCTATCTCCTTCAGCCTGTCTTCATAGGGAAGGTTCTCCAGCCCTTTTATCAGCTTCATGGCCCTCCTGTGGGCTGTGTGCAGTCTGTCCATGCCTTTTTTTGAATTGTGGAGACCAGAACTGGAGACAATACTCCATCACTCACCTTCATGCACTCAGATTTCTCTTTTACATGAAGTGCAACTCCACTTCCTCTTCTTCCCTTCCTATCTTTCCTAGAGAGTTTGTAGCCATCCATTGTGGTCTTCTGGTGATGTGAATTTTCCCACCAAGTTTCTGTGACTCCTAGGACATCGTAACTCTCATACAGAGTTCCACTTCCTCCTGTTAGTTGCCCAGACTACATGCACGCTTGCCTTTGGAAAGGGTGCATGTAGTGCACTCATCTTGGATGGGAGCCATGCAGCCTCTCAGCAGAGAGTCACCCACTACTAGCACTCACCGCTTCCTTTTACAGCTTTTAGTATGTGGTGCTGGTGCAGTTTCTCCCTGTGAATCTTGAATCTTGCCCGGTCGTTCTGTCTGCTGCCACACACCCAAGAGGTGTTTGCACGCCCTGCTCATGGTGCTTCCTCAGGGCTGACACTCCCTAGGGACATGTTACGTGCAGCTTTACTGTTCCATCTTGGATTCTGCTGTTCTCAGACTGTGGAACTCACTTCTGCACGCTCCAATTAAATGGCCTTACATTTTCTTACTTATTAATAGCATGTATTGTAATAAAGAAAAGCTATTCGCTTGAAAACTGCTACTAGTAGCTAGCTAAATTCAAATAGGAAGGCGAAAAAAATCCCAAACCTTTAAAAGGATTAAATGATACTTTATCGAGTAGAAAAGTTAAATCATTTTTTTCTATAAAGGCACTATCAGTTTCTAAGGGCCTACTTCCTCTATTTAACCTCTGTGGGTTTCAACAGAATTTTAAGTTTATATACTTTTAAGAGCTTTCATTTTGTGAAATAAATGCAATTAAACTCTGTCCCTGCAAAATATTGTGAGCCAACCAGTTTAGGTTATTTCAGTTTATATAAAGATGATCATAACTAAAATACTTTGTAAAACTTTTTTAACTGGGTCACAACATTTACTGCTGCTAATTGCAAAATTAGCTTATTATAAAGTAACTGAATTCTTCTCAAAATCATCTACTAAAGGCAATGTTTTTAGTAAGGATGAGATGAGGAAAATTTTTAACGGGTCACATTGAAAATTTCTGCTTACTCTCCCTGGATAATGCCACTTATAACAGACATCTGTTTGCTTGAGGGCTTCTCTCCTCACGTGTTTTTGAATTGCAGTTTTACTTCCAGGCTCCTCATAACTGACAATATTTATTAAAATAAAACCGTTTGTTCAAACTGATTAAGATGTTTTGTGAGGAAAGCATCATTTAATCAGCGGAATTCTATAAGTCAGGCTTCTTTTTGGGGGAGTTAAAAGACAATAGGCCAAATGCATGTAGAAAAATAAACACATTTCCTGACTGTTGTAACTCTGGCCTATACAATGATTTTTATCAGATTTTAATTTGCTATAGATTTTTTTCTGTCTGATATCTAAAAGAGCCACAAAACACAAATCTAGGCAGGAGCCAGCACAGAGCAGCACAGTGTACATTGTGCTTGACTTACAAAGGAGCTTGTGAAACTAACTGGGAAAAGAAAGTTCTTTTATCTTATACAGAAATAAATACATGACATTTCTAAAAGGTCCATACCACCAGTAGGAAAACTTCCAGTGGGAAAATTCAAACAGTTCAAGGAAGCTGGAAACCTCTAATGGTCCTGCAACTCTCATTTGCACTTGTCCTCATTGTAGGAGATACACCAGCATGGGAGAAGGGGAAGGAATATGTGCCCACTGTGGAAACTCTTGCTGTTCTAGGCATGGAGAGTGATAAACATTGTGTTTTACACATCGTTTCCTAAAAGATGCAGGAGCGACTCTCTGAGAATTAGGCAGTTTCTTACATGTGAGTGACAAGGGCACTCTTGCCTCTTTCCTTGTTCACTGATTCACAGCGGCTCAACTCCAGGAGGACAGATAATTGTACCTCCTGGTTCTGACGTCGTCCAGGAATGTGGGAGAGGGAAGCTCAGATGATGCCCCGGCCAGGGTAACTGAAACTATTCTATAACAGATGGGCAATTTTTTTCTTGAACAACATGTTGTCCAAGAGGATGAACATGATCTGAGCACAGAGGATGGATGCTCTGAACAGCTTAATACCTTCCTGCCTGTCTCCAAAGCACAGTGAAGCTTTGGTGCCTGCAACCACCTTTCTCCTCCAACCAAAGCACTGCTCAGCATTCATGGGAGGTTCTACTCAGCAGCTTGCATGCTTCATACCCTGAAATGGACACATCTGTTGGTTTGAAACTCCTTCAGGGATGAGATGGTGATTAAGAATAAGTAGTGTAAGTTCTATTTGAATATGAAATGAAGTAGGAGTTGAGTTCCTAAGCAGCTTTGAGGATCTGTGGCTGAGCTCCTAAAATGCAATTAATTAGTGACTAACTGGAGGCTCTCTAGGGCTCTTCCATCCTTGAGATTTCAATATGACATCTCCACTCCTTAGCCTACGCTGCATGCTATGAAGTCATCATTATGCCGAGGAAGGAGGCAGACACATTTACCAGTTCTTTGATCTAGCATAATTCCACATAAACTGTAATACTCACATTGTGACTTGACACAGAGGAACAGGACTAAATGCTACCAGACCTTATGCACTGACAATTACTAGGGCACTGCTTAACCCCTCCTAGTCTGGCATACAGTATGGATTTGTAAAGCTGATGGAAATTCATTAGCACCATTGGAATGTCATTAGCAATTTCATCAAGGATTATATCCTTTTAAGTGTCCAAATATGACACTCCAAGCCAATGTTCAAGCAAATTAGAAGCAGCAAATCCAGGAAAGAGGCATTTGTTGGTGACATAATGCTGTAAGTGTCAATAGATGTCATTCTTTATAATAAGGTATGTGGCTCTACTTTGGCACTTCTTGCCATCAGCAGGAACTTCTTGCAGAGCAGATGTCACTTCTAATCCTATATTTCATGAGTGCCCTGTTAAAACTGGCATGCCGGTTCCAAAGTAGGCATAGTGCCATTAGAGCAGATGGTCATGAGCAAAAGTCATGTTACAAAAATGGTGTTTCTAGAAATGTGAATGCTGGGTCTGAAGTATTACCTAGGAACATCAAAATCATCCTACCCAGGAAAATTTCCTCCTAAATAGGTTGATACACACTAGTAGAAAATGGGTGTTATTTCTATCTTCATTCTGGTTGTTCTTACCTTTGGGCAACCACTGGTGATGCCAGGGTCCATTCTGGCAGCTGAGGGATGGGAATGTAGATGTGTCCTTGGCAAAAATGCTGTCTACGTTTGGTGTTACTTGACAGCTCTACAGTGCCTAGAAATTATTGCAGCGTGGAGGACTACTCTAGTGGGCAATAAGGGGGAGAAGTGGCCCTTGGACCTATATTTGTCCATCTCCTCTGTAAGACAGTATATGGCTCTGCCAGACAAATACCTGACGTAAAACTGTGCTGGTTTACTTCATGTGCTTTTTGCTTAGCGTAGAGAGTAGCGTTTTTCCTAAAGCATTCATCCTAAGTCAAACTTGCCTTGCATTGAAGACAACATCTCTATTGCCCTCACTGGGATCAAACATGCTATTTCTTACAAATTCAGCCTTCAGTAGCAGTTCATTTCAGTAAGTTTACTGAACATGGGATTTTAAAAGATCTGTTGCTTGAATACTGCTACTTATTTTCTCTCCCAAAATGAACCTGCTGAGAGGCATTTAAATATTTAACAGATGTGTAGTATGTTCTTAACTTGTTTCAGCAAGCAGAACTTCCAAAAGCATGATGAGCACTTGCTCGCCTTCAAGTTTACCTCAGGTGATAAGAACCAGCCTTTCCTACAACTAATTGATAGGCTTCAGTAATTATACAGTAAGATCAGGTTACTCTGATTTGATATGTTAGAAATCTTAGTCCGTATGTCTAGGAGAAGCTTACAGCAGGTATTTCTCTCTTCTTAGTTAGAGACACAAACATTTCCCCAGTATGTAGCTTGACTGCCTCAGCTTCTCAGGGTACCACAGGAGACACTTCAGCAGAGTATTCTTGAGGTGGAATATTTTTCATCACTGTGATCAGAGTCGTACACAAAATGAGGAAGGTTTGCAGGGAAGATTTGGTCATGAATGACCTTTAACAATTCAGCTCCAAGTAGTGCCAAGAGGTGGCCCTTTCAGAGAGTGGATACGCAGTGACGTCTCAGGCTCATTTTAAAGTCTCTGCATAGTCCAGGTATCTTTGGTAAGATTCCAATAACCTTATGTTATCCTTTCTGACAAACATTATGATTGATCAGCAAAATACTCTGCTGTCTTCACTCTGTGTCCTGTGGGGCTTTAATGAGCCAGCTTTGCAAATGAGCTCAGCTAGCCAAGCAGCTGTGCAGCCCGCCAGTGGTAGACAAAGCTACCACCAATGTACGGTGAAATTTTGTCACATAATGAAACGCTCATCTTGCCTAATAGAGGTGTAACATTTCACAAGAGCCCAAATAAAATGTGTTTCGTGATTCCAAAGTGTGGCATAGTCATCAAATTGTCTGCAACTCCCACTAACAGATACAGAAATTTTACTTTGTGGTGAAATTTTCACCTTGCCCAATGAGGCTTGTAACACTTCAGTAGGGAGCAGTATGTAACTCCACTCAAATAAGAAAACCATTTAGCTAGATCCTAAAATGTGTGTTTTAATTGGTGAGGGGAAATGAATAAGGTATTATTGACACATGGAAGCGCATCAGAAGGCTGTATTTCTATCTATTATGTGTGAAGGACACTGAAGATGGATCTGTGCCACAAAACAGTCTAGATTTCAAAAACTGTCAGTTATCAAAATCAGCAAAAAAATTTAAAGGATGGAGCTTTGATTCCACTTGGCAGTGGCAAAACATCTCCACTTCTCTTAAATCCACTTTGTTGTAGGTGAGGCTATGCTGAATGATCTCCTTTGTTTGGTGGATGCTGCTTGGCTTCAAGTCCAACTGCACTGGTGAGCAGAGGAGAGCCTGGAAGCCAGGCTAAGCTCAGTCTTCTGATCCCCCACCCTTTTCTTCACACTGTGGCTGTGGTTTAGGCTGCTCTAACACTTAAGAAAAGCTGCTATACTTGGCCTGAGTGATGTCAGGATGAGCCAGCCTACACCATTTGGCCAGCTTTTTATTTAGAAGCATAGATACAGCCTGATAGACCAAGCCTCAACTAAAGGCCATGTCTGCAAATGCATGCTGCTGTGAGTAGAGTTGCCAGTGTTGCCCGGGCAGTGCAATGGCCAGTTGAGTTCGGAAAGCACAGCCTGAAGAGGTGATGCTTCCCTCCGCCCTGCCAGAAACACCACCTCTGTGTTTTGCTTGCCTAGATCAGCTGCAAGTGCAGGATTCAGCATCTGGCTGTGGAAGCAGTCATGGGCAGCTGGAGGTGAAGGATAAGTCTGCCAGTGCATCTGCGCAGAGGTGCTTTTGCAGCTGTTCTGGAGATGACTGACTTTGCAGGGTTCTCACCCTTCAGGTACCTCAACAGCTATCTGGATGGCCAGATATGAGAGGCCAAAACTGTCTAACAGCAGATGTCATAGGAGAAAGGTTCTTGGCTTTAGGACTGGAGGGAATGGGGAGAAGGATGGACACACAGCAGTCTCTTGCAGATATAAGTGGCAGTGTACAAAAGAAAGCCGGGGCTAATCACGTAATTATCATTAATAATTATCATTAATTAATAATTAATTATCAATAATCTTCCCTTCCTAGCAATGAAGGGCTGTCTCAGAGGTAGTCATTTGCAGTGCAGAGATCCAAAGCCATCTGAAGGTCAGAGAGCTGCCTCCCGTGCTAATAGACGCTGCAGATTTGATTCCTTATTTTGGTGGAAGCTATTAAGTTCAAAAATCAAAGTTCAGAAATCAAAATTCAAAATTCAACTTCGAATGCTAAGGCTTCTGAAAAAGCAGCTTTTATAAAGGTATGTGGGCATGCACAAACCTCCTCTAAAATACATGTTATAGAGGATTACTGCTCACCTTTGGGTCAAAAAAAAATGCAATGGGAAAAAAAAGTAAGCTAGGTTTAAGCATTGTATGAACATCAATCTTTAAGCTTCTTGTTGTTCTGGATAGAAACAGAACCTGTCATCAGCTTGTCCCTAATCTCTTCTTGCACATCTGACCTGTTGTATCAGAAAATACCAGGCACTGGCTCTTGGCAAAGACAAAATAAAAAAATTAACCAACTAGTAATCTTGTCTACTATCTTAACATTGAAATTAAATGGTGACCCCTCAGAACTGATGATCCCACTGTACCACTTGGTCAATAGGATTGTTTTGGCTTGAGCTACAGAGCTGTACATTCAGTTGTGTCTCTTGATAACTACACTGTGAAATGCTATGTTGAAATCTATAGTGTTGGACTTTAAAACAGCTGTTGGACTTTAGGAAAAGAGAAGGCTCTATAGTGAAATAAAATCTCAGTTGACAGGCTGTGTATCTTGTAATCAATGTATAAAAATTACTTACCACCTTACAAGTAAAAATCAGAAATAAACAGTGGGCATTAATTGAAGGATGGACAAATGTTCCAATTTAGTGAAAAGTGCATCTTGCGGGTTTTTATTTCAAACATCTCCTGATTATTCACAATAGTTTAGGTACTTTCCTTATCGGATCATTACCTGCGACAGTGAATTTAAGTTCCATTTTGTGCTTGTATTTGTGCTTGAAAATTTGGGCACAGAAGTGCAGCCTAGTAAAACCCAGAGGGATAATACATCCCAATGTTTTGGGGCTGAAAAACAGTCATTCCTGCCTCATTCATCATCAGGTTTTCTTTCTCACTTTGTCTGTCTGTCTCTGCTATTCCCTTGCTGTATGAGTTTGGAAAGCGGCTCAACTCCTTCCTTATTTGTAAGGCTCATTGAGTTCTGTGTCTGGAAAGTGCTTTAGAAATGCTAAGTGGGATCGCTGCTGCAGCAACTAGACATGCCTTCATTGTCATTAAACTTGGTGTCAAGTAGTGTCTGAGGATCTTTAGGATGGAAAAGGCTTGCTATTACCCTGGGTTGTGCTTCAGTGAACATTCATGATGCCGACACGTTCTGTGTTTCGGGTGTGATTACAGCTGTGGTGGGGAGCTAAGCGCTCCAAGCCTGCTGCCAGCACAGAAAATGCTTGACCTACTCTGGAGAGCTGGAAACTCGCTCTGTTTTGACAGGCTTCACGTAGCAGACCACGAGACAGGGAGCTGCACAACCAGTTGCACTTGTGCTTTGATACTATTTTCGGGTCTGTTTCTCGGCAAAGCAGAGACCTGCAGGCATTGTCAGACAAGCTATTTTTCTAGAAAAGATGCAAGTTCCACTCTGGGACCCCCAGTATAAGAAATACACGGACCTGCTCAAGCAGGTCCAGAGGAGGGCCGTGAAGATGATGCTCAGGGTGCTGAAGCACCTTCCCTGTGAGGATAGGCTGAGAAAGTTGAGGTTGTTCAGCCTGGAAAAGAGAAGGCTCTGGAAACACCTTATAATGGCTGTCCCATACTTAAAGAAGGCCTACAGGAAAGATGGAGAGGGACTCTTTATCAGGGAGTATAGTTACAGAATGAGAGGTAACAGTTTTAAACTGAAAGAGGGTAGATTTAGATTAGACATAAGGAAGAAATTCTGTATTGTGAGAATGGTGAGACACTGGAACAGGTTGCACCGAGAAGTTGTGGGTGCCCCCTCCCTGGTCAAGGCCAGCTTGGATGGGGTTTTGAGCAACCTGGTCTAGTGCAAGGTGTCTCTGCCTATGGCAAGGGCATTGGAACTAGATGATCCTTTCTAACCCAAACCGTTCTATGAGTCTATGATTCTAAGTTCTCCGACAGAAGGAAACTTTATTGCCCTTGAGCGCAAACAGGGAAATCTGTGGCTGTGGGGCTCCAAAACACCACAGCTCTTCCTATCACTGTCTTCTCGCAGATCAAGAGCTGCCATACAACATGGCTTAATTAATTTCTTGTCAAATGCAGAATTCCCACTCCTGCTAGTTTTACATTCATCTGTATAATATCATACCGTATTTCCATGCTTTGTTATAAATTTTGTAAATAATTCCAGAAGAGAAACACATACAAGAGACACAAACTGGTAGTGACACATACAAGAGACCCTTCCATTTCCGAGGGTGAGGAGCCCCTGAAGGGAGCTGCTGCAGGGCATGGCCAGATGGTGAAGAGGACAGTAGCAGATATGTAGTCAGGGCTGGCTCAAGACATCTGGGAGCCAGTGGGATTTTGGTCATGGTTTTCTCTGAACATGCAGCCTACAATACATTGTCAGCCCTGACTTCTGCATGTCTTTACTGGCATAACAGTGTAGGGACTGAGTGGATGCAGCTGGGACTCTCCAAAGTAATTGCTAGTCTTCAAACACCTTTTCTTCTTCCCTGTATTTTTTTTTCACAAGCAGAAGAGTAGGATTCCTTGGGGCTCATAGTGAGGAGGTGATAAAAGTGAGGCTGAAGGCCTTTAGCTTCAGCAGATCATTAATAGTCCATTAAGCACTCTACTGCAAAGTCAGCAGTGCTGCTTCTCGTGGAGCACGAAGTCTGAAAAAATACAGGGTGTTTTATGTAGGAGCACCGAAATCACTTGCCAGGTGTTTCAAAGGCAAGCAAGGAGTCATGGTTTAGACAGAAGGCAAAACTACAGGAGAAGGAGGGAACAGTTGCAATACAACAGAAGATATGATCACCTGCAAACTGTTCATGCACTGCACATCTGGTGTTCCTGTACAGGTTTTCACTGAAAAAAACCCCTGGTGTTCTGGGAGGGCATATGCTACTGACTAACCACAGGTAACGCTGTGTCAATGTTTAGGATCACGGCAATCTGCTAGACCTATAACAGACACTCTCAAGCCCTCTCCTTCCCCAGAGGGGAAGAGAAAGGAAATAAGTGAGACATTCCTTAGAAAAGATAATCAGAGCAGCTTTAATGAAAGTAATAACAACAAAATGGAATATATACAAATATATACAAAACCCCATGGCAATTACATCACCGTCACCACTGATGCTGTGGAGCAGGCACTGGGGATGTCCCACACTGGACTCAGCAGCAGACAGAAACCAGATTCAGGAGCTGGATTCTGGAACTGGATTCAGGAACACATGGATTGGTATCAAAGGCAGAGTGGACAGAGTCCTCCTCAGATGCCAGCATTGCAGAAGAGAGCTTGACCTCTTGATCCCTCAACTTTATACCAAATACGACGTATATGGGATGGAATACCTCATTGGTCAGTTTAGGGTCACCTGTCCTGGCTGCTCCTGCCTGCAGGTGTGGCCTTTTACTTTCTGCACCTCTCAATGTGGTTGGTGCACAAGATCTAGCAGTGACCTTGGTCTGCACACCAATCCTTGGTAGTAACTCTAGACATGGAGCATTATCACTGCTAGAAGCAGGCACTGCCTGCAAAAAAGATGTTGTCAACTTCAGAAAGTGCAGTTAGTCAGAAGAGACTGAGCTGAAAAGTAAAATCACTGAACAGAATTGTTCTGTTCTAACTCAAACCAGGATTTAGTGGAAGACGTTGTTGTTGGTTGGAAGCCATCTCAGGATGGGCTGACAAGTATCATTTGATAAATAATCTTTCTGATTTTCCTTCAAGAAATGAATTCCTCCAAGTAAATGAAAACTTTAATTTTCCACTTAGATCATGAGGAATATGCATTTTCCTGGATCTTTAATTTCTTTTCTTCTTTGAATGCTATTTGAAAAGTGGAATCCAGCACCATGTGTAGCTAGGGAGAGCTCACTTGCCCTGCCCCTAGGGAGCTAGATGCTGCTCTAGTGATATCCATGGAAGCAGTAAACATTTGCCTTTTGGGGCATATTATCCTACATGCATGTGTTGTTGTATCTCACTATCTCTTTCCAAACTTCATCTCTGAGTAAAGAGCAAAGTGGGAGATACTGTCTCTTATGTTGAACATTGACCTTATATCAACAAATTCTGGATATATTGATATTGCTGTTGTGGTGAGTTGATCTTGCTTGGCTGCCAGATACCCACCCGGCCACTCTCTCACTCCCCTCCTCAACAGTACAGGGAAGAAAGTAAGAGGAAAAGCTCATGAGTAGAGACAAAGATGAGAAGAACCCTTAGCAATTGCCATCACAGGCAAAACAGACTCAACTTGGAAAAAAATATTTATTTCCGAATAAAATAGAGCTGAATGGTAAGAAACAAAGATAAAAAAAAAAACAACAAACCAAACCTAAACCAGCTTCCCTCTTCTCCTCTTTCATTCCAGGCTCAACGTCACTTCTTCCTTCCCAACTCCTGTATCTTCCCCTATTGAGCAGAGCAGCATAGGGGCTATGGGGAATGGGGGCTGCAGTCACTCCATAATAGTTGCTATCTGCCACTTCTTCCTTCTCATGCTTTACCCTGCTCTAGTGTGGGTCTTTACCATGGGCTGCAGTCCCTCAGGATAAACCTGCTCCTGTGTGGTTTCTTCTCCAGGAACCACAGCTTCTGCCAGGAGCCTACTCCTATGAGGGCTCTCCATGGGCTGCAGCTTCCTTCAGGTCATGCCCAACTGCTCCAGTTTGAGGTCCTCCACAGGCTGCAGTGTGGGTATCTGCTTCACTGTGGTGCTCTCCACAAGCTGCAGGGAAGTACTTGCTCCATGGCAAGGATTGCGTGGCTGGGTCTCTCTACCACTGGACATTTCTGATTCAAGGGACCATGTTTCTCTGTTTTCCCACCCACTCATTTCTGTAATTGGCAGACCTCTTATGCTGTGGTTTAGACTGGAAAAGTGTTTGTAGCTGGCAGCATTTAATCTTCAATACCTAGAAAAACTTTTTAACTTTTTTTTTTAAACTAAGATGTTATGTAACTCCCCTGGACATCTCTTTCTTCAATGCAGGAATTGCTTCCATTCGGCCAGATCTGTGAGTTGAAACAGTCTCCATATAATTCATTTCACAACAGAGAGTAAACAGTTTCCATTAAAGAGCACTCTAACGGCATTTCTCTGTAAATAGGAATAATTTCCTCTTCAATATTAGTTTCTACAACTGAAACTTTTAAACAAATAGCTGAGGAAAGAAAGTATTTTCTGTAAGTAGTGCTACCCAGACCAACTGGGTGAGCACATATCTGAGACCACTTCAAGAGCAACTTCAGGTATATGATGCTAACAGACTGAGGTGGATTTACGTGCTCTAATGTTCCCCAGAACCTGGTAGAGATGTCCTCATGTACAGTTGCAGAGGAGACTGAGCCAGACTGGAACAGATTTTCTGCTAATGTGACTTTACTGAAGGCAGCAGTGTTTTGTCAACAGACAATTCAGCATATAATCTTAAATGTTTGTTACATTTGTAAAAAAATCCATGTAGTTTGGATATAAAACAATGATCTGATGTGCTGAAGGGTTATTATGTGCTCAGTAGTGTAATGGTGACAAATGCTTAAGGCTTTTCTGTTGCTGTATACAGTACACTTTTTTGTTTAAATTTTTAATGTGGCTTATTTGAACAAAGGTCAAATGTGTTTGTAGAAGTCCATGTATACTGCAGGTATGCACTTTAAAATAAATCTAGGTTTTAGCCTTAAAGACACATCAGAAATTAAAACTGGTTTTAGGTATATTCTTCCTTTATCAGAAAGTAGAATTTTCTTTTCCAGTCTGCACTTTTTTTCTAGTGGATTTTCAGTAAGAAAGGAAAAAAAATCTCTCCTTTACTTGGACACATTTAAAAAGACTACGTCTTAAAAATACTGAAGACTTGGACATGCCAATTATTAAAATAATGTTATCATTTTGCTGCAGACAGTACCTAAATAGTAGTGTATTGTATCTTTTTAAAATAATGGAAAGAAAAAATATAGCCCTTTTCTGAAATCCAGTGTATTTCTAGTCACCATCTTCACTCACTTTTTCAAACAAAATGTTCAACCTTCTGCAAATGTTCAAGTCCAGATGTGCTGTAGTATTTTGCTCCTCTTAGGCTTTCTACTCAATAGATAAAGAAGACACTCCAACTTCGCCATTTTTGAATGTTAAGAAAAGACTGATTTCTTTATATCTATGAGGAGCTTAGGATGTCATTATTTCCTAGATGGCAAGTACAAGAGGAAGCCAAATCCATTAGAGGTTTTGAAAGAGTTTAGTATAAACTGGAAACCTTGGCAACCTAAGATTTATTATGAGAATATGATTGAAGTGGATGTGAGAGTTATGCCAGAATATTATTTTGGTTGTTTATTTTTCATCTTATTCAAATGTCTAAGTGTGGTCTGAAGGACTGTTTGTGAGAAATCCCTCCTGGGTATGAGAATTTGGTGCCTTGTGCTACAGAGCCCTGCTGTTCCCCAAGGATGCGATAACCAGCAATTCCCAAGTTTTAGAGTGAGTGCGTAGAGTGGCTCCTGTAGCAGCTACATAGCCAAAACCAATTCATCCACCCAGATATTTAGAAATTTCTTGGTTTCTTTATGAGCCTTACAACCAGATACCTTTATGGCTCTAGACCAAAAGCAGGTGTTAAGTTCCTCTGGAGTCAGACACAAACATCTTAGCATTTAAGTTGTTGGGAACTCTTTATTTCTACATAACCATTTGTATTGGAGAAAGTCCAGGTAACCTAGCCCAAGCTGCAATGAAAATATATCTCTGTAGATTATAATTGCTGATACAAGCTCAGTCTGCATGCCACAGTTCACATACATTTTTTATGAACTTATAATTAGAGCAATCTTGGTTTCCTGCAGGTTCCAGCTTTGGAAATGAAGAACAAACCACTCCTAAGGCATCTGCACCTTCTAAAGATGTCCCCAAGGGGAGCAGCAAGAGCACAACGCAGGTATCGAGCAGCACAGCAACTCCACGCAGGAGCTTACTTCCAGCACCAAAAACTGCCACAGTCCCTGCTGGTAAGTGCTCCAAACTTGAAACACCACTTGCATTAGGCAAAGAAACACAGAAACCTTATTTTGCTGCTGTTTTATGGATGACTCAATTAATTTTCATGTCATTGTTGGGCACGTTGCCAATGTGCTGATTTGGACTCTATTTGCTGTAGTCTCTTTGAAACACAGTTAACAACACAGCTATAATCTCATTTTGTGAACTGTGTCTGGAGTTGAAGGCATTTAGTGTCCCTAATTACACATGCCAGAGATTTAGTGTATATATTATTGGCTCTCACTAAATAGCTTTTTGAAAACATTCCATTGCTTTAGAGACCAAAACATTCCATTGAGCTAGATATGCTTGTGAGGATGAGAATACTGCCCTCTGAATTTAAGTAATTTGTAGCATTTTCGCTCAAAGGGAGAAGCAGGAAAGTAAATAAAGCAAAAAACAAACAAAAAAAAAAGGTACTCATTTCCAAATTGTTTTCTTACCTAAGCTCTCCTTCAGTTTGATCCAGCTGTGTCTCAGAATCAACCAGCAATACTTCACAGCATCTCACACAGGGAAGTTTACATTTTTCTGCATTTTTTTGTTGAAAAACATGTGCATCTCTCCACCATTTGCTGCTCACACTTGTTTCATGCTGCCTCTTCCCTAGCCTGACACTTGGACATAATGTATTAAATCCAGGTTCTCCTTAGAAAGGATGTAGAGATGTGTCTTCTTGAGTAGGACTCACCACTTTTGAGTGAGTAAGGAACAGTGCACTGGCCTGTCTGCCTGCCCACTCACTGAGGAGAGATGAAGGTACCCATGACAGTCAACATCTATTACACACTGAGCTCTGGCAATGTAGAAACTTGAGTTTGGGTGTAACGAATGAGTTAGATCTGTCCATCATGACTTGCAAGCAGGGTTAGTGTGATTGTTGGTCATAATTATAAAATAAATGTAAAGGCATGGCTGTAGACACCTTCTCCCCTGAGTACAGATCACATCTTCTCTATTGAGGCAGCTTCAAGCACTTTCCTGTTACCTGACGGTATTCCCATACTCTGTTGCATCTCGTGTTTGTCCCATTGTCTTTCAGTCCATTGTGGCCTCAGCACTTCCCTTTCTGCACTGCCATGGCCCCTGGACGTCCATCAGCCATGATCTCAGAGTCCCCTGAGGAGCCTTGTTAAAGGCATTAAAGTTCCTCAGGGCTCAAGAGTACTGCTCTAACCTCAGCAGGCTCCTGCACACCACAGGCTCTGTGTGTCTCTGTGTTAATTCCTGCTTCCTCATGCTCCAAGAGATCCTCCAAGCACCTCCAGGGAAAGCAACATTAATGATCATTTGAAAAAAGCAGTAATTTTTAAAGACACAATTAGAGGAACTTACTGGTGAGAAGCTTGTGCCGGAAGCAGTCGTTGAACCAAGGTCAATATTGCATCTTCTGGTGTGGAGGGGAAGGAAGAATATGGTTTCAAGATTTATATTCACGGAAAGCATGTTGTGTATCACTAAGACAATGAGGTGCATGAGGTGTAACATAGTATTTTAGTGAATGAAGCATACTCTACTGTATTTGTATGACAGCAGTGAAATATGAATTTATTTGACTTAAACAGTGTTTGGATTTGTTCCACAGATAGTCTGACACAAAGTTACTCCCTACAGCCAGCAGGTTTTTCAGGGAATCTTTCTATTGCTGCTAGTAAGCTGGAACTTTGGATCTGCAAGAACCTGGATGTGCCTGATTCTTTCTTTACCCCTGCAGTTTTAATAGCTCTACATTTTTTCTCATAGAAACAACCCCTAGTTCATCTTTCATGATTTTTTTCTTGCTTTTCTACTGCCTTCTTGTTTTCCTATTTGTATTGTTGCTTCTCTGCTAAGACTCTCCTTTAGGTTTTATTTTTAATTTTTAAATACTTTTCTCCTTCTGTCCCTAAAATATTGTAGCTTCATATCTATCTGTATAGAGAGGACATTATGCAGAAAGACAAATCAGACTTTTTCCACACAGTATTTTCGTTTAGAGAGATGGTTTGGATAGGCTGCTTCATGGTCCTGAGTAAAGGGTTGTGTATGCCTGTACAGAATAGTAAGGATTAAAAAAGAGAGGGAGCTTCAATAAGAGTATAGATATTTCATCAAATTCAAATTAGATCTAACAGTTTAGATTCCAAACCAAAGAATTTTGTGTAAGTCACCAGCTTTATCCAGTCTGGTTCTTATGCAACAGCATGTTTCATCTCCTATGTAAGTCCCACTGGGTTTGATAACACACACTGCAAATGAATCCTGGAAGGCAAAATCAGTCCAAAATACAAGTCAAAGACTTTATGCATTACTAGTTCTTGTTGTCCAGTTTCAAGATAGATTAGCCTGGTGTGGTGGGTTGACCTTGGCTGGCTGAGCTGGAGAGCAGTCAGTTTTGTCCTTTCCCTTGCAAGGCCATTAGTCTGACTCTGCTCACATTTCCTAAGCTTTGTCACAGCTGGGAAGTTGTCAGTGTGCAGAACAGGAGACATGTTACAATCTAGCAGCCCACCATGGTCTTTCCATGCCTGGGATGTGATGGGAATTGCCCAGATGCTTGCTTACGCAAGTCACAGTAGCAGAGAGCCAGGAGGGATGCTGCCAGAATGCGTTAGATCCATCACAACTGGAAAAGAGTTGAAATTACTCTTTCCCTTTCTGGGGGTCAGGGGCTCCAGTCATCTGCCCAGCTTCCTCCCAGCAAGGCACTTCTGTCCCAGCAAAGGCTAGATAGAACAGTGTGCAGAGCCCATTTCTACCACCTCTGAAGTTATAGTCTTGTGTTTATAGGGAGACTCAGTCAGGTGAGGTAAAACTTGTTTGCCTTATTCTGGAAGGAAACTAAACATGTAAAGTAGGAGTACTTAGCTGTGTTATGCAAACAGTCAGATGCAGGTCCTGAACAGGGACAGATGCAAAGTTTAAGAAATTGCTGTTATCAAACACAACAGGCAGAAGCAAAAGAAACAATATTAGTCCAATGTTCTAGTTTAATTTTTATATAAGCCAAGGTAGCAGCGGATATCTGTGGTTAAGTCATGATTTTCTTTTTTATTAAAATGGAGTCATGGTTTCTCACAATGCTAAGTATCTGATGGAAGCAAAGGCTGAAATAAATCAAAGCAATGATAAAGACAAGGTCTTTTAGCAAGTCTAATCCTGCCTTTCTTGCAATAATATATGAATGCCGTCTGTAGATCCCAATGTGATAGAGAGCCCTACAGAATACAAAATTTTCTGTTTAAGTATCTTTTGAACAGTTTTGCGCGTATTTTAAATGATGAAGCATACAACCATAATTTAAAAATTGAACTCAAATAAATCAGAAGGAAGATGCTAGAGATCAAATGAAGCAAGTGGAGAAAGGGCAGTGAAGTGTTCATACTTTGTTGGGCTTTCTGATCACAGGCAACAAAGGCATCTAACAAAAGCCTTTTACAATTGTGTCAGATACCATATTTTAAATACGACGGAGAATGTGCATGGGTGTGCTGAAAAGGCCGGTCTCCAAAAAGATGTCCTGCAGCAGATAGAGGATGTAAAGGTTGAAGGTCTGCATGTACAGACACTGCAAAAGGTCTGCTTGTAGTGCTGTGGCAAAGTGGGAAGAGCAACCACTGGTACAGGCTACCAATCCATGCTGAGCAAGTCTGATGTTATTGGTGAACGTCATAGGGAAGGAGATTGATAATGAAAGGTAAAATCAGCGTTTCAAAAATGTTTGAAGATATACTAAAAATTAATCCACACTTTCACATACCTTGGGTCACTGACATTGGCATGTCCTAAAGATGAGGAATGCCGTGCTTGGGGAGGCAGCCAGGCTCATCACTGCAACAGCATCAGTGAAGAAACCTTCACCAGCACTCCATAATGAAGGGATGAAATACCTTGAAAACAGTGGAATGAATAGATTTCTAGTATTCTTCTGAACTATCACATAATGGCAATTGCATGCACAGACAATCCAAAGAACAGAAGAGAAACCATGACGTAGGAAGGCAGAACAACAGAAAGCCGAGTTACTTAAGATGTTATTGGATGAATGAAACTATAGATTATCTTCTATCCAGTGACCATTTTTGATGTCCAATACATTGAAGGTTTCTGCCATAGACGGAAGATTTTAGCTGGGAGTGAGACACATATCTTTGTATCACACTTCCATCCTCGGGAATGTGTCCAGAAGAAAGGACTTAGAATACAAAACAATATGATATGAGCTATATTTTCCTATAAGAAAAAGTAAATCCATAACATGACTTTAAAAGTGATTTTGCATTTGAGGAAGAAGTCCCCAGCCTCATTCAGTCAAAGTCAGAAGGCCAGGCAGTCCCATAAGCAGAGCTACTGAAGTCAGCCATAAAGGAAAGTACTTTTTGAAAAGTAAGGAAACCGCAATGATTCCTTCTATGTGTTCTGTGTATTTGGAGAATGATACGATAAATATTCTATGTATATGCAATATCAGGTGATGTAAGAATTACATTTGTATTTCAGAGATGTACACAATTTTAACTATGTATGAATAGTAAATTAATTTGCAAATGAATATATCTACCTATATTAATAAGTGGAAAATAACCAACAAAAACCACATTAAAGCTTTCATTTGTTAGGTGTTACCTGAGAAGACCGCCTGTGCAGTAAATTCTTATTGAAAAAAAAAAGGAAGATGTGTACTTGAGAGAGATTATACTCCTGATATTTCACTAAAAGTGGTTGTCAAATAAATTGGACTGCAGGGAATAAAATATGTTTAATTAATGAAAATTGACTTCTATAGCTGCTGCTGTGCAGTGCTTCAGATGATCAAAAAAAAATCCTAGCATGGGACAATAGCAGTGGAAAATAATCATCATGCCAATTGTTTTGAAGACATGAAGTGATTGCCTTTCGACTAGTCTATGAAAAGAGCACACTTAATTAAGTTTCAGTGCATTGCACAGCTCTTTTTAATGTTATTAGACCCCTTTCATATTTATATGCCTGTCAACATATAGAAAATAAAGAAAACTTAACTAGAAAAAGTGAGATGGGCCCTTTAATTCACTTAAACGTATTAGCTATTTTGTGAAATACAGTAAATAACCTAACTGATGTTTACCATTTCTAGTATTGTTTTATATTTTGTTTAATGACAGGTGAAAGCAACTCTCCATCAAGAACTTTGTAGCTAAGGCCGACCTCTGAAAAGATATGTAAGCTTCCTCTTTCCACAAAGCTTGATAAAAACATATAATCTTTGAGACACACGTATACTGAATTGCCTGTTTTAAATTTCTCTGCAATTATGAGAATATCTGCAGAAAGCAATGTTCAGAGACAGCAGATTAACAACTTCTCACCCTCACGGGGTGTTTTAAGAAACCTCTTAGATTAATGTTCACCACGGAACAATTTGGATCCTAAATCAAGCCAGGATCTAATTCTGTCATAATTTGGGCGAAACCCTTCAGTTTAGCTTGGTGCAGCGAGTGGTGTATTTGGTGAGACCTTCAGGATGCATAAAAATCCCTCAGCATAACATGCCACAGCAGTTAGTAATCCAAGAAGAGCACGTCCGTGCTGTGCAATGGAAGCGGGATTCACACAGGCAGCAATTCCTGAACTGTTGCTAACAGGTCTGGAGAGTCACAAAGCACAGCACCGTGCAAGGCGTACCTGCTTCGATCCAGGAGCAGTATAGCGCATTCACGCAGTGCTGTGATCATTGGTTTACATCTGACCAGCTCTGAACAGTTTTTATTCTCTTAATGTAATACAGCTTCGTGGTCTCATCCCTGTCTAGACTTGTTCAGCCACATACTTCTCTCAGAACGTAGAAACCCACAGAAAATCCAGCTTGGTATCTCTAAACTTTGCTGTCCTTTGAAATTTTTGTTCACCTTCAGGATATCGATGCAGTTTTGGGCTCTCTTGTTTGTGCCTGCAGTCCTGATCCAAACTCCTGAGCATCAGGGTGCTGCGTATTCCAGACCTCAGCTCTGTCCACAAGGCTGGACTTACTACCCAACAGTCTATGAAATTACAGAGCTGAAGATTTTTATATTTTCTGTGCTTTGCTGTGGGATTTGAAGAGTGTGTGCTACAGCATACCTATTTTAGCTCAGTTATTATTTAATGTTTATCTCACAGACAAGTGACTGTTATTCCACATAAGAAATTTCCTAATTTGAATGCAATGGCAGTAGCAATAAGGAATTCATTTGAGAAGCTTATTTCTACTTGGCCCATTAAATTAAAGACAATGAAAAATTTTGTTCAAAAAACTAACCCAGTCAATTCCTGTGCTTTTATAAGCACCAGTAAATCATATGTAACAGGGCAGGCTGTTAAATACAATCAGTCAAGATGAAAAATAGGAGGACAGTGTTATCACAGCTCCAACCAGCAAGTTTGCGGAGTAAAATGTGCTTCTTTTAATTAGCTTCTGCAAAATCCAGACAACACAACCTCAGCAGGAGGGAGAGGGTTGAGCTAAGGTCAGCTGAGGGAGGAAAAGTCAGCACCAGAGCTCTTGGAGGAATGAAGGGAGAAAAGTCTACTGCTGCTTTATTTCGCTTTGCAAACACTTTCCAGTAAAAGCTGACTAGTGAATATGCAGTGGATTATGTTCACATCATTCCTGTACTGAACACAGGGACATGCAGCACTATGCTGCAGGTGAAAGTGAAAAGTTCAGCTACAGGTTTTTCAGCCTCTGTTCTGGGAAACACTCTGAAACATGCCACAGCACAACTCTGTGAGGAAGCGACAATAAAATGCCATGGGATCCGTGTAAAATAACAGGAGGAGAAGGAGTAGCTGTTTTAACTCTGCAACTCACGTTGGATGTTCTGAGTTACCCTGAGATTTTCCATTCAGTCCAAAGCATGGTTCGTTTTGTCAGGTTTATTTTTTCCTTTAGTTGTTTTTTTGTTTCTTTGTTTGTTTTTAATACCAGATAAAGAGACCTCTCTTTTTAGTACAGAGAAAAAACAATCACTTTCAGACAAGTCAATGAAATAATCCTTGTTCTTTTTTTTTTCTTATCAGATTGACTTTAAATTTGAAACAAACACAAACGGAGAAGCACAAGCATTAGCAGTTTCTACTTCAACACGTACATACTCTTTCTTCTACATCTACTTATTTCTTCACAGTCTTTCAGTGTCTCATAGATCACAGGAAGCAGAGAATCTCTAGAGAGAATTAGATGGCTCTTGTTCTACAGAATCTATCATATTTCCAGCTTTGCTCATTTTGTCTCAAACAATGCATGCATGGACGTGTCATTACTCACTAAGGACATGACTAGTGGGTATCAGGAGAAAAGGCAGAAGAAAGCTCAGAGTGGCTCTCTGTGTCTGTGACTGAAAATCCTTCCTTGGGGTTTTTTAAACTTGCAGACTGCGTTAGTTAACTTACAAAATACTCTTGAGAACAGCTGGAATTGAACCGAATGTGGCCAATCCCATTGAATTGTTAATGATAGCTACAGCATGTTAGGATTTGCTTTGGAATAAATACTCAATATGTAATTTGTTAGCATGTTTTCAGTCTGAAGCGTGAAAGCAAATTGAAGCCTATCCCACTGTACTGGCTTTTAAAGACTCAGAAAGGTACAGGCAAATACAAGCACTGATTCTGCAGTGGCTCTTGAGAAGACGTCTCAGATAAGGTGTATTTAGCTCTGGTTCCTAGGTTAGCATCCAACAATGATGGGGGAATGGAGAAGCACCTTTATTTGTCTGATGTTTTTCCAAGTGATTGCTGAATGATTTAACATATCTGGAGTGTTTTGTTTTCAATTTCTATGATTTTACCTTTGTTCCCTCTGTTTGGTTTGAAGCAGGCTGTGTCTGTTAATTAGGAAATGTAAATACCTTTACAGAACAGTGCATTTGGATGCATTTTTCAAAAGCAAATGCTGTAACCACGCTAGTAAAAACACGAGCAAGTGTTCATGCTCACAGTCATCTTATGGTCTGAAATACCCATTTCTGTATGCAAGTATAGCTTTTAGAAGAGAGGAAATTCTAGATTTGTAACCTTAGGTGGAATGTAAATTCGTATAAAAAGTTGTAGTTTGTGGCTTTGGATCTCATCTCCTGGAAATCCAGCTTTTAACTTCATAAGCTCCTGTAGTGGAGGGGGTTGGCAGAGCCTTGGAAACTGTTCCTGGAAACCTGGAAATCAGTGGTGGCTCCTTCTTTGCCAGAAGCCTGTTGCTGGAAGGGTCAGTGCTAAAAGCCTTGATTATGCAGCTGGCAGATGTAAAGCTAATGTATAGGCATTTAACACAGAGTTAATTGGAGTACCTCATTTCCAGCCTATGGGCAATAACACTATGAGGTTGAAGTAAATTTTGTTCCAGGTCAGAGTTAATATACATTTTAAAAGAAAAATTTAGAACAAAATTAAAATCGTGTGCAGGTTCAAGAAATATATACCTGTGGTGCTTTTTTATTTACATTTCTTTTTATATTTTTATTTTACATATCTTTTATACTTTTATGATTGTACATACACCACCTTTTGACATTTCAAAATACATGTGACATTCAAAATGCTATTTGAAGTTTTACTTACTTTCAGGCCCATAATAACGACTGAAATGTTTGCGTTGTTTCCTGAGTTACACTGGAGCATCACACTTCTTATGTACATTATAACCCTTGAGTTACTTCTAGTACACTGTGATCAAACAGCGTAACCTCCTGCTGTGCCATACCCTGCAGGACAGCATTATGCTGATCATCACACCAACACTCTCCTACAGACTTTTTTAAACCTGAAATTCTAGATTTCTGTAAAATAACAAATTCGGAGAACAAACACTTGTCATTTAAAAATGAATCTTCCCTGCAGGAGCAGCTCTTGAAATCAACATGTTTTCTGAATGTTTCCCTTTTAACCAACTAACAGCTGTTGTTTCAAAGGAGAAGAGAGAGAGCAAGCTCCATTTTTAGAAAAACATTCAGCATAAACTCTTGTTTGAGGTCTGATGCCAGGGACAGCTCTTCCCCTATGATTTCCCTGCGGGTGATGGGTTTAGCAGAACGATAACAGTTTGTTCCTGCAGACTGTCCTTTCTTCTGCCTGCTGCGTGCTTTCTAAATCCCTCTCTGCTAAGGAGGGCCACAGAGAGGCCACCAGAACCTTTCTACTTCTGAAGGAGAAGCTGAATAATCACTAGCTCCATATCCCCTTCTCCTCAGCCTCTTCCCAGCAGGACCATGCGTGCACTGACTGCTTACTACACAACCTCTCCTCACTTCCCCAGCTGCTGCTGCATCACTAACCCTACCAGACCATAGGAGTGCTCATCATCTTGTAAACTGAAGGAGGGCGGTTATCATTGCTTCCTCCTGCTTGATATTAGTCCTACTACTTCATCCTTGCCAAGATATTGGTCCGCACCTTTGCTCGCAACCTGCTTCAGGCTCTACTGGTCTCCCACCTTCCGGAGCTGACCTCTCCAGTGCAGCCGCCCCTGACGGGCATCACCATCTGCATCCGTGTGTGACTCTCGCCGCTCTCCAAAGACCTTGCCTTGCCCTCTGCAGAACAACAGTGCTCGCTGGACTTCTTTACTTCTTTGCTCTCTTTGCTTTCAACTGAGCTCTAATTGGGGAATTGTTCCTTGCTTTGTGCTTAAGGTTAAGAGGCTGAACTAATTTCCCAGGTGTTCCTCATTGAAAATGTTTCAGAAACAAAAGTAGTGAAGTATTTATATACCCCTTGTTACTGCTGAAAGCAAGAGGAAAACACACTTTCCCTACCATTGTCTATTTGACATTTGCCATAGTGAAATTTGCAGACGAGCTTGGTAGATGGTCCATTTATGCATCATATTTTATTTTGAAAACAACAGAAAAACTAAAGCCTCGTTGCCATGAAAAAGTGATAATCTATTCTGTTACCTTATAAATGTACCTTACAAAACAAGCTCTGATTTTGTCTCATAGCCCCCATTTCAGGTTGCTTTTGCTTGATGCTTAGTAATGAAATGGCACCATAAACTTATTTTATGCCATGCTCTGTAGTAAATACAATGTAGTAGGTGACAAACACTGGAAATTTATATACTCAGTCACTTGACTGGGAAAAGTATTGATCACAAATGAGAATCATAGTCTCAACATGTCCAATTTACAAAGAGCAGAGAAAATGGAGGTGTATGAAAATAAAAGTATGAAGAGGAGTTCACTCTTTACCAGCTCCTCATGACTGATGGTGTGATTTGCCTGTGAACAGTGGGAGAGAGCCAAAGAGGGTCTTAGACCTTCTCCTGTGCCATCCTCCAACAAATAGTTGGACAGGGGGCTTGCGTGTGTGCATATGCTCTTCACAGCAGCAGTCTGCAAGCGAATGCTGAGAGGCAGTGCTAGAAAATACGAAGCTTGGTTCCTGGTGGGTGACAAATGCTGCGTCCACAACTCACTCCTTACAAATGCTGATGCAAGCCGAAGTGGAAGGGTGAATGATGCATCAAAAATAAGCCTGATACTGCAACTGTGACTGTCTGTGGCTTTGGAGAGGGCAGAAAATTTGTCATCTGTTAAGTGTCCCTGAAGATTATGATCCCTATATAAAATTACCACCTTTCTCCACTATAGAAATAGCCAAATCACATTTCCATTAAGCAAAATAGAAGATAGTGTTAGCTTCTGGTCTGCCGCTGTCTTTAAGCTTCACCAAAGAAATAGGGTTTTGTTTTCCTTCTTCAGATTCTTCAGATTCTGTGGGACATTTTTCTACAAGATGTTCATAAGCACTGGGGAAAGGACCCATGGCAAAAAAGAACTGAAAAAAAGCTCTGTTTTGGAGGGGGTTTGATCCGGGAAAAGCTATTGCTGGTGCTGAGGACTGTCCCTCGGGTGGGCGGGCTGCCAAGAAGGCCTGGGCAGAGCCAGCACCACCCTCCGTTGAACAGGCCACAGGTATAAGAAGGCAGCGGGACTAGTCATTGCCTGTCGAGCACAGGTCATCTAACCAATCAACCCACACTTGTGTGTGCCCTGGGTGGTGCTGCAGCTCCTAGAGCAGGGTGCTGTTCCTCTGCCGGCGTAAAAGGTAAGTGTGATTCACCTAAGTGGTCAGAGGCCAAGTAGGCTCATCCCAACCGAACCCCAAGTTGCAAGGTCTCAGTTGCTTGAGATTCAGCCCTGGTTACCAACCGGCAAAAGGCTGTTACTAGTAAATCTGTTGGCACCCAGACTGAGGCCTCTGGCTGCATAGAGTGCTGGAGCCTGGTACTTACAATGGAGGGTAGTGGAGACAACACCTGTGTAAGATGTGAACAGGTGAGCGATCTGCTCAGCCTGGTGGCTGAGCTGAAGGATGAAGTAGAAAGGTTGAGGAGTATCAGGGAGTCTGAGAGAGAGATAGATTGGTGGAGCCACTTCCTGAAT
>VWZK01000980.1:29593-129115 GCA_013396935.1 Baryphthengus martii
CGTGGACTCACTTGAGGGAAGAGATGCCATCCAGAGGGACCTTGATAGGCTTGAGAAATGGGCCAATGCAAACTGCATGAGGTTCAACAAGTCAAAATGCAAGGTCCTTCACCTGGGTCGGGCCAATCCTAGGCACAAGTACAAACTGGGTACGGAGTGGGTCGAGAGTAGCCCTGAAGAGAAGGACTTGGGGGTGTTGACAGATGAGGAGCTCAACATGAGCCACCAGTGTGCTCATGCAGCTCAGGCCAACCACATCCTGGGATGTATCAAGAGACGCGTGGCCAGCAGATCGAGAGGAGATTCTCCCCCTTTACTCTGCTCTTGTGAGACCCCACCTCGAATACTGCCTCCAGTTCTGGTGTCCCGACCATAAGAGGGATATGGATCTGTTGGAGCGTGTTCAGAACAGGGCCATAAAGATGATCCAGGGGCTGGAGCATCTCTGCTATGAGGATAGGCTGAAGGAGCTGAGATTGTCCAGTCTTGAAAAGAGAAGACTTTAGGGGGACCTAATAGCTGCCCTTCAATACCTGAAGGGAACCTACAGGAAAGCTGGGGAGGGACTTTTTACAAGAGTGTCCACTGATAGGACAAGAGGAAATGGGTGTAAGTTGAGGGAGAATAGATTTAGATTAGATCTTAAAAAGAAATTCTTCAGTACAAGGGTGGCAAGACTTTGGAATAAATTGTCCAGCGATGTTATGGATGCCCCCTCCCTGGAGGTGTTCAAGGCAAGGTTGGACAGAGCCTTGAGTAGCCTGGTCTAGTTGAGAGGTGTCCCTGCCCATGGCAGGGAGGTTGGATTAGGTGATCTTTAAGGTCCCTTCCAACTTGGGCCATTCTGTGATAAATGTACCCATGAAAGATGTGAAAGTTAATAAGGAAAACATTGTTCTTACTTTATGACAAGTGGTTTGTCTTAAATCTCTCTTTCTCCTGCCTAACCAGGAGTTGTGACACAGTCCTGCAGGCTAAAATACAATCCCAAACACCAACCATAAAACAGGAAAGCAAACACTAATGTCTCAGGGATTTGCTTTTCCTTGCTCTTCCTTCTTACTTCCTTGGTGAGTGTTTTCTGCATGAAAGCCTGTGGCTGTGACTGTTGTACATCACGGACAGCCCATCAGGACGGGGCTTTCATCTTACTGCACTCAGCATGGTCCCCACAGCTCTTTTGATGGGAGTTGTGGGTGGGCAGGAAGGGTGAGCTGAGCTTGGGTGGCCACTCTGATTTTCAGATGAAGTTATATCTTCTTGGTACAAGACGCAGTCAGTGACTGCAGAGCTTGGACAACTGACAGACCGTCCTGAGCCCGTAATGGAGAGCTCCATTGGTGGGAGGAATAATAACAAACACTGAGTTGCCTCCTACTGAAAAACTAAAGGAAGAGGGAAGGCTAGCACAAAGTTTCTGGAGATCACAAATGAGGTACTGGTTCAGCCTTGTACACGGCAAGGCAATGGCGTAGTCCTGTTGCGTCCTGCATTGGCAGTGTGTTGTAGGTTTGTGCACTGAATATGCTACACCTCTCAGGCTCTGCCTCATTTACAGGACAGGCAGAGACCTACTCTCCTATCTAGGGTGACACATCAGCACAGCCCCTGACATATCCTGCCTGCTTCTGGTTCTGCAGAAACCTGTCTCTTGCCTGTATGAGACCATCTAGGGAGAACCGGTCACCAGAAAAGGCAATTTCCTAACTGGGCAAAAAGGTTGCTAGACCAGGACCCTGCAGGTAACTTAAGTCAACTTGGCACAGTCCTATGCTGGTTCTCCTCCCACCCAGGATGAGGAGGTACAGCAAGGCAAAGAGACACAACACAGAGCTCAGAACAGATAGGATGGGCTACCTGTGTATTTGTTGGTGCCTTAAGGACATTTGTCACTGGAAATGGCTGGAGAACTAAGATCATGTGTAAGGCCTTCTGACTTTCTTCAGTGCTATGCATACCAGCTCAGCTACATGCACACAGTCATGCTTGCAGAAGTGACAGACTGACATCCAACCAGAAGTGTACAGAAGTACCATGTAGCATCATTCTGTGCGAAGCCCAGGACGTGTATTGGTGAAGTACTTATATTTTGCCATTCTGGGATGTATCTTAGTGACACAGTTCTGCACAATTGCAAACACAATTATAAAATGACTTTCTAACACTTTTTTTTTTCCTAAAACAGGTGCGAAGAAAGAAGTACAAAAAGACCAGGATGCTAACAGACCATCTGTCTCATCCCCCAAGAGATCGGCGGTAACAGCCACCAAGCTCCATTCACCAGGTATGTATGAACCCAAACACACTGTGTCAGGGAAGAGTTCAACTCGTCAAGTTTGCATCTCTTGCTAACACGATAAAATCTGAGAGCTGCTCTTGTTAAGTAAGGATTGGTTGTGTCCAGGTTTCGTTAGGCTGGCTGTGAGTACAACAGGCTTTATTGTACCAGTGGATGAGCTAAATAGACTTTGGTGTTCATTGCTGCAACAGTGCAATCATTTCTCCTTCAAAACAAAGAGTTGTTACTATTACATGTTTAAGGGCACAGGAGCATGTGGGAGTTTTTATCATAATAATTTTCTTATATAAAAAGAGAACTGTTAGATATAGTGAAACAAATGACACTTCAAAGAATTACCTGGAGTGGTAGTATGTTATTTGGAATCTACTCTTACTATTGTACAGAGACACTGAATTTCCTGGGGTATTTCTATGCATAATTGGAAAAGGGTTTATCTGTAGAAATAACCTTCAGAGTGCTGCTGGGACATTGTCAACTTACTCCATGATATTGGACACAAACACATGGTTTTAGCTTTTCTAAAGAATATCTTAATTTGTTTACTAAGATGAGGATAACTTATTTCTATTTATGTCTACTAAGTATACATTTGCTAATGTATAAGGTACCTAAAGGCTTTTGTAAGGCTGCCCTTTGGCTGACCCAAATGCTTCTGAAATGAGTAGGTGTGGCCCCACTGATTTAATTGTGCTTGCAGTTTATCTTCTGTTGCCTCATTTTTCAGACTCTACTTACTTTAAAAGTCATCTCAACTATCTATATGAAATTTGAGTTATAATTATGGAGAGTAGAACCCAATGATTCTTCCTTTGATTACAAAGCATAAAAAATGTAGAATAGCTCTCTGCCTCCTGTAATTTGCATCAAGAGTCTTTTTATGTTCAGTAAACTCAGTCCCTATTCTCCTCCTTTCCAATCAACAAAATGAAGAAAATGGAACGTTAAGTTTAGTCTCTCCAAGCACCAACAGGACTCGGTATTCTTATCCTTACTAAGATACTAGGGCAAAAAGGTGAACATAACACTGTCTTCTGAATGATATAGTTTTCAGGCTATTTTGCACCTGGTGAGATCACCAAGAGAGATCCAAGGAAAAATTTGTTGCAGAGAGTGCCACACAAGCAGCTCACCAGCATTTATAACTGTGGGAGTCCAGTTTAAGCACCAGCACCAATTGTGGCTGTAGCAGCATGTTAAAGCAGAGCTGATTTGCTTCCACTAGAATTGGAAAGCAAAATGATACATAAGCATATTTGTACTGTGGATTTTTATTGTCTGAAGGAGGCCTGGGTTTCCACAGATGACTTAATGATTTTCAAGGCTTACTTTGTTGACGCACCTAATTGATGAGGCCTCAAAGATTTCTTCATTCTTACGAGGGGTTGAGTAACTTTCCTCTCTCCATGAGACTGACTTAGGATTTCTTAAGCATGATTGTCTGAAATTATGGTAACCTAAAATTATTATCACTGTAAGGATCAAATAAGAAAATAAACTTCACCTTCATTTATTTTTTTAGAGTAGCCTTTAGCATTCTTTGCAATAACAACAGCACTAACAAAGCTATAAAGACAGACAATCTTTTCACCTATTTAACAATTTCACAAAATAATTGAAGCTGCCATTGAACAGGACAAGGAGTGAGTGTAGCTGGGGTTAATAGGCAGTAGCACAGACTTTCCTCCATCAGGATCATAAACTCAGGCAGTGTTTGCACTTTGTGATATAAGGAGCATGTGTGTCCCCAGGTAACTGCACCACAGCTACATGTGGCCATGGAACAGGCTCTAAAATTTCTGAGTGCCATTTCTAGGTTGTCTCTCTGCTACTAGTTTCCTTGCTTGCAGCTCCTTTTAATCGGTGCTGGGTTTTGACTGTCATGCAAATTTTCTTTTAGCTTTGAATATGATCTTTAGAATTTGGATTGATTGTCCTAAAAAATCACAAAGGAATTTTGAGATGCAGGGTTTTGTAGGAATCTCAATTTTATCTATTGATGCAATGCCATTCCTGAAATTTGTGTGTAGGAGCAGGTGTACATAGATGCAGGTGCCCTCCTTCCACTCCTTCGCAGGACAGTATGATCTGTTTCTGACATCTGTCACTCTACAAATTGCTTATTATCAATCCTCTCGAAGTTAATTTCCTCACTTTCCTTATAAAAATGTTGGAAATCACACAGTTAAAAGTCAAATAAATTGCATTCCCCATCTAAATCCTCACGGACTGTGTTAATTATGAGTATATACTTGTTATGTCTCCTTAGTTCAAACACTCAAGTAGATAAAAAAGACCTGGGCATTTTGAAGCAGATCAAAGGAGTTCAGTGATTTCAGCGTACACTAGGTCTGCCCCCCTGGTCCCACTATCAGAAAAAAGGACATTCAGGATCAGGACCAGCATCATTAATATATAGCCTGTTTTGTGCAGAGGAACAGAAGGCAGACATCAATGGCAGAACAAGCTTAGCAAGCTGCTTTTCAGACCAAAATGAACTGAGAAATTCAGATTTATCCCTAAGGAGAATAGCACAGTTTAATTTACAAGGACAGCTTATAATACCAACAAGGACAAGATAGAGATGTGCACTTCAAATGTTCCAATGAACAGGAAAGCTACGAAGCTATAAGACAAAACAACCTGATGGGTTTCTATTTTAATTAAAACTGTACTGATTTCAAGGGCTTCCCCCTGTACTTCTTCCTGTGCCTTCTGTTGGAATATCTTCATGCTGCCTAAACAACCCAGGATTTTTATACTAAAAAGATGGATATTTATGGCTGTTGCTTTTATGAATTTCTTACTTTGTGATAATGCTTACTGCCCAGTTAAGAGCCCCTTTAAATGAATGGAAGAATCTGTAAGAAAAATACCATTCCTGCACAGAGGTGCACAGGCTTTGACATTACAACAGATAGAAGGCAATAGCTGTGCTGGTCGAATTCTCTTAGTGACAGAAAGTGCTCTCTAACACCCTGTATTGTATTATTTGGGTCTTACAACATCATGAATTTAGCCTTGACGTGTTGCAAAACCTGGTATTCCTCTTTGAAATTGCAAATCATGGGCACAAAGAGTTTGAAAGGCTGTTTTGCACTTGTGGCTCTTTGCAATTGCAGCATGAGATACTTGGGAGACATAAGGGAGCATCTCTGCTGGAGCTATGTCCCTGTAAGCTTAGCCTGGAGCCGGAATGAAGTCGAACAAGTTGGAAGATATGCTCCCAATAGTTCCACACAAGCTGAGGATCTGGAGCACTCTCCTGGAGTAGTACTCTGGCAAAGCCATACTGCTTCCCTGCCTGATCTAGTAAGATTACCCTAAGGATCCATTTGCACACCCAGGTCACAGTATCAAAGTTCTGAAATATCTTAAAGCACATCTGCCAAAATTACGTCTGAAACAATGCTGTACTTGACAAATTGATTCAAACTCATACCATCAAATGCATCTCTGTGGAAGGATTCTTATGGGTTTTTTTAGGAAGTCTAGGGTTTTTTTAGGAAGTCTAGGTAATATCCATGGTGGAAGACTGTCTCCTGTTTGTTGTGGTTTAAGAGTTAACAAATTGGGGGGAGAGGGGGCACATGAACACCTGGTATTCCCTCCCCTTCCCTTCCACGCTCTATAAAAAGACAGGAAGTTTCGGTTTTCTCCCCTTCCTTTCTCTTTGCTTTGGACTGTGCTGCTGTGGGACCGCAATCTAGCTCAGCTAGGCCTGGCTCCACATGCTCTACACAATCCATCGCCATGCCAGGACTGGTTTTGTATATTTTTGTATATCCCCCTTCCCTTAATATTTCCTTCTCCCTGTTTATTTGTTACCTATTAAATTTTGTTCATAGTCTTCCAGTTTGGTGTGAGGCGCTTCCTTCTTCTTTTCCCCTTGTATCCTTCCTTGGGAGGGAAGGGGGAGGAAGAGAGGGGGCGCATAGCAATTCTGCTCTGTGGAGTTTGCCCAGAACCCTAAACGGAGACACTGTTACATTCATTGCTGAGGACTGCGGAAGACATTGTTTCTGCAATATTTTTTAGGAACTGTATACTACAAGACTATAAAACTAGAAGATAGACTTTTTTCAGATTCTTACGTACCCAACCCTTTCTGCTAACACAGAAATCTTTATTTTTCATCTGTATCCAGACCAATGTCTATCCAGACCAATGTCTACCATCTCTAGTAACATGTGGGAAGAAGGCATCTGTCTCTATTCTGTCCTTCTTTCTTACTCATTCTAGCTTCTGGGCTGAAATCTCGAGACTAGTGGGAAGAGCTGAGGAAGGGAACCAGAGATTCCTGGACAGTGTTAAGGAAAGAGCTAAAAAGCATCAGTTGAGGAGACAGTGAGGGTAGCAAAAAGAATCAGTAAGCTGTGCAATGGTGTTGTCCGGCTCACTATACATGTTTGCAGAGGAGAATTCTCAGAAGGCTAAGAAGATAAAGACAAAACAGATTGTCCAAGCAGTGGCTTGAACAACCAGACTCTATAAGAACACTACCCCTTCTTCCTTCACGCTTGTAACGTATCCAGAGAAATGGATAGTTGAGTCAAGCAGGATATGAACTTAATTTAGGATTGAAGTCTGACTTCCCTGAAGTGGCTTACCATGAATAAGCTTTAGTTCTTGTACTATTCATGTGAATATGACACTGTATTTGAGCTGATATCCTAAAGACAAGCTGCACTAATGGGTTATACAGAATCAGGCTTGCTTCAAGCCAACTTGGAGCACATCAGAGGAGCCAGAGTCTGTCTGGATCCACTCCTGCAGGCAGACCATACACAGAGTGATTCTGGTGTGACCAATGGTGCAGCGAGAGTAGCCGTACAGAGCCAGTGGTGTAACAAGTCAGCATTATGTGGTACTTGGTGGCATTTCTATACATATCTGTTTTGAGTTGCAACTTTAGAAGTGTTATAAAGGACAGAGTAAGAGGAACTGGCAAAGTAGACTGCAGTATTGTTGATAAAATGAACTAGTCGTATCCCAGTAGCAAGCAACCCATGCACTCAGAGAAGACCAGCTCCAGCCCCATACTATCCCATATGGAGGCAAAAGGAAATCTGCAAAGACAAAGGAAATCTGGGATCTCTGTCAATTCACCAAGCTTGGGGCTCAGATAGCCTGAATCTCAACCTAGAAGTGCCCGTTTCTCTCACTGCCATTTAGGAGAGTTCAGCATCACATGTTAAGATGCAGACCTGTGTTCCTGTAGATCTCTGAAAGAGGTGAGAAGAATCCTTCCTATAATGACCTCAATTCTCAGTAAGATGCTCCTAGGAGAGCTCTCCTCAACATGTAGCAGACCTTCAGGCTCAGAGCCTGAGATAAGGTGATTGTTACAAAGCTTTGAGCTTTGACCCCTAGGGAAAAATATTTTGCTGTGCTCTTGCTGTTTTCTGAAAGTCATTACAGATCTGTGTGAATGCTAGAGACTTTTCTTTTATAGGGCTGAGTCCCAAAGGCTTTAGAAGCATGTAAATGTCACAGCCATGCAGATAAAGTAAGTGACTTTGATGGTCTTTTTTTTTCTCTCCTTTGCAGGACATCCCAAGCAAAGGCCAAGCACCCCAAAGAATGGGTTCTCCCCCAAACCAGGAGAGAGTCGAGACACTGAAAAGCAGTTCATTCAGAGACTGAAGGAGAAGTGTGATGAGCAGTCCCGGCAATTAAGCAATATTCAAGATGAGCTTAAAAGGGCCACCTGTGGCTTTGACATCTTTGCTATAACAACACAGCACTTTTTCAGGCAGGTAAGTGCAATAGATACTTTTTATGACTGGAAAGATGCGTTACCTATACACCAGTCACTTGCCAAAATTTATTCCACAATCACTGAAACTTTATTCTTGGGAGCAAAGTGTAATTTCTTTGCAACAGTTATTATGATGAGGGTATTATTATTTGATCCATGTATTTGAAAATCAAAGTTCAGAGGAAGAATTGTGACTGAAGCATTTGTCACAAGCACAGAGGGGGTTTCAGGATATTTTTAGGAGTGAAGCAGATGCAGAAACTTAGAAGTCCCGGTCCCTGACCGCTACAACTGGAATGGAAAGCAGTATTAAGATACTGACATCTACAAACAAATGCAAGAACAATCCATGCATTTAGTTTAGTCTACCAAAGGTGTTCAATGAAGGAAAATATTTTCCTTCTCATAGTACTTATCTACGGTTCCTGCTCAGATCAGGCAGAATGTCCCTGTTGCAGAGGTGCCAATTCCTGAAGACATTAGAATAACGTTACCTTAGCATTTAAGAGATTACATTCAGCAGGTGTAGAGAACATAAACCGTATTCAGTAATTAGAGAAGTTTGTTTATTCACTACATCCAAGACAAAATGAGTAAGGTTTAAAAGGCAACCACAGTAACCATGAAGGACCAGGTATTGCTTGTTTCAAAAGCTATTTAGACATCTGGAAAATCTAGCTCGACGCTGAGGTCCAGACCTGGTTCCCTCAGTGCTCGTGTATTTTCTACCATCCCAGTTTATGCTGATGTCCCAACAACTTTGTAAAACAGTCAAATGATCGTCCGAGGTATGGACAATATCCTTGGTTGCCTGTTTGTCTACTTTTGGAAGAGGCAAGAGAAAACTTTCAGTATTAAATGGGAGAAACAAACCCAGAAAACAAAACACAAGTTCAAACAGTCTACAAATTCTGAAATACTTTATTCAGTTATTTTTTTTTAATATTAGTAGGAAAGGTTACCTTTGAACAAATACCATAGTTCATACTTTTCCTTATGTAGGAGCTGGTCTTGCCAGGGGGAGCTTCACAGAACCGAAAAAACAGGGAAATTTTAAAAAGTACTGAATATTTTAAACACCTTCTCAGGGGATTTTCCTCCTCTGTTTTTCTTTAGTCTTGACATTTCTGGGCTTGATGGGCATTTGAAAAGCTTTATTTTTTTGCTTTTTTTTTTTTGAGCTGACTGTAGAGTGTCCTTGATTAAAGCAGAAGGAAAAAAAAAAGAGCAGAGCAGTGTCTGCTCAGTTTTGTCTGTGGATTGTCCACTGGGGAGAGATTTTTTTCATCTGATGCCTCATTCACAATTTGCTGAAGGAATTCTGGGCGCTTGAGCATATCTCCTTCATCTCCTCTGGATATGTTTTAAATGAGAACAGCTTCTACAGCTGAGCTTTAAGATGACTCTCATCCCGTTGGTGTATATGAGATTGGTCCTGAGAATGCCTCCTTAATTGAACACCTCAGGGGAGCTCATTTAATGGAATCCTCTCCAAGTCTTGGCTGGGCATAGCTGTACCTCAAGTTCACAGCTCCTCTGCAGTATTTGTAGTAATACTCCTCTGAGTGTCTGGAGCTAAAAAATAATATACCTGTGGAATTTACATTCCTTCAGGCTTAGGCAGGAATAGATGTAGACTTTTTTCAGATCCACTACTGGACTTGCTTATCTGTGTTCAGCCTGAGTGTCAGTCCCTCCTGGGCTTGCCTGGTCACCCTGGAGTATATGTATCTACACATTACCGTTCAGTGCAGTGCAGGGTATTTCTGTCTTGCTGCTCACTCCTGGGAGCCACGTAACATGGTCCCCTTCCAAGCAAAGACACCTCTGGCTTCCCAGGGTAATGAGCTGTACAGTCAGTGTGAGCCCAACAGATACCCATTAGGCACTCAGACGTGGTACCTACATTAGGAGTACAGATGCTTCAGGATCCATTTTTAGTGAACAGAGGCAAGCGAGCACTTCAAGAAGACTATTTACAGCACCAGAGATCTGAATTTCTGCTTAATATACTTGCCTGTCTTGACTGAGGCCTCCAGGGAGGTCTAAGGCTGCTGCACCTTTAAATTCAATGTTTAAGTTGAGGGCCTACATGTAGGGGATGATCTGGGACTACTCAAGCAATTGCATAATTGGGCAATCTGTTGCCTTGCAACATCGACACAGATTTCTATGTTTTTGGGTGTCATTCAAAAGTACAATCTGTATTAATTTTCTGAGATGGCATTATTGTCTGAAAGCTTGAGCAAAATTGCATTGGCTGGCTTTGTGTTAAGGCAGCATGGAAAAAGAAACTTTTTTCCATTATAAAAATAATAATAATTGTGTGTATTTGTTTGAGAAGCCTACAGGCAAAATGGTTGAGGTCTGAGTAGAATTGCAGTTTGGCAAGGGAATAATACTCATTTAGGAACAAGGTGGAGCCTTATTCCAGAGAAGTTTGGGGTTAATTTGTCCAACTGGCAGCTCTACTCTGCTTAGCAGAGGATCTAATCTTACTTTGGTGCTAAGAACTCTCTTTGGGATAATAGTCACCCAGAGCCTAATCTTAGTATGTCTCTCTCCTTATATTGCACTGAAATAATGTCCAAAGCACAGATTTTTCTCTGAATTGGAGCTATTTTCTGTTGGAAAATGTTCTCCCAGGGACCTAGGACTGGACTGAGTCTTAAAAGCAAGCAAAGGACCAGTGTTTTGAACACAGGAGTCTGTCCATGCCTGTGTCTCTCTTGTCTTGCTCACACTGTTCCTGTTCTCTCTCCAAAGCTGTGGAAAGTACTAATGCAAGTGTTTCAACAGGCATGTTTAGCTGCAGAAAGAGCGTGTCAATACCTAGTGAAGAGCGTTGGCCCATACCAGCAGTTTCTTTTAGTGCTTTCCAATTTTAAGCACTTGCTGTAGTAACCTTAAGGTTGCATGACCATTTTCTTTGTGTTTTGTTGGCTTTGTTTTCTGGCTGTTCCAAACCACTGCTGAATTTTATCCTGGAATCATCTCTCTCTCAGTTGAAAATGCTCTCAGTGGGCAAGATTCATTTAATAGGCATCAAGGAGTGTACAACATGTAGCAGTACTTAACACAGGCTGTTAAATGACTGCTAAACCAATTTGCTATCTTGGGAAAAAGCCTAAGCAATCAAAGCAGATGATGACTCAGGCAGTGGACAAAAAAAATCTAAAGCAGTGATTCTGACATAAGCATTTAGCTAGTTATGAGAAGTAATGATTGTAGTGCCTGTGGATAGCATGACTTCTAATTATTAATTAGCAGGTTAATTAGTCAAGGCCCTCAGATATGCACACATGACTCCTGTTGACTTTGAGAACCACTTCAAACTTTGTCTGAAAAGGAGCAGGTTGAATTTGTTCTTAATGTTGGATGTTCATCATGTCAATACAACCCTTGTGTTTTGAGGGATACTGCAGAGTGAGCAACTGACTTGAAGGAGCTGGAATGATACCGTGAAGAGGATACCATGAAGACTTTTTAGAGCAAATATCACAAATGGCTCCCTGTGAGTTGATTCACTCCTGACCTGATCTGGCTTGGTATCCCAGTAATAATGACAGTCCTGGCCCAGTTTCAGCTCTGTTCAGCAAAGCAGCCAGCAGCAGTCCCTCTTGGAAGTGGTAACAGTGCCATCTAAAGGACAGTAGCCCAAAATGACAAATTCTGGAGCATAAATCCTTCTGGACATGAACAGCGAGAAAAAAATCCGCTTTCGTACGTCTAGTACACTCAGATCAGATGTGTTTGTGCTGAGTACTTCATGGCCAAACAACTGGAAAGTGGAGTCTGGTTAGCAAGTTCTGCCTCTTAAATTTTGAAGTAGGGCTCCAGATCTGCAGTGCACGTGAGGGAAAGGGATCTTCTCTGGGATGTAGAGCCCAGTGGTGGGAAAGGGTTATGCTGGGTAGTCTGTCCCCTACTCTACATGGGCATGGAGGAGTTTCCAGACTCGAAGTGTCTACAATCTTCATTACAGCTGAAAAACTGCTCGGGATAGGCCCTAGCATGCAATTCAATCGATCAACTGGAAATGGAGAACCACATAGATGCTCTGAGCAAGAGTTGGGACAGCACCGCAGTACTTGACGGCGTCCCAGCACTTTGTGCCTACCAGCATTGGAAAAGATGTGTCACTAGTAACCAGTCTGTGTATTTGTCTCCACACCTGAGTGTGGGTTATTTTTGGGTGGGTATACAATACACACCTACTGATCAAGTAAACACACGTAGTCCTGCAAAATCTAGGATGGACAAGGAAAACTTTTTCCCACATTCAAGTAACTGAGATGTGTTTATTTTTCAGCGTCATGTTTCTGTCCTGTGAGTGGACAATATGCCACCCAGTATCATGTAACTACCTTGTCCAAATGCTAATGACCTCTTGTGTTAGAGGCAAAGCTGACTGCACTGTTTTTGAGTTTCTCAGCACTTCCCACCACTGCCTCTGAAACAGCAATTTGGGCTAACATTTCAAGTGCTTATCTCAGGCTGAGCTGAAAATGGTTTATATTCACAACTGTGTCTGAGAACGTGTTTAGGAGAAATGTATCTATTGTTTGTGTCTGGTGGTGGCACAATGGTACGAAGACAGCACTCATGACCTTCTGGCTTTCAGGAGTTCTACTTTCCCAGTATTTACTAATATGTTAGAATTTGGCCCAAGAATAGTCCTTAGAAAACTGCTTCTTCTATTCTCCCGAGGAGAAGAGCTTGGCTAAATTTCATGTATTTAGCAAATTCAGTCTTTTCTTTGCTCCTGTTGGAGACCAGCGCAGTTAGAACAACTCAATCTTTTCATTCTGTATCTTGGATAAAATCCATTTTGGACTCATCAAACACTGGCAGTTTAGGGATATGAATCAAAAACATTTTATTGCAAGATACTTTGTTTACAAGGGAGGAAAAAAATAGGAAAGAAGCTGTGTTGACATTTAGGGCTTTCTAAACTGCTTTTGAAGTAGAAATACACAAGATTTGGTGTTGAGGCCTACTAGTTACTGTAAGACAGAACAGTAAAATCAAGAGGTGCTCCTTTACTTGCAAGCATTGTAATGAGGGCTCTATAATGTAGCTGTTATGAGACCTGCAGGACACTCACACATGATCTGTCTATCCAGGGAACAGATGAACTGAACTGAAAGAAATTGCCTTCTGCAGGCCTCATGCTTACTTGACGTGGATGCTAGAAGACAAGCAGTGAGAAGATAAGGTGCTGTAGGAATAGAAACTTTAAAGCAGCTGAGTATCTTTCCCCTCCTCATCATCTGCATAATTGGATGTTACCAGAGGATGCTACACAGGGCCTGTAAGAAGATCATTTCATTCAAGCTTTCCACCTCTGTGCCAAAGTGTGTTCCTCATTTTACACTTGCGCAGCACCTCTCAATGCTCTGCTGCTGTGACTGCAGAGCCAGACACTGCACCCTTCAGATCTGCTGGCAAAACCCACCTCTCACCTAGCACAGGATTTAAGGGATGTTTCTAATTACCCTGTGCCTCAGTGCCCAGCTGTTAGATGGGGACACCAGGGAACTGCCACCACAGGAGGGCGCCATGAAGGAGGAAAAAAAAATCGTGTTTATGATGCACTCAGATGTCAGGATCAGATGACAAAAGAACAGCCTGTGAGGAAAATCATCACTGCTGTCAGTGCAGACGATAGCACGGGTAGTAAATAAGGTCTTGGCCTACATAATGAATAAAAAAGATAGGCAAATTCAGAGGTAAGTACTGACATGTCTATTCACTGGGCAAAGTGGGAGTGCCGTGCTGTACTCCATGCTGTGGCTGTATGATGGGTCCACCCCATGGAATGGACATCCATTCACCTGAATACTACATCACTTCACTGTGCTGCTGCTGCTTTTTGGATGCAGTTGCACACCCATCAAAAGGACATGGGAGTGTGAGCTGGCTGGAGTGGAGATGATGATGGGGGATATTGGGTATTGTGAGAAAACAGGGAGAAATGCCCTGCTGAGGGCTCCTGGGGTGGGCAATGTATGAAGTGGGAGTGGAGCCGAGCATTGCAGTCTCATGTTCTGCACATTTTTCTCCTGGATAGCGTAGGTCCCGTGGCAGGATTTCCTTTGTGATATGGACTCATCTGCACAAGCTCCTTCCTCACTGCAAATGGGGCCATTAGATAACTTCTGCCTCTGAGACACATTCCGATCTCCTGTGTCTGGTTGAGTCTGAGCTTGTGCCCTACAGTAGTATGGCTGAAGTGGGGTGAAGAACAAGGAAAACAATAAAAAGAGGAGGCAGAACCTCACTGGCCAACCTTATTTCTAATATGATGGTCTCTTCAGAACCTGTCCTGCAGAGCAGGCAAGTGGGAGTAACTCATGCCCGGGGAAGAAGGCACTAGGCAGCAGGAGCAATGGCATTTGGAGGGGCAGGAAGGGGAGCAACAACAAACTTCTCTCCCTGTCTGAAATCCTGAGGCTGCAGATCAGGCGCAAAGGCTCTACAGAAGTGTTTTAAAGGGAAATGCTAAAGGCTGATGTTCAACCAAGTTCAAGTGGGAGAATAGCTGGGAAAATGGTAGTTGAAATAATTCCTTAGTAACAAGGTTGCTTATTCTTTCTGTGTCAAGAGTAGATGCCTCAAACATGCTAATTGTACATGTTTTCAGTTAAGTAGGAGTTAAAAGTAGAACAAATGAAAAAAATGTATATATATATGTATACACACACACACACTTATATATATAAATGGTGTTAATCAAGGGCTAATTATCTTCGCCCAGCAACTGGCCACTGGGGATTGCACAGCGGAAAAATAATAAAAAGGAGTGCTCAGGGGACTCCACTTGTGAGATGCCTGCAGACATTTTTATTTTCTCCCTGTAGCTTCTGTTTGCTTTGCTGAATCAGACCTGTCTGGACTTATTTGTGCCAGTGGAGCAGGCACTGTCTGGCTTTGCCTGGCATGGCTGGCTGTGGCACACCACTGCCAGAGCTTCAGAGATGTATTCATGGCAATGTTGGATTAATCTTGACGGAAATAACCCAGTGACTCTGGAGACAGGGTAGGGACAGGGAGGCAAGTGAGTGGAAACCTGTGGGAAGCACAGGCAGAGTGTGCCAAGCTGCAGCTGAAATAGGGCTGTTTCACAGAGCCACTGGCGAAGGTAGTGCTGGGACAGGGGAGAAAACTTCCCAGTTAACCCTTCTGACTTCTCCATCTCTCTCCTTTTAGAGCAGTAACTAATGCTAGGCAGCTCTAGAGACATGTCACTGCTTTTGATTTCTGCACCTGGCTGCATTTTCAGTGTTTTGCTCCACAGGTCATGATACCATCCAGTGCACAGCACTATCCTCAGGCATCTTGTGCTCAAAAGGGTCTGTTTAGGTAAGACAAGAAATGCCACCATTCCGTCACTATTTTAGAGTTTTTCACTAGTGAATACAAGTGTCCAGGGGCAGCCTCAGCTGAGTACAGATCAGAAGGGTCTCTTGTCAGCTTTGCAGACAAACTGGCAGCAAACATTAGATTTCTGCCCTAACCTGCTCCCAGACAGTGTGGCCTGCTCTGCTTCAGTTCCTGCAAGACAGAAGAAAGCAAGCGCAGGGAACCTCTTGGCTTCTCTCCATGTCCTCAGTGGCTTTCTCATAGCCACTGCTGTGACAAATGGTGCAAATTTTAGTTTTCAAGGGATAGAAGAATATCTTTCCCTGGCAAGACCTGGGATAGTCACATGGCTCTGTTTTAAAACAAATCCCTGATTAGAGTGTGTTTACACCCTTGATTGGAGAAGAATTTTCTTAGTTACATATGAATATTTCAAATTTCAAGACAAAAAAGAAATAGCCTCAGGCATTCTAATGCTCCTCTTGAAGAGATTTTAAATGTTCATTAAAAATTAAAGATCTCTTTATTTGCATGTTGTCCTTGAAGAGAAATACATTTAGGCTGTGTGCCAAGCATCACGTAAAAGTGATTTTTTTTTTTCTCCCTTTGTTTATATTATTGATCTCTGTGTAAGCAACTGATTTTGACAGCCTTGATTTTATACTGCAGAGGAAAAAAGCAGAATGAGGGTCAGGAGTTGCTCTTGTGGTGATGGCAGCCTCCAAGCAGAGTATTTGACTTCTGGTGGACTTAAGGAATTTAGCAACACGTTGGGAGTTATGTAAAAAGCGGTGATGACTAAGAGGCTACAGTGGTGTTGCAGCCCTTGTTCATGCAGGGCAGAGAGAAACACCAAAATCACAGTATTTTCCTGCCATTTCTTTAAATTCAATAAAGGACTCAGTGGAAATTTGTCCCTCTTCTAAATTCCATGCATTTTAAATATCTCCTTCACAGTTAGTCATAGTTGTTTTTTTATTTTAATTCAGAATTTCTATTCCAATTTAAACTGGAGGATCTATTTCTAGTTAAGGATCCTGTAATTTGCAGGAAACAATGGGTATGCCATTCTCAGGTTAAACAGACACCATGAGTTGCTGAGTTCACTTTCCAACCTCTTGTTACGTTTGGCCTTCATTTCCACAACAGGGAGCTTGGGAGCTCTGTTGTGTTTTCTCCAGGCCTGAGGGCAATGTGGGGGTTTCTATCCTGCTTAGTCTTAGTCCCACAACCATTCAGCTCTAGCCCCATCAGTAGTCCAGGGGTGCTTGTGCTCTACTGGGGTCATGTTCCAGGGAAAAACCCTGAAAGCATCACATTGCCCAGCCAAGAATATCCAGTATGGATTTGGGCAGGATTTGTTAGAGCCATCACTTCAATCTGTCTATACCAACATGTTCCAAAGGTTATATTTGGGACTCAAGGTGCGTGCATTTTTCCATGAAAGTTTGTTTCATCAGAAAAAAAAAAAAAAAAAGTAGCGAACAACAATTCTAGCTTCCAGAGACTTTGACACTCTTGGATCAGTACTTTTTTCTAGAAAGGTATAAGCAGCATTTGCTTTAAACATGTGAATGTATACTCTTGGTAGAGGCAGTCTGGAATAGCATTTTCATAGGCCCTGTTTGTCTGCTGTGGTTAGACTTGTGGCGAAGTAGTTGTGGAACTGTTAAGGTCTTTGAATCCATTTATAATATCAGACTTTATTCACCAGATAAATGGAAGTGATTGCGAACTGACTGGGAAGTTGGCATGCTTTTCTCTGAATTAATAGCTTCCTTGTTTCTGAATTAACAGTTTGCATTTTCAAAATTACTTGAATAGAAGCTGTTTCTAAATTACATTTTGTGGACAGTTGAAGGGCTAAGAAGCCTGTATACCTTCATTGCAAAGTGCTTGATATCAGGCAGCTCCAACACCAGCAACGTAGCTGCAGAATTCATACAGAGCTCACAGACACATTAAGCAATGCAGTACAGCAGCTACTCCTAGACACATACTGCAGAGGCAATTTCCTCAGACTTAACATTATTATTTTTTTAAATTTTCCTTGGTTGGTTCATTGGCTGCCCTCCACAGATACTCTATCAAGATTTCTAGCAACAATGTAACAGAACAAAGACTTTTTAATTCGTTATAGATCAATAGGTGCAAGGTTCATATATGAAAGTGTTAATCACACCAGAAATTGAAGAGTTTTTCTGCTTCCATAAGAGAACAGAAATATTTAACAAATGAAATTTTATAGATCCCTTTCAGGGAATTTGGCAAGGCTGGACAAACTTTTCACTAAGGGAGCAAATAAGAATCCATAACTCTCATTAGCAGTGTGGTGGATAAACCCTGGCCTGTCCAAGCAGGAGGGATCTCATTCTCTCTTTGGGAGTCAAAAAGCCGAGCCTCCTTTCAGAGAAATCTTTCAGCACAGCTCTTGTTTTATACGCATATCCAGAAGATTTCATTTTAATTTCAGTGCATGATGAGACCAAATGTCAGTCTATAAAGTTGCTGCAAAATGGGAGGCCATGCCCCAATTCACAGATAGTTTTCAGAAATAGTTTCAAGACCAATTTTTTTAACAAAAGGCTAAGGCAGGTCACAATCAACTTACATATATAGAGAGAAAATACCAAGTTACTCTCCCAGAAGCAGCAATAACTACTGAGTTACTTGTAACATGTTTACATGCTGGTGGTTGCTTTCCAGTAACCTGTCCCTGCTTTCCAGTAACCTGTCCCTCTGGCAGATCCATGTCACTGTCATCCGTGTTGCCAACCTCAGGCATCACCTGATAGTTCAGGCCTTTGCTACAGCCTCGCCTGAAGATGCCCATCGTAGAATCCCAGCAGATCTCCTGGCCTCAGATGCACCCATGGCCTGCTCTACCTTCTCTATGCTTGTACTCAGACCTCTGGGAGTAATACTTTTATTTGGTGAGTTTACATTACCCCCAGGGCAAAGTGGCATGGCTCCATTAATGTAGACACATCCAATAATGACTTATGTAGGCATAATAACAATAATAATGGCAATAATGATCGGTATAATAGAAATAAAGTTTGTTTAAGGGAACTTAACTGCTTCTGCAGCCTAGTAAAAGGAGTGATTTATTATCCATAACAAAGGTCTGGAAAGGGTATATGTCCATCAAGCCAGTTACGTGCCAGTTTTTAATTGCAGAAATAGCAGGCTCAGTGCATAATTGCCTTGATTTGGTTTTAGCCATCATAAATCATACAGGCTAGCCTTACTTGAAAAAAATCAATTTTTATCTATTTGCCAGTGCAGTTAAATCTCATTAAGTAACATTAGCTTGTTGTTTTTAATTGAATTCCACAGAACAAGGAACAAAAAGGTGTTGTCTGGATTGAATGGAGTGTGTTAAAACCAGAAAGCACTTGGCTGACAACATATTCATTTTAGTTAATATTTGACCTCTATAAAACAATCTCACTAGAATTTAAAACATTAACATTTTTATTATTCCACAGTTATCCCAACAGAGTACTAGACATTTTGCAGATGGTATACAGATGATATTCCAGTCCTGCAGTGCTTAGCATCTAAATAGGCAATAGCCAATTAAAACTAGAGAGTCAAAGTGACTTGAGTCTTGGAGATTACCATATGTCTAGTTTATATGGGGATTTATATGGAAAGATAGTCACATGTTTGTGTACCTGCACAAGGATACACACACCTGCACGCACGCAAGTGCACATCTGCAGTCTGTTCTGCTGTCTCAAAAACCCTCTGAGAGGGCAGGTGCTTTCAGTGAGCATATGGGGATAGTGCTGCAGCATCACAGGGCCTGGGATCACTGACATGGCTGCAGTGGCAGGGACCACTGGAGAAGAACTGGATAATGCAGTGTCCTGCCAGTGCATCATCTAAGTGCGATAGTGAGAGCAGGCAAGAAGTCAAAGCAAAACCATGTACATCAGGAGGTGTGGAGGCAACAATGATTATGTGTACACAGCTCTGTATGGGCTGTAGAAGAGAGTGAGTACAGTTTTCCTTCTGAAGACAGGGATATTCCCACTGTTCATGCTAATTTACACGAAATGGGTGTGATGAGTATTTTAGGACCTGAGTAAGTCGCCCCACAAGTTCGTCCCACCTGCCCTTGGCGTTGTTTCCTGTGGTGCAGCACATGTCTCTGGGCTGTTGCAGAAAGTACGCGTCCTTAGCAGCACCACTGCTGCCTCCAAGAAAAACAAGCTGCACAGCTATTCTTATTATTTCATCCTGATTTCATCTATAGGGAAAAATAAGCTACATTTCTTTTTTTTCTTTTTTTTTTTTTTTTTAATTGCTTAGTACACTGAGAAAAAAAGACCTTGGTATATATTGGATAGAGAATTCTGTTTGGAGAGACAAGAAAGGAGCATGGTATGTAATTGTATATATCGAATGCTACTGCTAAAGTAAAGAGGTTGAAGTAAAACTGAAATTGCATATATTTTTTCACAAATATAAACATCAACATCTTGTCCGTTAAACTAATGAGATAATCAGTAACTATTGTAAAGGACAGCTAAGATACTTTTGTAGACAAATATATGTATGTATTAGTAGACTGAATAGTCCCAGAAATCTTTGATGTGATGTGAACAAAACTTAGTCTTTAATGAAGTGTCTTACTTTTGAGATAGAGATTAACAGATGACAGAAAGCAAAATGAAGGGCTCTCCTCTGCTCTGCAATGTGCCTCCTGTGCCAGTCGGAGCAAGGGACTAAGTGCTGGGCTCAGTCCAGCAGTCATAGTGAAGACCTCCAGGTGAAGGAGGTCTAACCTCTCACAAAGTACCCGCATTTGGTCCACAGTCAATGGACAGACCCAGAGGGATGCTTGTCCTGAGGAGACATATGGGAGATGTCTGCCCATGGATCATGGAAGGAGCACTGGCAGCTCCAGTATGCAGGCTGGGGAGTGCTGGGGTTCACAACCACTTACCAGAGAGGTGACTGGCCTTGGGCTTTTTCTGGGGCTGTGCTTGAGATGCTTCTATATATCTGAGGTTTGGTGCCCCAGGTGCTTGGCTGCATGCTGCAGAAAGCCCCTCTTGGTTTGATGACTCTGCTGTTCTGTACAGGGTCTCAGTTTTCCTAAGAGCAGAGCAATGTAGGTTTCCCCTTAATTTGCATCACCAAACGTAGGGAGACATTCTTTCCATATCCAGCATAGTCACTTCCCTCAGCCTGAGCCTTAGCTCAATGGATTGGTCTGACCACAAGACCATTAAGTAGTGAACCTTGTGGCAGATGAAGTTGACTGTATTTCTGAACACAGCTTTTGGAGCTTCATATAATATTGAGCTGTCTGTTTTAAACCGCCCCACGTGTAACTCCAGGCAGGAGATAAGCACCAAGGCAGGACTTCAGACAGAAGGCAAAGATCCCCACCCCCCTGGAGAGACACTCTGAGATGCTGTAGCTATGACAACCCACAGGTAACTTGCAGTCTGGGGAAAGAGGTGCTTGATAGGTGTTAAGTGCATGCAGAGTTATTTTGTCCTGGAAAACAGGAGGAGAACGTTCAGGAGGGACTGGAAGTTGCCCATAGCTGGCTGCATTTCTAGTGGGATACATGTAACAGAAGAAAAAGGTTTTAGGCTTTCTTTCTGCTATAACTGTATAGAAGCAGAGCTCACCTCTAGATTTGGCAGAATCTTCCAGATACTTGACCTAACTCTTTTGCTTTCACCTTTTGCTAGCTGCAATATTTTGAAACAAATATGTTCCAAAGAAGCATAACATACTCAAAGCAATGATTAAATACATTACACAAATTCATTTAAAAATGCACATGGAGTGGTTTAATATATGCTATTTGTATAGATACCATGCATATGATTATAGTGGTTGAACTTCTTTCCCATAGTCCTGGAATATCTTCTGCTGCATGTAAACCAGCGTTGCACCTATCTTTAGTTAAAATTAAGTACTGGAAGTTACTGTTTTAAGACCATTAAAAAAATGTTGTCTTCTCTCGCCTGCCCCAAAGGCGTTTTTAAATGTTGTTGGCAGAAAGACTTCAAAAGATTATTTACTGTGTTCCTTCACCACTGCGCATTCCTCAGGTAGAAAGTTCTGCTGACATAACTCTCTGTCTCTTCAAAATTACTGCTGCAGTCTCAGGGGGTGAAAGTGTAAATATCGTACGTCTTCTTGTGTAGATCCATCAGCAGATGCATTTTGAGCTGAAGCACAAGAGGGATTTTGCAGCAATATAGTGGAACTTTCCCTGTTGATGGAAATTCCTGGTGGATGTGAGGTTGCTCTAGTGTAAAATAAGGCTTGAAAATACAGATAAACTGTGACTACAATTCCCACCTTTCAGCTTTTCAACTGTGTGTAACATCTGCAAAAACTTCTCATATAGGCATGCTGACATGAAAGGAGCGCTTTCTTTATTAGTGAAGTTCTGACTTGATCTTCAGTTTTGAAGATGCAATTTCATATCCCCATTGCATTTCACATGGGTTGCAGTTAGAGATTTTAGCAGTTAAGTAGCCACATACTTTATCTGTGAACTGCAAGCTGCCTGTGCCTTTGAGCATATAAACTCAAAATGCTCACATTCCCACTAATTGATTTTTGATGAGTGATGGATGCAGTAAAGCCAGACTGAAACTAGCTCTGCTTGGAGGTGTCTTCCACCACAATCCTGACTTGCCTCTGTGCAAAGCAAAGCCCAGGACTTCATCCCTTCACTCCCACCATCCCATAACTGGCTGATACTAACCACATGGAGAGCCTGACACAAAGAGGGTATTTGGACCTGGCAATAGCATGGAATGATTTGGATCATGAAGTGAGCTGGACCTATTCAAACAAAATGCGTTGTAATGCAACTAGATGTTAATGATTAAATGTGAATGCAGAACACACCTACAGAACTCTGTGCTCTGGGCGTCAGCTGGAAAGGTGTAACTCCAGCAGTAACAAGAGTTTCTGATGTCAGAGCAAATCAATGTGAGCTCCTACTATGAACATGTGTTATGAAAAGCTGTCAAGATCTTTGGGTGAATAAGTAGAGCAGTAGCAAGTGGAAGCAAGATGTTGATAACACCTGCACATTGAGCACTGGTGAGACTGATACTAGAATAGGACGTTTAGCATTGGTGCCCACGCTTCTTCAGAAAATAATGAAAAAGCAGGGAGGAAACAGAGAAGAGCAATAGGCAACTTTGAGGGTTGGAAGGATCCTTTTGTATGAGAGATGCAGAACACAATTGATTTTTTTTTTGTAAAAAAGGACAAAGTAGCTTGAGTCCAGAGCAGAAGAATTTCTGTAAGAAGGTACTACTGGGTAACAGGAGGCTCTTTCCTCCAGCGGGGGAGGGTTTAGCAGAAAGCACTGGTTGAAAGTAGAAGCTTTGCATCTTCAACACATGAAGGAAGCACAAATTTTTAGCAGTGGAAATGATCAGCTGCTAGAGCAAACCACTGTGAGAAGAGGAAGCAGCTCCACATCTTCATGTCTGCAGTTCACTGCTACAGGACTTTGTAGAGGTGTTCCTTTCATCAAATACAGTTACAGAACAGTAACTGCATCAAATTTAATGTTTCATGATACAAAAATCATGTTATTTGATTGAATCATCCCTTTGCTCTTAAATTCAACAAAGATCTATTAGTAACAAGAATATCTGGACATACAACATTTGGTGATACAACAGGTGTTAGAGGGAGGACACCTATTTTAAGGTCAGAAGCCTTTTTCACATAGGTATTAAGATGAAATCTCCATGCAGAACAGCTTTTCATCACCCTCTCTAATGCAGGGCTTCTGGGTTAGATGGACCATGATTTGAAGACATATCCACATGGCAATTATTGTGTTCCAATGACTTTGACATTTATTTTTACTATTCTTTCAAGTGGAAAGTATAGCCACTTGATATTCTTTCTGTATTCTCACAGCCATCAAAAAGCATGTAGCTATAAGTTTGAATCAGATACCTAAAACAGAACCTGTCTCTCACTTACCTCCCATTCAGGTCTGAGCTCTTTGGATCCAGAAATGAACTCTAAAAGTTTTCAGCTGCAATCTTCTGGAATTCCCTGGCCTTGATCTCACCCTTGAGTTCTGATTCAAAAGCTGCTTCCTACAATCACTTCTCAACATTACAGAAATAATTTCAGAAAATGTTGAAGTTTATAATATAATTTCAGAACTGTTTATTATAAATTCTTCTTAAAGTTAACTCTAACTACACAGATGTCAGAGACAGAGAAATTAGTATAAATGAAACCTTTTAAAAATGAGATCTAAAAATCATCTGAGCCAGTTTCTTTGTATAAAAATGTCCCAAGCCTGCAACTGATAGACTGGATTCTCGTTAATATGAGTATGTGCTTTTCTTCTCAGCAGAGCACTAGGAATCTTACCAATAGGAGAAATCTTGTCCATGTGAAGTTGCTGGAATTTTTTGCCACTGGCATTGCTGTTGCAGGATGTCAGCACTTGTCCCTTGCTCTGTTTGCCTTTAAACTACAGCAGCTTGAAGTTGTCGTTGGCTTTGAGCCCGAATAACTCAGAAGTGGAAGAGAGGAGATTCCCTGTTTGTTGGGAGAAGAAGGGAACATTTCTCTGCAAAGTTGATTTAAGGAAATGGCCATCTGCTTCCAGCTACTCAGAGGTTTGGAATTCAGAAATAGCCCTGCAGGGGATGTAATCCTGGGTAGAAGGCAGGTGAGGAGTTCAGTGGAAACATGCAATTGTTTTAGTTCCTTGTGATCTTGGTGTATAAATGATATTTCATACAAGGAAACACAAATTCCTTGTCAGCAAGAGCTAGTTGATTTGGAATTCAGTGCAAATGCTTACTTTGTACCTTTCCAGACATCAAGAACTAGAAGAAAATGGTAATAAAGTATTGTTCTCTGGTGCATTTTAATCCATGGCCTTACAAGCTACTGACATAAAAATAAATGCAAGGCTACACTAGAAGAAATAACAAAAGTCTGAAGGAATTCTGTTTAGATTCTCACATTCTTGTCATACGAGAACTGAATTAAAACTGGAGTCAGCTGTCTGGACTCACTCATTTGAGAAACAGAGTGCATGTAGTCCGTGTTAATTTGTTAAATTCTAGAGTAAACATTCTTTTCATCCAGACATGCAATAGTATAATTGTATAATTTAAAAACTATATTGAAAAATGTTTGCTTCCTTATACGTTGCCTGAGGATCTTTAAAACCTCGTAGTACTGACTAATACACAAAAAGTGAAACCTTACTTTAAATCCAAGGGAAATTGCCATTCCAGGGACATCTGGCACAACCTTCAGCTCTAGCTGAATCATCTAGCTGAAACTCATAACTGATTGTTCATATCTTCAGAAATCCTTAAATCACTGTATTACATTTTCTGGAATTATTTTTTTTTTTAATTAGATAAGAATAAAAATAACAGACACAACATGGCAAATAATCACTACACGTCAATGTCTAAAGGCCAATGTGGAGAACCATGTTACTAACAACAGAGCTGCATTAGAGAAAATTTGTAATGCACCTCCAGTAAGGAAGATAAAATGTAGTAGTGAATGTATTTACTTTTCTTATTTCCTTGGGTCACTGTGGTTTTTAATCTGACAAGATTAATGGTTCAGGGTCTTGTGATGGACTCCCCTCCAAGCTGGCAGCAAAGCGCAGAGGCTGCTGCACGAACTCCACAAATGTGTTTGGCCCAGGAAAGCTGGCTCTGCACTAGGGGGGTTGTCTTTCCACTTTCTTCCTGTTTTAGTTTTATCCCCAATCTGATTCACTGTCCAAGCACTTGTGTGACTATAAGGAAGGAAACGGGAACAGAACAAGTGACCAGGAAAAGAGGGAATGAAATCACCTCCTTTGGCAGCAGCACTCATCTTTATTAGTTTCAAGTGCTCACAGAAATACATGTGACTAGCATTTTCAGTAAGTAAAACTTGGAAAGAGAATTAGTTGAGACTGTTTCCAAATTACTCTGCTTGCAGAATTGAAAAACTGACAATCCCAATAATACCTTTATCAATGGATTGCAGGCTTTGAGGCCCATGCTTGGCGTACTGAAAAAGAAATTCCATCTCCCTAGTTATCTGTAATTCTCTCCTGTAGAGATCAAAATTCTGAGGAAAGCCACCTGCATGTTCTTTCACACAAAATATAACTAACAGTGCTTGAAAAGAGCATGTGCAGAGAAATAGGTTGCAGTAGTCACATAGGCGGTGCTGGGTGTCCCTTCTCCCTGCGTTGCTCTGCGATCTTTGTCACGAATGATAATTCATGGCACACCACTCAATCATCTTCTGAGCCTCCTGTTCAAAATGCATTACTGGAATAGCTTTGCTCTATACTACCTCGTCACTGCTTTAGACAAAACCCGGAATGCCTCCAACCAGGCTTCTCCTCACATCATCCTTTGGAGGTGATTAATGTTGATGTCATGATCACCTCTCACTGTTGACTGCAGAGAATGCCAGGAGGTGGCACTTGCTGATAGCCTGACTTGTCTGTCACCCTCTAGAGCTGAGACATCACAGAAGTTGCAGTGCCTCGGCTATGCACTAGGTCTGACCTTCATGTTTCTCCTTACCTCCTCATTCCTGCAGTCTCCTGTTCCTTGTTTCTCTTTTCCACTGCGTGGCCCTTTGTCCTCTGAAACACCGTCTTCAGAATGGTTTTTCCTTTCTTCTCTGTTTCATTTCTTCTTTGATTCCATGCTTTGGTTTCTTTGCCAGGTAAAGCAGTTTTTCAACTGTGGTATGCTACACCTCAGCCTTCCTCTCTATTACCTCCCACAATATCCCAATGGTATTGTCTTCAGTCTTCTTAGTTCTCACTTCTAACCTATGTTTCCTCCATCTTTCTCCTAGTTTTCTATGTTTATTGCCATAAGCACTGATACTATCCTATCAACTTGTTCCCAGAGCTGGCAGTCCTCTTGCAAATAAGTCTGTGTCCCCTTGCAAATAAATCCATTCCCTCTGTTGTCTTTTGCTGCTGTTGTGCTCAGACTGTTATCTGTTCAGCTTAAGTATTTGTTTGACAAACTTCTTATGCTGTGCCTCTCAGCAAGTGTTTTACATGTTTCATAAAGGATGAATAGTACGCAGTTAATTTAAGGATTCTTCTGTTCGGTAACACTCACAGTACAGTGTTACCTCCTTAACCTCCCAGAGCTTTCCCAAGACTTTGGCTCTGTTTTTTGTTCTCCTGTCTTCCTCCATGGATCTCCATCTTCGCGCTTGCCAAACCTTTGCAGACCAGCACTGTGAAGATCCAGCGAAAGCACTATATAGGTCTCTCCTAGGAAGGGTATCCAACCTCCATAAAATAGGGAAACATCAGATACTAATGGTTAAGAATCTCATGCTGTTCACATATTTTAGAAGATGTGTTTAGAACCCTGATGAAATGATTTATTGCACATATATTGTAGAATATGTGTTTAGAACCCAAATGAAATGATTTATTGGTAATCTTCTTTATAACAGAGTCTATGCATTGATACATAAGGACCGTTATGGAGTTAAAGAGAATGATGTGCTTCATTCAGGGACCTTTAGTAAATTATAAAAAATGGCTAATTAAACCCTACCTCTCCTAATTAGCTCATATAGATGTAAAATCCTGGAACTGCTTGGACAGTAAGTAGGTATTGTATTATGCCCATCATGGAGGAAAGCATTGATTCTGTCACTGTAGGAAAGAATTACTGCCCTTGGTGCCTCTTTACTGTTAGAATAGGTTGTTTATAGACTAAGCAACTCCCCTGGTACATTTAAGAAAATATAGATGTCTTCCTTGAGCTTTAATTACCTAGGAGCTTTACCCTGTGAGGTGCTAACTACATTGTGTTTCCACTGAAGTCAATAAATGTTGGAGGGTTCAATACATTGTAAAACATGCTCTGGTAAGTCTCTTGTTGTGTGCTACTATTTTTTGGCTTTTAAATCTAATTTCAACAGCCTTTGTTCTTCTTATCCCTGTTGCTAATCCTGTACGTAACAAGGAACACTTATTTTTGTGGGTCTTGTATTTTTTATTTCCAATGAGGTAACAAAACTATAACTTACGTGTAAGGTGTTTTTTAACTAACAGCACAGGTTTTCCCACGCTCTTTTGGTCTCTATCTTGTCCACAGACCTGACCTTTCTGCCTTTAAGGGCAATGTGAATCAGATCTGCTGGGAGAGAGCTCCATGCAAAGTGTTTTGGCAGAGGCACACATATTTTGGGTGTGGACCATCAGCAGGATGTGTGGCAATATATTGGTGATAACTCACAGACAAGAAGTAGTGCATGGATAGGAATGAAAGGCTAGCAAAGTTCATCTTGGGTCATCAAATCCAGTCCCTTTCTATTACCAGCAACAAAATCCTGTAACCTCTTCCCCTAAAATGATCAAATTTAGCTTAAAAGTCATCTTTTCCTCTGTTTCTACCAGAGGACTGTTTCAGAACCTCTTGTGACTGAAAAACTGAGGTATGTCCAAGTTCACACACTTTTATTCTTATGTAAATAATGTTTTTTGACCTTGAAGTACTTCTCCATCTCCTAGTGTTCTTCTCTTTGATGTATTTATAGAAAGCTATCATTTTTCAACTTAACTGTTGGTTTTTTCAGGCAGAGGCAGATGTGTACTTACATGGCACCCCTCCAGTGATATAGGCTACATATTCCCTGACTCGGAACTGATATCTCCAAAACACGGGTGACCAGAATTGTGTGAAGTTCCAGGTCAGATCTCTCTGAGGCTTTCCATAAAACTTTTAAACTTCTCTCCTAGTCTTTCCTACAGACTGAGGTTGTATTTACTTTATCCAGAGTATACCATAGATGTAGTTCCTAATCATCCTATGATTGAATAAGCAATGCTCTTTTTTGCTGTTATTTCCAGATGATAAATCTCCATCTTCTACTTGTAATTACTTTTATTTGTCCCTACGATTGTGAAATTGGACTTGCAATATTTAATGTTTCTTCTTGTGTCCACTACTATAGCTCTAAGTATCATCCAGCCTGACATGCATGGTGTTTTGATTCTCCCCTTCATGGACAGTGCATCCCAGCATTTCATTAACACTCTAACTTTTTACCAGGGTCATAAGTGAACATAATTTACCCTAAACAGTGATCTTTGAACAGCTTCATCCGTTATCTCCACACATCCCAGAAGTTCCATTTACTGCAACTCCTTGCCATCTTGCCCTAGATGGCTCCTCCCTGCTTAACACTTCTTCAGTGACACCCCATCTTTCCCAGCCCAATGAGCAGCATTGTGGTTGGCATCATATCTGAAGTCACTTGGTCCCCAATAGGTGAGAGTTACATATTACCCTCATCTAAAAATATCAGCTCCCTTGGTGTACAAAGGCAACAGGCAGCCCTGGTGTGGATCTGTCTGCCTTTGGTGCTTTCTTTTGCTTGACACTTTAAAAAAATGTATTATTTCGGTCAGTATTTCATTCAAGTGACACATGCCACTGAAATCAGGTAGTTCGCTCTAGCATTTTAAAATAAAAAAAATGAAAAAAAAGGTGACCATTTAAAACCTTGGCCTGAACCTGCTGTTTAAAGTTCAGTTCTCATAAAATTTGATTATAGGGGGGCTGTCCTCTCGCATGACATGCCTGCTTTTCTGAGCTTTTTGCTCCTATCTCAGTTATGCTCATTTCCAGTTCTATATCCTTAATCCCATAGGCATTAATAACTTTAATGACTTTAATGACATTATATGTTACAAGTCCTCCACATAGTAACCTACCTCTAATCTGGACTCACCACAGAGACCCTTTCTGAATTCTCCTTTCTTCATCCTCCTTTTTTTGTGCATTTGTCTGAGGAACTAATCTTTAAAATAGTTTTCACTTTCCTTTTTCTGTGTCGGCTTGAGTCTTTTCTCACCTTAATGCTACATACCTTGACGTGCAAGATGAGACTTAATTTCAGCTGAATGAATTTGAGTTCACTTTCTCCAAAAGGACCTAAGCTGTCCAAAGAGCTCAGCACCTTCCTCATCATGTCCTTATCCCTTATCAATGCTAGGTCCAAAGTAAAATCAGCTTCTGGGGGCACCAATTCACCCTTGCCAGATACGGCTCCAACACATGGCTCTTGCTTAATTTAAGTTTCACTTAAATATTTTATCTATCTTCCAATTCAATACTTAAGTGGTACTAAAGTGGTGCATCTACCTTGCTAAGCTAATCACTAGTTTAGATTTCTCACTGCAGGCAAACATCAAATCTACCATTATTAGCAGAGTGGCTGAAGAAGATGAGTGCTTCACTTTAAGAGTATTGTGAAAGGAGTAAGGACAGGTTTTTATTTTCCTTGCCTGATAGACATTTTGATTTAAATACTGTAATTCTAATGGCCAGCCCAGAGAAATGGCTGTGGTAATTTGTATACAAGTGGGAATATTATTATTGTTATTATTATTTAGCAGTTACAGTGTATCCAGTCGAGATTTAGACTGTAAAAGATCCAAATCATAAACTTCAGGTTGTGTGGCAAAAAAAGAACTTTGTTCAGTGAGAATGGAATGATTTCACCATACACAGAAGTTTCTTTTTACCTCCACTCTGTAGCTGTTCAGTAGCCAACCAAATTAATTTCCAGATTCTGTAAAGAAAAGTTAGATCTTGAACACACATGTTAAAACACATGCATGTTGAGTGATATTTTTATTTGGTGTGGGTTTGGGTTAATTTTTTTGTTGTTGTTTTGGGGTTTTTCTCAGGGTTTTTTTGTTGTTTTATTTTTAATTACTTGTCTGTGATATTCTGAAACTTTACTTAAAGTCCTGGCAGGGCAATTAAGAAGCTGACAGAAACCAGGAAGTTACCCGAGTATTTAAATGTGATTTAACACAAAGTTTTATTGAAGATTCGTGTTGGTTCCTACTGTTTTTCAAATCACTTTATGCAGCACCAGTCACAGTAGAAAATACAATTAAACAAAATACCTGTCAAGAAAGACACAGATCTGAACTTTACATCTTTCCTACCAGAAGGCAGAACTGTTTAGCTTTAAGGGCAATGTAATTTTTCTGTATGTTTGGTAGTGATTTGGTTTTCAGGAAAAATACTTCAAAGGTTTAAACAGTGTAGGCATTTGCTGCACAAATATCGCTTTGGGTGTAAGTCACTGAAGTGTTTTGCCTCTTTCCAGCGTTATCTTTAGTGTAAGTTGTAAGAGGGAAAATTTATCATGTCAGAGGCAACAGCCGAGGAGAAGTGAGGCTGCTGCAACTTCATGCCCTGATTCTGACCAAGAAAATGTATTCCCAGTGGGCATACTCATTCAGACTGGACATAAATACATGTATCTATATGTGCAAGTTAGGGTGGTGTATATACATATATATATGGCCAGAAAAGTACCCCAGCCCTTGAAGCTTACAAAAGTTTCTAGGTACATTGGTGAGGTCTGTGCTTTTGCAATCACAAGCAGTGGCTGAGTTCCAGAGGGTAGATGATGTTCCTCGGGATTTATCGTAATGCTTTCAGAAAAAAAAATAATAAAAATAATAAAACCCAAAAGTCCTTCTTGAGAAGTGAGAGCGACTCGGGAGGCCGGGGGAAATCCTGGAGCGGGGGTGGGGGAGGTGGGACACAAACCTACCCACCACCTGGGGAAACCAGACGTCTGGGAGCAGGTCCCTACCCCCCCGTTTCCCCTTCCCGCCCCGCTGGCACCGGCGCACGGCCGTTCCCCGCGCCGGGGTCGGGGCCGCGCAGCGCTGAGGTTGCGTCTGCAGAGCCGCTCAGAGCCGCGGAGCAGCTGTGCCCAGCCGCAGACCCCTGCATGGCAGCCGGGGAGGGCTCCAGCTAGGCAAGAGCCGCCGTTCCAGGGACATCGCAGCCGCCGCGCTGCCCATCTCACGCCCTGGGGTGAATTTAGGACCGGTGCGGGAGAGCAGCCGCACAGGCAGCGGAACCGGGAGACGGTGGAGTTAAAGGCACCATCCGCGTGCTTGCGGAGAACGGGAACTACAGGGATCGATGCCTGCGAATGCGGCACGAAGATGGGAATCGGCCAGCGCCGCCTCCCGCGGAGAGCCCAGTCTCACTCTCGGATTTCGGCGCGTTTGGGGCTTTCGTTGCGAAGTTTCAGAACCTTTCGCTGCCGTCCCGCGCCACGACACGTTCCTGCGATGACGCTGCCGAACGTGCCCTGCTCTGGGCAAGCATTTGCCAACCGGAGCGATCGGATCCCCTTTTTCGGGAGAAGCCTGCATAAGCCGACAAGCATGGGCCCGCAGGCAGGGAGGGGAGCGAGCGGCCCTCTGTGGAGGACGAAACCGGTGACTGCTCAGCTGCCCCGCACCCGCTGAACTGCCTCAGCCACAGGCGGTCGCCGACGAGCCACCCTCCCTTCTTCTCTCCGGGTTCCGCATCCCCCGGAGCCCCGGGAGGCATCAGGTAGCCAAAGGCGACGGCGCGCAGCGCTGACCGGCCCCGGCGGGCGTGAGGGAGTCGATAGTGACATCGTACGGAACACAGGGGCTCACAATCTGTTTCCAGGCAACGCTAGTGGCATTCCGATGGGCAAATGCTGCTCCAAGTGTTTTTCCCGCGTTCTGTGCAAGGACGAGACGGTACTTTTGCCTCTTTTTCTCCTTTAGGGAAAGGGTAGGAAGGCAGCCGGTGCTGCGGTTGAGCCTGTGTTGCGGCTTCTAAGTTGGTGTGTGTGTGCGCATCCCGGGGTGGTGGTGAAGGGGAGAGATGCTCGTCTTATTTACAGCGTGCTAAACTCTGGCTCATCAGGGACAAGTTTGACTGTCGCTTTCACATCCACTGCAGTGCCTTACATAATTCCGTCCTGCAGTCTAAATTATAAGGGTTGGATTTTCGTGAAACAAGGAGAGACCACTGGCGTCTTCTGTTAGTAACAGCTTGGTTTCTTGCTATGCTTTTCACACATTTTTTTAATAACTAAGTGGAGTAGAAGTTATAAAGGAAACTTACGCAGAGTTTTAAAGTTTGAAGAGAGATTATTCAACCTCTATCTGTCCTAAGGTTTTGCCTCTCTAATGATGCTCCTTTCTGTCAGAGAATTGATCCTCCTAACTAGTAGAAGTGAATTGAGGCAAAACCACGTTTTCTTATGTCAGGGTGAATCTAAATCAAGAAAATTCCCAGGAACCCAAACGGGTAGTTTAACAGTCAGTGCAGCGCTAAGTAGATAGCTACAGGTAGCAGAAGCATGTGCAAAAGTTGTGGGGCATTTCTAACACAGCTTTTCATGCTATTCTTCTGGAAATTTGCCTGGACTTTAAGTATGTACAGGAGAAGAGAATGAAAATATGCATTTCATTTGGCTAAAAGAAAATACCTTGGCAGAAATACATGCTTATGCAGTGCATTTTGTTAACGTTTGGCTTTTTAAAATATTCATATACTCTGTATAATGAAAAGCTGATAGTATCTCACATTTAACCAATAATACGTTCAAATATAGCTTGAGATATGCTGCTAACCAGGTTAAGAAAAAATGTATGACTTAATACAAAGCTTGTTAAAGTACAGTCACTGGGGGACATCTAAGTGCTTGTAAACTTTAACCTAGAGTATTATGAGGAGGGATTACCTGATAACCATCATGATTGAAACAGCAGTGTTAAAACACCTCTTTTTTTGAAGGAAGTCTGTAGATAATTTTGAACATCATCTGCAGTGGGGTTTGGTTATTTCTTCTACGAGTACTGTCTGAAACATTTATTGGTGCAAGAGAATTCCCAATGTATATGCTGCTCTTTCCAATGATAATATAAAGTCTTGCCCCAGGGAAGTCTGAATAAAGCAGAACAGTGACTAAGCACCATTTACAGGTCAGTCTTTTTTTTTTTTAATATTTTGAAAGCATTGAGTACAGAAAAGCTATTCTGAAGGAGCTGTTTCAGTAACAAGTGCCAAAGAGCATCTCTGTGCAGTGCATATTTTTAGGAGGTATTGTAGAGGACTGGAAAGTGTTTGTGGAGATACTGTACATATATTTGGACTTCAGAATATGAGCAAGCATGTAAGTTGGCAGGGAGGAGAGACATGTTGATTTGGGGAGGCAGCTTCAGGTTCCCTTATTTGCTCCCTAGCTGCAGTTGACTTCCTATGTGGATCTGGGCAGTTCTCACATGTTCCTTGCCTGATCTGACCTATTTGTGCATTGGATCTACTATTACTTACCTATTGTTAAAAAGTACCTGGAGATTTAATTAATTAGCATTTCTAATGAATTAGTATCTCTCAGGTAGTTTGCAGTTCTCAAAGGAGAGATACTTTAAGGCAAACATCAACTCTGCTTCCCTATTCCACAGTTATTCCTGGTCCAAAGTAAAATCTCAACTTGTCTCCCTGACTTGTCTCCTTGAGGATGTCCAGCTGTCCATTGAAGCCCAATGCAACTAAAGCAGAGCCTTTCATAGAATCATAGAACCACGGAATAATTTAGATTGGAGGGGACCTTTAAAGGTCACCTAGTCCAACCTCCCCTGCAGTGAGCAGGGACATCTTCAACTAGATCAGGTTGCTTGGAGCCCCATCTAGCCTCTTCCCCTCAGCCTTTATCACTACTTCCTCTCTTAATCTGTTTGGACAACACCAGCGTCTTATGAATACTCAGGCCTGTATCATGGCGTCTTTTACCAAATTATTTTTCTAGGTCCTCATACACAGATGTATCTAAATCCTGTAGGTTTTGGGTTGTGGTTTTTATTTTTTTCTGAACTACACTGCTAAGTTTTGGCCACTTACTTAACTGGACAAATTCCTTCTTCCCTCTTACCTCTCTGCCTATCTGCCTGAATACCTGCCAGTTTTTTCTGGAGCTACTTGGATGTTGCACCAATATAAGTCATACCTCAGTCTATCCTCAGGAAGTTTTGAGCTGAATGGAGAATAGAAAAGTGCGATTTTGAGTGTCTGTTTCACTTGATGAAACGCAGACTGACGTTGAGCCTTTTACAGGAGAAATGCTGAGAGGTCTGTATGTTAGAAAGCTGATGACAGGAAAAAGAGTTGCTTCTGTATCTGCTATTCAACAGGGCAGTAGTTTAAGCACAGAGACAAGATACAATTCTACCTGTTCTAGTCTATTTTCTTTTTGTCTGAGGAGATGGGACATATTCCAGACACAAGACTTAATCATTGTGTTGTAGAGTACGGGTATGAGGAATAAGGTTCCCTTCATCTCCATCATAAGCTTAATTTTATTTTAAGAAAATTACTTTAGTATCAGAGTCATTTCTTGGGGTGCAGCCAATGGAAGACTTTTCTCGTTGGTTTTCCAAGCAATAATGAAATTCATCATTCATCAAAAGTACTTGAAAAATACCACAACCTTTTAATTTGTACAAAGCCCACTGGTTTGGGTTCACATTTTGGCCAGAAAAAAATTAATCCCAAATAACATCAATGTAATATTTTTCTCCCTTGCCATTTAATCGCCACACTGAAATGCTGGATATTTGCTCAATCTCCTTACAGTGTCTCTGACCTTTTTACCCACTGGAAACAGCTATGTCACTGGTGTGGTCACTGAGCCTTTTTAAATCTAAGTTGGATTTGGCCCTTTGTTACTCACCCTCAATGGCTCGACTCCAACCGGTGGCCTAGTAAAGGATACCTACAAAGCTCCTTTGATAATGCTGAGCCTGTTAGACACAAAACTCTTGGGAGGGCAGCACGGGTTCCTGCTTACCCTGTCTTCTCTTTCAGATACTTTGTTGAGAAAAATATTCATGAAGATTAATTCAATGGGATGTCCCATTAATTTGGTTTCTTACACGTTTGTTTTGGCAGATTTTTCCTCACACGCTTGCGAATTTTATCGTTGCCTTGATGTTTTGACTTTGAACCTGTATGAATCTCAGCATCAGACCTGATAGCTTTACATTCTCATGACAGATTCAGTTCTGCCCTACCGTAACATTTGGTTTCCTAAGTGCTGGCATTCCCATTTCCCTGGCTGTACTGACACGAAAGTGCCGGTTATCTGCAGAGCCACAGTGATGATAACAAGGAGGGGCTTTTTTGTTTTGTATTAGTGTCGTGTTTACACTGATTGCAGAAACATGTGCAGTCCAAACCTATCATGTTATGCTGACAAAGCAGGTTACAGTAACAGAAAGTGTCAGGGAAAGTTCACTGCACATCCAAGAGACCCCGAGACTGATATGATGATCAGCCAAAATTACACCTTCCCTCTCTTGCAGAAGAGGAAGATAGGGACTGATGTGCTCCCTAAAAGAACCCTCTGAGAAAGAGGGATAACTCGAGATCTCAGCACTGAGGGCAACCCTTGCGTATCTGACCTCACATGAAACAAGAGTCCTGAAGAGCAGTCAGAAAGCTCTAATCAAAATAAAAGACAACATAAGAATTATTGTCAGGGCAGGCATATGACAGCGGCGGTAACTGAGCTGCTCTACATAGCCCCAGAGGCTGCTCTGGAAACCACAGCTCAAATGTGGTGGGAGGTAGCCAGGAGACTCACTGTCCTGATGGGCTGATGTCCATACTGGAACTTGAGCTATGGGATAACATTTTTAAACTGGCACCATGGCAATTCTCCACACTTTTCGAGGGGGTCTAACCATCAAGTGTCCTCAAGGGGAGGACAAACCTTATCTAAGACAAAACATAACTTTAAAAAAGAAGATTTTTGTAAGATTTCTTATGGGAGATCAAAATTGTAGCAGCTTTTTTTTTTTTTTTTTTTGCTATCATGTAGTTTTTTTACTTGCTTTTCATTTTCTTCATGCAGGTAGAATGGTAACAAATCCCACTGAGTTCTCTTTATCTGAAGGTGCTGGCAATGATTTGTACAATACTCCCTTGCTTTAACTGACTTTTGTTTCAAATAGTGGGAGCTGGTAATCTGAGTGGGTGCTTTCCCATCTGCATGTCCTGTATCTACTGTATCCTTGCACACACACCTTCAAGGGCATCAGTCCCGGCAATCTGTCAAGAACACTTCTTAAAACGACTCCAGTATAACGGACAGTATAGGCAGATGCAGTGATATTCTCCAAAAGGGGAAACCTTATCTCTCCAAGACTGTTGGTTTGGGAATCTATGTGAAGGGCTATGGTTTTTTAATGTATCAGGGTTTTTATTTTTCATAGGTTTTTTTTTACTAATTAGAAACAAAACAACCCACTCCATTTTATTCTGAGCCTAATGCAGTCAATCAGGACTCTGCAGTCCTGGCACACAAACCCCTGTGCATTACTCAGCAGTGTATAGAGCTGGCTGTTTGGAGGAGCCCAGCCTTGCATGTCTGTATTCTTCCTGTAACTGAGTAAGAAAGATGCTCACATCACCCTGGTCTCCTCAGGCACCCAAGGCTCTCAGCTCAGCTCAGTTATTCACTTCATTTATAGCAAAACTTTCTGGTAAAGGTGTTCCTTGGATCTGGTAGAAATGATTCTTAAAAAGTGTGTAAAGAACTAATTTAAATTCCAGATTCCACTTTCGTGGATTACCAAAAATAAAGCTGTTGTGATGTTTCTCTTAACAGAGTTGAAAATTAGATGCAGGAAAAATAAACAGAAACATTAAGCTCTGAATTTTTTCTTTTTTTCTGCTTGCATTTTAGTAAGACAGAACTAATTTGCTATGCTATTCACTGTGCATCCTGCTGCTGAACTAATCCTTTCTGTGCCCTAGATTTTTATTAGCCTTCCTTGCTTACTATTGGAAGATTTACTTTCTAGGACTCCTTTTAATTCCGTTTGCTACTACACTGCTTTTTCTCTTGAATATGATTTTTCTGTGGTGTCCTTTAAAGATTCTTGACCTTTTCTAACCTGGGACATATTTATAGTATGCTGATCTAGTTTTCCTAATCATTAGTGATCTTCCCATCAGGATACATTCCTTTGTCTTCTTCCTAATGTGATTCAGGGTACATTGCAATTTAAAGTGCCCTTATGCTTGAACTGTTATGCTGGGATTTATTGTACTAAACCAAACTCCAATAGATTTTTCTGTGGCTTTACTTTGTCAGTTTGCACAGCACTCATGAAATATCTGCTGTCAAAATCCTTGTATTTTAGTAGTAACATCTTAACATTGTTAATGTAAATATTCTTTAATTTTCATTTGTCCAACTCATCCATTTTAATTCCTTTGAGATAGATCAAGGAAAGGAGCTCTTTTTCATTACAGACAATAAAATACCAGAAATAAATGCGGAAATAGTCATGATGTGATGCCATTAGTGATGTCTGTGTGCGTATGACCACCATGCCTAGAATGGTGTATGTACAGTAATCTGCTCTGCAAATTTAGCTGTGAGAGCATATTACTATGTTTAGAGATGGTTAAATGCAGGCATAAATAGACGAAAGTGTTTTAACAGAATTAGTAAAACCATCTTGTACGTGCAGGCCAGCCATAAATGGTACACGGATTGAACACAAAATGATTAAAAATACAAATGTCTTTTTAGATATATAGGAGTGAGTATTTGGTGCTGTCCTGTGCATGTGGGTGTATGTACATGTATTCATAGGTATTTGTAGTCAGTGAGTCGTGGCTCATAAGCTTGATTTAAAAATTGAATGAGTTCATTATAATCCTCCCGTCCCTCCCTCCAAAAAAGATCTGAGGAATCAATCTAATCTGCTTTATTAAATGAACATGTGAAAGTGCTAATCTGGGATAAACTTGAGGACTGTACATATTTCTCTCTCTTTTTCCTTAAACAGAATGAAAATGCCCTTGTGAAAATACAGGAGTTAGGAGTCGAGCTTGCAAAGATCAGGGATGAATTTGGTAAGTAGCCCGAGCAAAGTAACACCAAAGTGATTTTTCTCACTTTACACAAAAGCAGTCATTCCCTGTGACCTGATCCTGAGGAACACGCATACATGTGATGAAGTCTTCCGAAGCCTGGTGGCAAGGGGTTTTGTGGCTTTGCAGGGAACTGTGATTTTACTTCATTGTTGTGGGGATGGGTTCATCACCACACATACTGGAGCTAGCTGTGCATCATTTTTACTAAACAAAGTGTTCTTCATAAATCTGTAGTTTCTGTTCTATGTGCCAGCATTACCAAGAAGAAAGCGTAGCGTGATGAGAAGTGGGAATTTGAGACTGTTGTGGTGTGTAGTGACTGGGAAAACTGCATCTCTTCTTCATGTTTGCATGCTTCACAGTTCAGCTACAGAATGAAGGACACCAAGTTTAGAACTTGCTTATTAATATACCTAAGGTATCTTCCTAGAAGAAAGACAGCAAAAGCAATGTGTCCCATTCAGTCTGTGTGTTCTCTATGTATCCACATGCACTACTTTTCCTGTTTGGTTTCTGATCTAAACAGGAGAGACGGGGAGGGTGTAAAGACATTGAAACTCTTTGAGAGAGAACATAGGCTTTTGCACTGGTTTCAGCCAACAGGCTGAGTACTTTTGGGCTTAAGTATCCCCAGTATGGGTGTGACACTGTGTTCAGCTACCCGAGGGCAAAAGGAGAGGAAGAAGGCACCTGGAGGGAGGACCGCTGGGGCAGTGAACGCCCTGAGTACCAAAAGATGTTGCAACCACTGGTGACTGGAGCTGTGAACAGGGGAGACCTCTCAGCTTTCCCTGCATGTGGGAATCCAGTTGCTGAGTCACACATTAAATATGGATTGTGGCAGGAAGGTGACTTGGTTTGCAAAGGGGAGCTCAGGTCATACCCTTGTGAGGTGTGCAGAACTCTCCTGTGCTTTGTCTTCACCTTGCCTATGACAACCCCCTGCAGAAAAGCTGAGCAGAGCCATTTTCTTTTGCCCAACAGCTTGTGCTACCTGATGTGCCCCTCTGAAATTTTTTTGGCTGATCATCATTTCATAGAGAGCTTTATTGTCCCCACAGCCAAAGGGCACTGCAGCAATAGCAAAAGAGCATTTCCAGTTATTCTCTGATGTCTGCCTTCGTCCATCCTCTGCACCTCCACAGCCCTCACAGAGAAGTTGTTGCCCCTGGTGCATTCTTTAGGCAGGGCACTTCCTTCCCTTGCCATTGTTCTTGTGCATGCAGCAATAGATACCTCCTCTGCACAAGACTGAGCCCTAACGGAGACAGTTTTGGTAAGAACTCTACATACTCCAGAAAAGCAGTCTGAGGTCTCAGCCAAACTGTACTGCTTCAGAAGGCAAATTAGCCCTAGATGTGCATGTGCTGCCGTTCTCAAAGTGAGGAAAGATGGTGTGGGATGGTCATTTCCTCAGTGGTCCTGTGAGCATGTGTATTGGAGAGGGGCCACCACAGGCCACCTCTTCCTGAGCAAGCCGCCGCTACGGCAGGCACTGAGATGTTGAGCAGAAGCCACCCAGGGGTGGCTGGTGAAGTGTCCTGCTTGTGGGAGGTAATCCTCTCTGTACAATGCTGAGACACAACATGCTCAGGTAGAAAGACTCCCAGTAGGGATGGACAAAAAAATGAACGTATGTGGGTATTGCACTCCAGCGGGATGTGAAACATTTCAGCAGCAGTAAAAATTCTAGTATGTATCTGTACATGTGAAAGGTGAGTGTAAGTCAAAAACTGCTGGATAATCAGTTTTCCTTTGGAACAACATTATTAAATTAAATTTTGTGCAACAACCAGTGTTTTAAATCTGTGGTGAAGGCAAAATGGCGAATGCCATGAGCATGCCATGAGCACGGGAGCGGTTGTCATGGGGGCAGTTCTCTGCTGAGCCCAAGGCAGTGCAAGCTGGGGCTGTGGGTGCTACTGGAGACAAGCATTATAAGAATGTATTATATGAAGGTTTATGCATTATAAGACCTGCATTATAAGAAGGTTAATTTGGGCTCACTATTAGATTAATCTGTATGTTGTACAATATTGCACATATTCTGCCAAGCTTTATGCAAATAAAGAATGAAACAGTGATTTATTTGACAACAGCAATCGTAGGTGATTCTATGGAGAAATTTAGGGGAAATCATGTTATTTTGACTACCACTAACTTATAGTTCTGACTTGTCTCAGTCACTTTGATAAGTAGTCTTTCGTTAATTTAAAAATAACCAGTGCAGTTAAACAGCATGGGTGTTGGTCAGAAATTCCTGATTTCTCATGTGTAAATTCACCATGTCAGACTCACCGGTGCAAATGCCTGAATGAATCAGTAAAACACGGCTGGACTAGCCAGGGCTGATACAGGCAGTGTGTCCAACATTTAGTAGTTTAGGCAATAGCTCCAATTCAGAATTATGATTTAAGCGCTGAATGTGCTTGGTTTTGAAAGCACTTAGCCTTTGTTAACAGAAACTGTACAATTCTACTATACCAAGCAATGAGACTGTGAGATATAGCCCACTGTTCACAAAAGTCAGAATATATTTTCAAGGAAATATCTTTTGGTAAATAAAACCACTCGTGAAGCAATAGCAGTGATGCAGCATGTGTAAAACAGCCTAGGGAGACCCGCACCTTTGTGGAGCCAAGCAAAATATTTGGGTTTGGGTAACACCACCCACCTTTACCCCCCAGCACTGCTGAAAAGCATCACACCTCTTGTGAAATCAGCATGCAGTGAAATTATAAAGAGCTTCTGCCTCCCTAGCCCTGAGGAGGAATGTGGCCTCTATAAACACTGAGGGACTTGTTATTCTATGCGATAAGATTTGCTCATGCATTTTACTAGAACTATCAAGGCCAGAAAAACATGACAAATTTTACACTCAAGACACTCGTCTTCATGAATTATAAATATAAGCACTTTTTAGCTGCAACACTGAGACTCCTGGAATAAAGAGGTTTTGAACACTGGCTGTTTCCCTTCAAAATAATGGAAAATAAATGTGAGAATTACCTGTTCCTTTGCTGTCAGGCAAATGACATGTGATGTGAGTTGAAAGGAGATGCATATGGAGATGCATAAAAACCTAGATGAATGGGAGATGATCAGATGTTAAATTTAAATTTTGTATTATCTGTGTTCACGAAGAGTTTGCAAGCCAAAGCCTGCATGCCATCTCCTCCTGGATCTGCCTCCCAGTTAGAGGACCCTTAACCTGACCAAAGTGGCTGTGATTTGTCTGTGAATCTGTGGCCAAGGTTTAGGAGGAAGAGCAGAGTCTGCATGGCAAAGAGTCCATTTCTCATGTCAGAAGCAGACAATCCCTGTGCAAGGCCACGTGGTGCCAGCCCCCCAGTTCCCATCAGAGTTACTCCCCTGAACACAGAACACCAGGGCTGGGGAGGCTGGGCTGGGGAGGCTGGGCATTTATCCCAACTGAGTTTATGCAGGAGGATCACTCCATTAGTGACATCTGCCTTTGCCTCACCTTCCCAACTCAGCCTGAAAGGGGTTTTGCTCTTCTGTTGCACCCTGTAAAAGTCATTCAGTGCTCAGGGAATAGGAAAGCAATGGCAGCTGCTCTCATTTAACCCAGTTTGCTGTCATCCTGGGAAACGACATATTCTGTCAAAATCATTTCCAGCCTTTAAGCAGCAATTGAAATACCTGCAGAGAATGAAGAAGAAAACCAGGGTGTAAACCTTTTTGATAGCAGCTGATAGCAGTTATGCTCTGTTTGTCTTTTTCCATGTCAGTAATACACATATCTAACTTTTCTTAGTGATTTTTTTTCTTCTTCTTTTTTTTTTTTTAATACAAGAGGAGCTCACTTTTACAGGATCCATATCCCAATGCCTTAAAGCAAAATCCATTGTTTTCCAGCAACATTAGCAGGTCTTCTGTTCAGGCATCAGTTGTCAGGGCTCTGCTGGAGGCAATTCAGCCTGGTTCACCAGAACTACCTGCTGAAGCCACAGCTGGTTAAATACTGGCTCCAGCAAGACAAGCTCTCCCATGCTGGTTCCTGCTCCCCAGCTGCATAAGAGAGCCACAGACCTTGTATTGGGCTGCATGAGTGTCTCCTCCTATGACTCCTGTCCCAGTAGAGCCAAGCCAAATGGTCCATCTCCTGTCTGAGATTCAGTATTTCCCAACCATTTCAGTCTTTGGCCTCATTTGTCTTGGTCCGGGAGACTGTGGTAGGAATCACACCTCATTAGAGGTATTTGATATTCAATATAAGGCAGATTTCCCAGGCAATGGCCTCATTTTCTGCCTCCAATAGAATTTTGGGTGTGTGGGGAACATGCCATGCAGAGACCGTTTCCCTGCTTTCCTCTTCCTTCCATTCTGAACTTGCATCAAGGTTCGATTTGCAAGATGCAAATAGTTTTGTGTTTCAGGCTACAGAAATAGTTTCAGCTGGACTTTCTTTTCATTAGAGCATGTAATTTCATTGCCCAGCTCTCCCTGTGTGATAGGTAATCTCATTAGAGAGGCTGGAGAGAGATGAGGTTCATTACACCTCCAATTTAAAGCTTGAGTAAGTTTGAATTCTACTGAACAGAGGACTGCAAGCATTACCCCTCGTCCTCCAGCTCTGGGACTGCCTTGCATGCTGAGTAAAATCAAAAAGCAAAAAGCAAGAGAGAGGGTTTAGAGCTATAATCCAAACTGCTGGGAGACAAGATGTTTCAGCTAATGACCATATAAGTTGCAATGTTCCATTTTGAGTATGAGGGAAGTGGGAAAGCTTTCTATTTACCACTGCTGCAGTGCTGAGCTCACTGGTTCAGGCTCACTTTCTCTCCTTCTGTAAGGATCAGAGAGCCTGAAAGGGACACACAGTCCCTCTTAGCACTTCAGAAAACATCAGGATGAGAACAGGACCCCAGTAGTGACATCTGTCTGGACACACGGAGCAAGTCTGGATACTGGTGACTTGTAAGTGTAGAAGCAGAAGTCTAAACAGAATGAAAAATAGCTATGTGGGGAAGGGCATAGTTAGCTTGGGTGCCCAAACTACCTTGCATTACCTACTGCTGTGACTTAGCTCTTAACATGAGCTGTGGTCACAGCAGTAGGTAATTTCGACAAATCATTACTATCCTGAAAAATAATTAGCACGGTCTGATACCATAGTAGAAAGTGACAGGAAAATATGTAGGGGTTTTTGCCAGATACTGAGCAAATATATGGTCATAGGATAAATATGTTTTTGAAACATTCAGAAGTTGCCTACTCAGGGAAACAGTTGCTTCCAGTTCATTGATTTACACCACCATACAGATCTGTGAATGGCACATGCATTTTGAAAGGCAAAGGAAGGATGAGTGACTAATACAGATGGTATATTCAAAAGGTCATCATTTTTCTACAGCAACTGTGGATCTGAATCAGAAAGGTCTAGAAGTGCCATGAAAAACACAGCTTTTCTCTATTGTTGTTCAGAATGTTATGATCATGGTAATTTTAGCCACTTCTTTGCTGTTAGATCTTTGCAAGTGAGCAAACTTGCTCTCTAAATGTAGTCTGACTGATCTTGTTCAACTTGCATCAGCTCTTCAGTATTCTGGATTGATTGCAACTGTTCTTTAGCAAAGTGAAAGGCTGAGAACACAGTGTTCGTGACACTGGCACCCAGGAAACAATGTAGGTGTGAAACCAAATGGGGGAATAGATTGAATATTCTTGACTTGATGGAACTGTTGGAGTTGCACTTTCTGAAATGAGTTGTAGTCATGGTTGTGAATTCAGAGACATGGTCACAGGGTTAGTTCCCAAGAGTAAAAATTTCACATTTTCTGATTGTCTGCAGTACCAGCCTTTCATTTGCACATTATGATTCTATGAAGCACACAAGATAGTGGTTTTAATATTAAAGTATTTTAAGCAAGTGTGCATGAATGGATTCAAGAGGCTCTCAATGGAGCTTGTGCGAAAGACAGATTTACGAGACGAGCAGCTTCTAACAGCTGGAAAATGCAATGTTTGAGATGTATCTCCTTCTTCTGGTCGAGTGGTCAATCACACGCCCTGAGTAACATGTGCACGAGATGGGCCTCCAGAGCCCAGGTAGCTTCTGCCTTCCTGGAAGTGGGGACTTAGCCAGGACTGTGGCTTGAGAGAAGGAGGTAAGAAAAATCTTGTATCCCAGTAGAAAGGCTTTGTGGCAAGTGATTGTTTCACATACTGTTTCTTATATCCAAGGCAAAGTTTCTTATATCCAAGGGCTCCAAAACCTCCATTTGTGGATCCAAGACTGTGCTGGCCAGGACAGAGCATCCAGTCACCTTGTGTGTCCGTGAAGTTGCATCATCATTATTATTGTTATTATTATTATTTATCCCAATTTTGAACACAATTTTGCATACTCTACCAGTGCCTCTATTTAAAGCAATGCATGTGTGTATGTGTGTGTGAAAGAGCAGGACAGAGAGAGAAGTGACAGTGAGAGCTTGTGGATGGATGAGATTCATAGGAGCTCCAAAGTTGGTGAGAACCTCTATGCTCAGTGCTGTACAAACAGATCCAACATCACTATTTGCTCCTAAGGAGTCAGAGCCTAACTGTATGGCCTTGTCTCCACAGCCCTCAGCACAGAAAAATGGAAGAAACTACAGAGTGAGAAAGAGGAGCTGGAGAGGCACTTTGAGAAGAAGGTGAAGCATCTTCGCAGACAGCAGAAGGAGGAACTGCAGGCGCTGGAGCAGCAGCTGCAGGAGGAGTACAACACCAAGAGGAAGAGCCTGCAGAAGCAGCACAGACTGCAACTGGAGCAAGTCAAATTGCAGCATCAGGATCAGGTCAGTCTCCGTCAGTTCCCTTTGGAGAGTAGACCATGCCAATACTGAGTGGGTTCAGATGATGAAATATATTGAACACTTCAATGTGAATGCACTGGTAACAAACTGATGACTGGAAAGATATATTCCTGCCTATCTTTACTGCTTTTCCTCTTTAGTATTCCTGTTGATGTTTCTACATGTAGTACATTGCCATGTCTTGTCTTTACATGCTTCCAGATGTTTTACAACACGAGTATTAAGAAAAGCTCTGCTCCCCACACATACTTGCTCCCAAACCCAGCTATTGTAGTCAATTTATATGAAACCAAGGGTTGAACACAAGTCTATTCAATGCTGGTAAGGCCAAAAGAGCCCTGCCCATTGTTATTTGCAATGCCAGTTAAAGGATGACACAATGAAGTGATAGGCCCCATCCAATATGTAGCTTAAACATCAAGCAGGTGATACACTCTGGATTCCCTGACTTCCCCTCCACCATTCAATGTAATCTCTTAGATCATATATCTCAAGTGTTTCTCCTTGCTTTGCTTGGTGTAGGTAGAAATACTCTCACAGACAGCTACTTTAGACTTATTTTTAACAGGTGAAGTGAACAAACACTGTAACTCACCTATGGGCACTTCTCACATGGTGGCAGAACATCCTGCTCTGGATTATGGCAATAATGCCTTTCCCTGGCCTTTTCTCATTTTGCATTCAGTGAGCAGCAGATACAGTTCTCATTTTTCCAGCTGCAACTCTTACCCATTGTCCAGCATCACATTTCATCAGGGCTTTTCTCACACGACTATCTACCATACTCAGGTACACTCTGCAATCTATGCTGTCAAGCCACCCAGGCATCTGATGCAATGCAAGGGCCAATCACCTGCAAAACATGAGCCTTACCAGCAGACTCCTTGTTTGCCAGCATCATTCTCTTCAACCTCAGTATTTTGCTGATGCCCAAGGCAGTTGGAAGTAGTGGAGGGTGAATTTTTCACTCTCTGAGGCAATGTAAATTGACAGCAACAGTGCAGTGCACATGTGGTCTGTGAGATGGATGAATGTGATCAAAGGTTGAGAAGAAATAAGATTTTGTGGCTGCATACTCTGTATCTCAGGATATTTCCAGTGTGCATTTTGGGGCTGCTGCCTGAAGCAGGAGCCTGTTACTGAAGGCTTCACAGCTGCTACTCCCCCCTGCTCATGCCCAGGGAGCAGACTGACAGCAGGCACAGCAGTAGGATGCAGAGTGCAGACACGTCCCATGCAGTTCCCAAGGACGATGACAGCATTAGCTGTGGGCTCAGAAGCAAATCAGCCCCACTAACAGAGCTTGTGCCCAAGCTAATTTAGACCACTTAAAAGGTTAAGACTCATGCAGCACTGTGCAGCCATAGCTGAAGCATCTCCAGGAGCCAGAGAAAGGGACTAGGCTGCATTGAGCTGACAGGAGAGGAGAACACCAGCACAGCACAGCAGAGACCACTGTCTTTCTGCTCAACTATTTGTAAGAAGGGAAATTACACCATTTACTGCCTTTGCCAATGTAGTGTAAAACACTGCCAGCATGGAAATGCAGATACAAACCAAGATGGTGAGAGTTTTATGTCACTCGTGTCACAGCTGTCCAGGGTTACATTTGTTGTGTAACACCAATAATATGCTGGGGCTGGGCACAGTGTTGTCCTCACCGGCACGTGGGTCAGACAGCTGTGTCAGACAGAGTCCCAGCCTCTGCCCAAGAGTGCTTGCAGCCCTGGGTAGCACTGTGCGGTGTGGTTTGACTCTTCAAGGGGGGGTAGGTTAAAGAACTCTCGCTGAATTTTACCTATTTTAATTGCTGTGCCTGTTGGTTGTTACCAGTTTGTAGGCATGTAGTGTGGAACATGAAGGCCTTATGGAACTGGGCTATTTTATCCCAGACAAACTACCTTTTTCTGTTAGTTCATTGATTTTCAAATATGCATTAGAAGTCACCATAGGACTTGACTAGAAGTATACTTATTTTTCTCATGCTCTCATCTATTGTGATTCTATTAATCACCACACAGAAGTAATGGAAACACATTTCCCTCTGGGGCAAATAGTCTTCTCCCCTTCAGCCCTTTGATTTGCTCCAGAGCTCCAAATTCCCTGAATTACTGAAGGTGACACAAACATTTCTCTCCACTACTTTGAAAGTTCTGATGTGATCCTAGTATCTCGGAGTTTAATCCAATTTTTATAATCCATGGTTCCATTAGCATCTTATGGTGAGTTTTAAAAGGTTTTCACTTTGAATTTCCCTCCACTGTACACCTACCATGTGTCAAGCGCTCATGAGAAGAGGCTGACAAGTGCCCTCCAGCAGTGTGTCTTGGCCCAGGAAAAGGAGAACTTTGTTAGTCTAGGAACCAAGGTGCGTGAGGAATAAGGATCCCTAACAGCTACTGACCCAAAGGGTTTGTAATCCTGTGATTATTCCTTTCCCTGCTTGGAGTAAGAGGAGAAGTGACCAGTTCAGAGCATGCCAAAACAAGTAAGCCTGTTTGAGGGCCTGGAGTTCATCTCTGACACTGCTGATCTGGTGCTAGTCTCAGATAGCATTAGACCAAAGGCACCTAACCCATGAGCTAAAGAGCTCTTATATTGAACATGAGAAAAGCCTTGTCCTTGAGCTGCCCATCTGGGGCAGGGTTGGAGTTTGAACTTGTGTTCATGAAGGCAGTGACAGTAGCAAAATCCTTTTAACCATAGGTCTGCATATATTCCTATATCCACACATCTAATTTGGAAGTTAGTCATCCCACTTTCATGGTTTCCAGTCACAACTTAGTCACCCACACTGTACTACTGTAGTTACTGCATAGTTTAGTATCAGATAGCTGTTGTTTCTTTGGACACACGGTTGTCAGGTTTTGGAGGCTCAGCTGCCTCTGAGGAGGTGAGACAGCTCTTTCAGGATAGCAGCGCATGAGAGCCAAACTCCTCACAAATTGGTCGTGCGTGCCAGTGCGTCCCAGTATTTCTCGTATTTCCTTGCAGCTGGGAGCAAAGTTGCAAAGTAAAGGCTGAGATCCTGGCTAGCCAGTGCTGCTTCTTTGAGCTCCTCAGCTCAAGCTGTTTTGCCACTTCTCCCACTAAAGCCTCTTCTCGATTTTTCTTTATTAAGCATTAAACACCCCACCTGAGCTTCTTTTTATAGCCAACAATAACCATGACATGGATTAAGTGAGTTAATCAAACCTATAGAGTAAGTTAGTGTCAAAGTAAGAATTAGCATCCAAGAGATCTGCTTCCCAGTGCCAATTAGTTTATCTGCTGTGAAAAACTGCAGACAGGAGGTCACATCGGAAGATTAAAAAGGGTCATTTGGGATATGGATATGAAACACACAGAAGACAGAAAAATCACTGCAAGCCATTTGGGACATATTTAATTGACTTTATAGATAAATAACCTGCTGAGGATGGTGGCAGCAAAAGGAGATCACTTCACCTGGTGTTAGAGTTGAGCCTTCCTGTGAGGTACTATCAACTGGAAAACCATTAGGATATGGCTAAAGACTTAAGCAAGGATGAGGTAAAGAACCTGGCAATGTTGGTGAGGTTTCAGTGCACAGACATCATATACAAGGACATTGTGCTCTGGGAAAAGTCAAGTGATAGTCCCTATCCCATTAGTAGTTCCTTGAATCATCTAGCCCCTCTTTCCTTGTTCTTTCATGCAATATATTAGCAAGCAGAGTCCCCCTTGTTTTGCAAACAGTTCTTCAACACTGTCTCCCACGTTATTGTGAAAATGAGTTTGGATAATTTTAAGTCCATACTAAATGCCTGTCTTTCATTCTAAGAGCATACTTTCTCCAATACAGTTGGAAATTTTGCTTCTGTTGGGTAATTTAATACATAGATTTGACAGTTAAATGCAGTGAAATGGCATTTATTCCACTCAAGACATGCTCAGCTGCAGTAAATTTCTACCATTATTTAACGTAACAGTGAGCAGAAAAGCTATTTAAAGTCACTTTGCGATGAATAGCTGTTTCACTGTAAAAGTAAAATAGTTTGATCCTCTGCATTGCCAGGTATCAGGGGCAATATGGTAAATGTAAGGAATAAGATCGTTGTGGTTACAAACCCCAGAAAATCAAATCAATGCATTGCATTCAGACGCTGCTCTGCACCACTGACTTAACCTTGATCACCAGTTCTCACTGTGTTTTCTTCAATGGTGCATTTCAAAACAACATCATTGGGGATCTCGCTTTGCCATTAGCCAAGTCTAGTAACAAACAATGAACTGAAGGAGTCTCAAACCCATCGGGTTCACAGGAACACAGGCTGCTCACAGCCCTCTTCCAACGGCATCCTCTGCTTCTCTGGTGCCTGTGTGCAGTGTGGCGTGTGGTGCAGTTTGTTGGGCAGTTTGCAGCAGCAGAACCTCTTTCTGACCTCAGTATGAGATCAGGAGAAAGTTTTGTGTCTTCGCTGTCATCTTGCTTACTTCCACACCACTCTGACAGCTCTCACGTCTGCACTGAAAAAGGTGCTGTCCTATCTTTCAACAGTTTATTGATTGTGAACTGAAAATATATGCTTCGGGAGGACATAGGAATTTGGGTATTGAGGACTTTCTAGTATATTCTTTCTCAAGTAAAAGTGACAGATTGCAGTTCATATTGTAAGTCCACTGATAATAGTGCCAGTGTTTCTCTAGAAATAAATATTTTACAGCTATGGCTAATTCATAGGCACTTTCCATGGAAGTCAATGCAAGACTTTACAATAAAAATCATTGCTGCAAAGTGCCATGAAGGTAAAAAGCAGAATGGTTTAGAACTGTGCATGTTTATCTGACCATCAGAGGGAGTCAGGTTATTAATATAATTTAGATTAATGGAATGCTGAGATTTCTGAACATTTCATAAACAGCTTTTTTGCTTAAGGGCTTTTTGGGCTTTTGCTTTCTTATGTACTGCTTTTATAACCATTAAGACAAAAGAACACAAATACTATCAGCAATGACTACAGGCTACCACCCAAGGCATCAACATGACTATTTCATAACGAATAAAACTGGCTCAGGTGCTGGAATTGTCACACTCAGCAGATCCCTTTACTGTTTCCGGCTCACTGGAGCTCTCTAGTAGTGGCTTGTTAGTGGGCCACAGCCTGTCTAACTGTATGTCCATGTCTCCATTCCTTGTTGTTGGAACAGGTGGAAGATATCACAGCTGCACATGAAACTGCAATGGTGCAGTTGGAAAATGACCATTTAGTTGCCATTACAATACTGCAGGATGAGAACGACTGCAAGATTCAAGGTAAGACGAGGATGACCCAATGGCTATAGAGCTATTCCAGAGCAGGAATTGGTACTGTAGTGAGAATTTATAAGCCTGGATTTTCTTTCTCCTCAGCAGATGATACAGAAGATTTGTGTTGGTCTAGTGCTTTCACATGGGGTGGACCACAAAGTTCCTGCTAGGGGTGATGGAGAGCTTGGTGCAGGGTGTACAACATCTAACTTGGACCTGAGACTATCTGAGGTGTCTTTGGGCCAAAGATAAGGCTTTCTCTGCTGAATATAGAGTCCAAATTCCACCTCACTTCACAAACAGACTTTTCTCAAGAGCCTAATCTTTGGGTGCTCGGGAGGCTAGAGCTCATTGAACATCTCTTAATGTAAATGTTTAAATGTCTATACTGATTTAAAAAACAAGACTCATCATTTCCAGTAGCAAAAGTCTGTCTATGCTGAGCAGACCAAAGCCGCACGCTGGTGCAAATCTGAACCTCAGCACTGTTATCTTTATTTTGTGTTAACGGTTTTCCCACAGGATTTGATGCTACAAACAATTGTTTCCTCCCTGCCAGTTCAGTATCTAATGATACTGTCTAATGATCTATCACGTCTTTGTACATGCTTTAGCTGACATTTAACAGTTATCTGCACAATCTCCCTCTTTTGCTTTATATATAAGTACGAGGATCTAATTTTTAAATAGCTCTAGTGAGTTTTCTCACAACTTTCCCCAAAATGAATCATATTGCTCAGCTCTGCACTTAGAGACACAGTCTGGAGCATAACATGAGCTGAGAACAGTCTATTCCCCTCTCCTGTGGTCAGACATGTTAACTAGAACGGCATTTTAAAATTAGCAACTACAATTCTGAAAATAAATTTTAAAAAGCTGTGCCTTGTTCATTTTTCTGTTGGTATTTTCTTAATATAAAACTTGGCTGTGGTTTATCAAGGCTCTGGTGTCCAAAGTTTGTGCTCTCTGCTCCTGGTGCGGGTATGAAATGCCCTCCTGTGCACGGAAAAGGCATTGCAGCAGCTGCAGTCTAGTGCTCCGTACAGGGCCCTGGAGTTGTAGCATTATTACTGCTGTTACTGTGACTGGTGAGCAATGGTTAGAGGGCAGAACCCCATGGGGTTGGCAGTAAAGACACAAAAACAGTGTCCATATACTAAAAAAGTAGGCGCTACCACTGTACTGAATGACAGTTTGATGCCATTGATTTAGAGATTAAACTTTATTGCACTTTGGTTATTGCTAACTCTGGGGTGAGTTATTCCAGCAGTGAAGCTTTTAATCATGTAATGTAAATAGAGGGATTTTTTTGCCTTCAGGCTCCATCAGTCTTACTAATAAACCTCACAGGTCACCTGTCACAAGTCCTGGTGAAGCACTGTCATTTGCATATTTGCATCTGAGTTGCTGGCCCCCTTCTCCGTCTCCCCAAATAAATTACAACTCAAGCTTTTAAACATATGTCTAATTTAAAAATCTTTGATTTGAAGATATTCACACTGACCCTTTGTCAGTCCGGCCCTTTTCAGATCAGAGCCCCTGGGAGACAGGAATTCTGAGCACTTGTGAAAAGTCAGAATCTAGTTGCATAGAAATAGAGGTACCTGCAGCCAGTGAAAGATTAGGAAATCGTGGTCCTCGAAACAATTCACCTAAGGTCATAGAATATCTTACTATTAGTCTAAAATTGCATCCCAAATTGCACTTGGCTCACGATGTCTGTGCTCTTGAACCCTTGTTTGCTGGACTTCACTTAGTGATGTCATGTCCATGTATCTTCCCCAGAACTGACTACTGCTCACAAACTGGAAAAGGCACAATTAGAAGAGAATTTTGAAAAACAGCGGCTGTCACTCCAGGTTAGCAGTTTTGTTATTTCCCACCCCCGTAAAGATGTTGCAGAGCAGCTGATGGGGCAGCCCCAGCCCTGTTGCCAGCTGCCAGCACACCAAGCCATTGATTCTTACCATCTGTAGTACCTCTTGTCCTCTGCCTGTCCAAACTGGGATCTAGCAGCAAAGGTGCCCCCTTAGGTTTTTTTCCTTCCCCTTGGCTGGTTCAACAAAGTACTATCTGAAAGAGCAGATAGGGCAAACCTAAAGGGAGGAAAAGGCAGCTGGATAAAACAAAGAAATGTCCTTTTGACCCTGGTGGCTGCTGGCCCAGCACAAGGAGCAAATCTGAGCTCTTCCCTGCATGGTGGGGAGAGCTCCAGCACCTGCAGTAACTGTGAGCATCACCTTGTCTGCAGGCTACCCTCCAGCAGGCACCCGTGAGGCTCACAAACGCTAACCTCTCCCTGCCTGACCCTGTGCCAGTGCTTTCAATTCTTCCTTGCTGCCTGAGTGTGGGAAGCCTGCCCCATGGGTCCCACCAGAGGACAATGTGGTCCCTGATGAGGGAAGCCCCAGGGCTGGCCCTAGCGTGCACACAGGCTATGTCCAGCCAGGGTCAGCCCTGCATATCGCATCTCCCACATCCCACTGTTTTACACCAAGCTCACGATCATCTTGGCTTTTCTAATCCTTTTAATAGCTCCCTGCTGTTCTCACTCTCTCAATGACGAAATCCCAAGGAGCGGAGGGCAGACACGTGCCCCCGTGATTCATGCTAAGTTTGCAAATCTTGTGTGAACAAATAAAGATGCCACAGCACATAATGCAGGCTCTGCTTGATTTTGTAGGCAGAGATGAATTACAGTATTTTTAATCCCTGACTAGCACGTACTGTTGCACGCAGCAACTGTCACTACCTTCCTCATGTGGCTGTGACAGTTTGAGGCATGTCAGCGGTTTTGCAATATGCACCGATGTAACGTTACAGCCAAGAAATTACATATATAAAAGATAAGAATATCAATTTCACAGCCACTGTGGCTTTTACAGTTGTTGTCTGTAGAGAGCTATCAGGAATGCCTTTGATGGTAACAGAAATGGGATTGCTTAAAATAACATGTCCCTGTGTATAGCTCTGAGATGAGACAATGGTCATTTAAAGTCAACACCGTTAACTCATCATTACTTGTTACCGAGTTAGAAGCCTGGAAAGGTGAAAGAAGCAGGGATGGGGTATTTGCCACCTCATTTAGACTCTAGAGATCACAAGCGATCTTTCAGGCCTGAGATACAACTGCTAGCTCTCTTCAGGAAGGACAGGCTCCTTATCTAGCCCAAGGTAATGGGGTGATTTAACATCAAAGGCATTTCATGAAGTAGTGCCAGCCAGTGTTAGACAGCCACAGGTGTGCAGGGATCTCAGGATTTCCTGATGCATAGAAGTATCAAAAACCCCACTGTATGTCCAGTACAGCATTCAATCCCACCTTGCAGGGGTTTCTAAGCTTTGTTCAGCTCCCCAGGTGGTTTCACAGTGCAGATTGACTTGTATGAATATAAGAGGAGTGATAACACTGTCAGTGTGTCTTCCCTCCAGGACCAGATAGACACTCTCACTTTCCAGAACCAATCTCTTAAGGCCAAAGCGAACCGTTTTGAAGAGGCTCTGAAGAAAAACAATGAGGAACAACTGAAGGTAGATGGCAACTATAACTATACAGTCATCACGATATGTATTTCTAAATATAACTCACATCACATGAATCACTACACAGCAATAGGATCCTTACTCCAAGGACTGGTGAGCAGGTCCCAATTGAGACCACAAAACTTGAGCTATGAGGAGGAGTCAGAAATCTTAGCCTATGTCCATTGTTTTCTGGATTTACTTCTTTTTCTTTATTCTTTCACCCAGCCTTTGTAGCTCTGTTTCTAAAATGTTTCATTAACTCCGTCTACTATGTACTTACTGCTTCTATTCTTCTTTTCCTTCTTCCTCCTTTTATCATTATTTTTTGTCTTTTCACATTTAAGTTTCTTTTTTTTTTGTGCTTTCTGAACCAACTTCTTTGATAGCCTCTGCATTCCCTTGGTTTTTTTTTCCTAGACTTGCAGAGGACAGCCCTGTCACATGAAGTGTTTATTCAACTGCTGTCTATTGAGGTCACCCTGTTTATTTACAGTGCATATGTAACCACACACTGCAATTATTTATCTGAAAAAAAACCCTCAAGTAGTTCATAATTTTATTTCATAATTTTATTTCATATTTTATTTCATAACCCTGAAATGATGCTTCAGAAAGTTTTCTTCTAACTTGGGGCATTTCATTGTGTTCACAGCACAACCCCATGGGCAGTTGTATCAACATGACGGAGGGAACAAATTGAAAATAGTGGGGTGAGCAAGGGGCTCGGTGAGTTTTTAGGTGAGAGAATTCCTTAGGAAAGGAGCACAAATGTCAGAAACAGGCTTGGCCATGGCAAACAGGTAGCTTCAGTCCCTTCCCGCCTCCACCACAGTACTTAATTTACATGAAAGGACAAACTCTGTTGTGTCACAGAGATCTTAATGCCAAGTACCACCAGGCAGTTCACTGGAGTGAGTTACACTGGGAAAAATCCAGAACAACTTAAGTCAGAGACAGTATTTCATCTGTATAATTCAGAGCACATCTTTTGCCCATGAATTGAACCCTAGTATCCTCTATATCTGAAGTTCTTGAGCAGAAGGGGATTTTTTTCGTACCAGATCTGATCTTTGTTAACAGGCTCTGTGATGCAGTGATACAGACAAGGCAGAATACTGTAGTTTTCACCTCCAGCTTCCTTGTCCAGTTTCATGTTTGTATTCTTCCCAAGCCAAAATCACTGCACAATCATAAAACACTTCCTGTGGTTCCTGAGCTATGAGTAGGAATGAGGTTGCTGAACAACCTGGCATCCCATCCTTCTAGCCATGAGGCTGGTCAAAAGGAAGGCACCGTTGGCTACCCAGGCAAAGGGGTGACCTAGGAGAGAGTATCGGGGTTCGGATGGGCTGAAGAGGCCCAGGTTCAGGCAGTTTTCCCATCACTGAATCTCCTAAACCACTGGGTGCATAGAGGAAACTTTATTTTATGGTTGATGATACATTTATGCCTGACAACTATTGAAGTCACTGATATATTTCCTAGATTGCACGAGCTCCGTATCTGCACTTAGAAAAGGATATGAAAAGCTTAAAACATGTTCTGGAACTGAAGAACCTTCAGATCCACCAACAGGAGAAGATGATTATGGAGCTAGAAAAACAGGTGAGTTGTCATTTTTCCTCCAGAGGAGACATGACTGAGGTAATAAAGTAAAAGTTTAGTTACAGCAGATGAACTTAAAGGGAGTGAGGAAACACATAAGGTTGGGACAAGAGTCAAAGAGATTAATAAATGGCTACGTATTGTGTTATTCCACTGTCAATCTACACAGCTGCTTCTACTATATCATGTCTCAGGTTTTCACTGAGAAATTGGGATCTTTTTCCATCTCTTCACCCACATATGATACCCCTGATTTCTCCCACACATCTGCCGATCTGTATTGCTTGTACCTGCTCAGCCTGTTATGTGAGACAATGAGGTGGATGGTGTTAAGAAGAAGGGAGGAAGGGGAACTTTCTGGTAGTCCAGGGCTTCATTTTGTACACCAGTCTGCACTATATGGCCCTACAGGAGTCAGGTAACCATTTAGGGCTGGAGAGAACAAGTAGAGAAAGACTGAGCCGTGTGTTTCTTGCTGCTGCTCATGCAGGCATTTAGGGAGCTTCCAGTCACAAATATGAATTAGCAAAATTCAGCAAGTAGTCCCTAGCAAGGCTTACACTAGGAAAGGCCTCTCCAACCCTAAAGTAATGCTTTTCTGCAGCCTATGCCATTTTCTCATCCTTTGCTTGTGGGGGTTGCTAACGAAGAACTCCCCAGTTCACCATCAATTCCATTTTTTATTGGAAAAAAGGATTCATTTTGTAAGTCATAACCTACAGTGACAGTAAACGTATAGCGTGGTGACAGGATGAGGCACTACCTCAGCTGGGGAGCTGGGACAGCTGGTTCAGCACAGCATTCAGCAAGGTTTGTTTCCATTTACGGGGAAATTTGAGAACTCTGATGATTATTTTGCTGAACAGATGCTTGAGTGTGTAAGTGATATAGAGAAAAGTGCCTCTTTACAACCGAGGCTTGTTAACTCTGCTCCTTCCAACATGCTGCTCCTGGAGCTAAGCCAGCATCTGAAAACATGCACTGTAGCGTTACACTGGGAAAAAAAACCCACAACAAACCAAACAATAGCCTACATAGTTCCTGGTCATTTAGCTGTTTTCGCTGATTGACCACACACAAGCAGCCACTCCTGCTCCTACCCTTTATCATAGTAATACACTGGCTCTACCATGGTCCCAAGGCACAACTGCTTTCTGTTTAAAGATCTACCTTTTTGTGTGCCAGAATAGCTACCAGGCATCTCCAAATACTCCGAAAGATGGGGTGCCTCACACGGCAGCAGGGGGACATTTCAGATACAGAGATAGACTTGGCTTCTCATGCGCTGAAAGGGAGGCTGGAAATGAAGGTGGCAGAAGTGCTGTAGCGTGAGGGTTGCAGTGGAGAGGAAAGGAGATGCACAGGTCTTCTCCCAAGCTTCATGCTGGCATAGCTACTACTTATTAAAACTATTGAGAAAGTAGAGAGGGTGCCTCTGACGGTGATTCCTCCCTCAGTGCATTTCAAAATAGGACCAGAATCCTTGTACTGCTCTGACAAAATTTATTAGGATGGGCCAATATATGAGAACCAGAAATATCCTTTATGGCTACCTGCACAGACTGGAAACCACTGCATACAAGTGATACCTCCACCATAAAGTGTGAGTTATTGCTAACTACAGGGCACAATATTTTGGTTCTTTATAAAAGGCTGGGAAATTCAACAACTAAGCTCACACAGAGATAAGGTTACCCTGTGATATCTTGTTTTCTTCCAAAATTGTTGAATTCAGCAAGATTCAAACTGCTGGAGAATGAAGAACTAAAGTGATAAAGTATGTGAAATTCAGAACTTGGGAAGAACAGGGCATATGAGGCTGTGGGGTACATGCCTATAAACATCTTACTGATGTTTTAATATACTATCATTGACATCTTCAAATCCAGTCCTTGAACTGTCCTGTATAAAAGCTACCTGAGTTTGGGATGGGATTAATTTCAGTTTATTGCATCCTACAGTTATATGTTTACTTTAAGCCTGTCATTTAAGCCAACACTGTCAGCAGTGGAGAAGTGTCTCCAAAGGGCAGCCCATCTCATGTGAATTCAGCAGCAGTTTAAGGCTGCTGCAAGGCAAAATCTGCCCTGATGGGTAACTCTTTCCCCTCTATAACCGGGGAATCATAGTCTTAGAGGTTGGATACCAGACACCGTATCTGATGAAGTTAGTTAAGCTGAATGATGCACATCATGCCACCTTACACTCCTCCTTCATCACTAGACTGACCACTCACACCACGGTGTCCTTTCCATGCTGAGTATCCCTATGCTTTCCAAGTGCCACCAGCAACCTGTCCAAGAACAACAACCGGTAATGCTGGCTCCTGAGGGATGAAAGTTATGGGGGCACCACCAACGAAGATATTTCATTTGTGCTGGACAAGACTAAGATCCTTCCCCTCCTCAGTTAGAAGCAAGGGCTAGCTCAGCTCCGCCCCTGCTCGATGCTCTGCTGATGACCCTGCTTACTTCACCAGTATAATGTGGTGTGAGTCAGACCTCTCAGATGATCACCTCTATCCTCAAATTTTAGAAGTCGCTCTAGGAACAAATAAAGAGTAACTCCTCTTGGATCAAATATTGGGCTTTCTTCAGACTTAATGAGCTTTCTTTTGTTGTAGGCTGAAAAGAATTTAAAACTGGAAGAAAAAATCACCTTGCTGCAACAGCAGAATGAAGAGCTCAGAGCCAGGATTGAGCAAAATACTGTCATAACAAGGTATGTGCCGATATTTGCAATCTGCCTGAGCTTGAAAGGAGACTGCAGATCTTAACTGCCCAAAGCTGACACTTATTTCAGAAAAGAAAAAACTTATTTCATCCTGAAAGGGTGCTGGTATCCTGATCTACTTGTTTTATTGAAAAAAACAACCCTTTTCATATTGAGGTTTGCTTACTTTAACATAAGAGAGGCCACATATCTGTCATTTTCCATGATTTTGACATGCTGCTGAGAGCAAAGCTGCCAGTGGCTTCTGATCTCAGTGTCAGTGCCCCGAGGCCCGTTAGTCAGTGGGTAATGAGAATGGAAAATGGGCCAGCTTCAGCGGAGACATCCTAACAATGCCACTGTCAGCCAGGCAGGGTTATCCTCTGGTGTTTTTTTTTTTCATCTGCATGGTCTGTTTGCACCCTCGTCACAATTTGACAAGGGTGACAAGGCTTCTTGTGTTAGGCGGCATAGTAAGAGAGGAGAGTAGGACAGGCCTTTTCCCAGCGAGTTTATAGCCTGCTATCAGGCAAGAGACTGGAGCTGAAGCCAGGCAGAAGGGGTATCAGAGAGAGGTGCTAAAGCTGATCTTGTCCCAGCATCCCAGCTGCTTATCTGGCAATGTTGCTAGAAATGATACCACTGGCCTAGAATTCAATTTAATTTTTAGCTGACATTTTAAAGCTTCATTGTCTCATCTCTGATTTCACTTTAGGTTTTGTCTTTCTAGTGTCTCCTTTGCTAATGCTTCAACCTTTAAAAAATGTCTTCTGTGTGTAGATATTTTTAGAAGGCAGCATTGTTTGTACTAACATTCAGACTGAGGTGAGGATTATGTTCCTTCACTCTTGATTGTAAATACCTGTAACATACAAGTCACTGTCTGAGGTGGATGCCTACAGCTTTTCTGTGCTTGAGGACAAAATCCAGGAATGTTTAAGATCTGGTTCACCAGACTAGTTTGAGACACCTGCTTTTGGACTGGATGAATTGCGGTCTGGAAGTGGCAGTCTGCCTCCACTTCGGTGACAGCAGCTAAGGTGTCTGGTTCGGTGCCTGGCATCTCTGCATTGCAGCTACCTGTCTCTGGCTGAGTGAACAGCAGCCTCCACTCCCTGCCAGCATCTGGCTGCAGTGCTTTGCTTCTTGCCTCTAACTATCTAGGTACTGATTTTGAAGAATATCTTTTGGGAGAAATGCTGAATTTGAGGTCAGCCTGTAAAGCCAACTTAAGAGGATAGTGATTTTCAACAGTAACAGCTTGGGGACAGCTATAGGGTCAGTGTTAGCCAGAGTTTTAAAGCTGGAGTTATTAAAACATGTGTTTTCCTGGCAGCAGTAGCCATACTGACTGCTCATTTCTGTTGTACTGGCACTGCCTGGGAAGTACATTGTGAATGAGCCCAGGGATCTGCCCTTGCTGAGGAGCAGAGGAGATTAGAGCTATTTCTGCTGATTTGCAGTTCAGGTGCCTGTGTGGCTGTGGCAGCCCAGCAGCAGCAAGAGGAGGGAGGGGAGCAGGAAGGATGGGAGCCAGAGCAGAGCCAGCCTTTGCACCATGGCCAGGTGGGCAGGTCCCAGAGATATCAGGGGACTGAGGGGTATACCACAAAAATATCTCTGATCATAGCCCAAGAGCAGGTACAAAGTAAGGGAGAAGAGCCTTGCAGCTGATTATGCACCAGCTTTGGACACAGGAGCGCCACAGAGCCTCTGCTAAGACTTCCTGAAGCACTTCAATAAACCTGATTTCCAAACATCTGATTCTCCCTCCAAAGCAATCAGCATTTTTTTAGGTCCTTTGGACTGGAGATGTTTGAGGAATGGCAGTTTCCAGCACCCTAGAGACAAAGATGACCAGGAGGGTGTCTGCTTTCTGTTGGCATAGTCCAGGTACATACTGACCTCTGGGCTTTTTGGGAGAAACTTTAATGAGTCGAGGGCATGAATCTAACGCCTTCCCCTGCATCCCTCTCATGTCAGTGTGCCCCTCCAGCTCTCTGTGGTTTTACGGCTGTGCTTTGTTACAGCTGCTTAAATTGTTGGGAGGCTGGCGGAGGAACACGTCTGATCATTAAGTCTGCGGTGCTGGGGTTAAAGGTTTCCTTGGATGGGTTAGGTCTAAAACCGGAGCATATAATCTCAAGATAGGAACTTACATTGTGAGAAGATATTTTCTTTTACATTGCCTCTCTTCCTTTTTCTGCCTGAATGATGAACAGGAGCTGAATCTTTTAAAAGCAGTGACACCGCATCTGTCTATCTCCCTCCCCATGGCGCACATACAGGCTGGCTGAGCTGAAGGCAGAGGCTTTGCTGACGTATGCCATTAGTGATGGCCATGCAAGCTGCCTCTGTCCCTGGGTGGAGCGAAGCTGGCTCTGCCTGCATCCGGTCACGACGCGTCAGGTGACACGGTGTAAATTCCCAGCGCAACGTGCACGAGGCTAAAGTAAGCTGCGCAAGAAGCAGCAGCTCCTTTCTCGACCCACATGCCAAGGCAGGTCTCGCTGGAGGACGTGTCCACATGCTGCATGGTGTGTTCACAGGCACTTGGCTGCAAGGCTCTTTTCTGCCCAGACTTCTCCCTGCTTGCCAGCAGGTCATGCGTGCAGCCTGTGGCCGGCCTCTGCCAGCAGATCGCAGCATGCACTAGTGCTGCAAAGTCTGTTGTGCAGGAGACCCCAGAGGACACAGATACCATGCATCCTACCATACCTCTAGCAAGCAGCATTAGGCCTCCAACGTAAAGGAGACTTGCTAGGTGCTGATGGACTGTGGGCTGTGCTTGCCTCCTGTCCAAACAATGCATTTAGCAGAGGAGGGAGCTGAGATCTTCACCCATGCTGGTGTGACTAGCCTGCTCCCAACATCCAGATGAGCTTTACCAGCTAGTCACACACTAAGAGCCATATAGTGGCATGGAAGGCCTGTGCTTTGTTTCAGTTGTTTTTTTTTTTTTAACTCAGCAAATGTTGGCTGGAAAAGGGTGTAGTGGGGCTTTGTGTATAACTTTTATGGCCCGTCTTGTTAGAGGCTGCAAAAGGGAAAGTAATCCCATGGTGCAGCAAGAGGTTTTCTATGGAGTTATTTCTTCAGAGGGAGCTCCCATGGGGATTTCTTCTGCCTGTTAGACTGTAAGCTCATGCCACAGCTGGTTCCCCAAAGGGGCCATGAATAGGATTTTCCTACTCTGATAGACAAGTAGCTTTCTGAAAACTTCTGCCAACTTGTGTCTTTTAATCTTTCCACTCTGCTACTCACTGCTTCGTGGTTCAAAACTTTCAGGGAGCAGAAGAGCAGACATATTCTTCATGAACTGAGCTCTATTTCTGTAGGAACTGAGGCTAAACAAAGCAGGAATTCTTTAAAAATGTTTTTTTTTAACAAAATCAGCAGTGCCAACCCCACCCTCTCACAGACTTTTGATGACACAAGGCGATTGGACCAGCAGTCCAATCGAACTTAGGCTTCAGGCTATATCCAGAAAAGGAGTTGTGCAGAATTTCATGTGTTCATCCAAAATCCACACCCAGCTGCTGCTAAACCCTGGAAATACCTAGGGAGGCGGTTAGGTTCCTCCCTGTTTATGTCTATAAAATCCTAATTTGCCTGTAAATCAGGTTAGGTACATGCCCGAAGCTGCTCCAGGGTGATCACATCAGGATCTGGCTCCTGCCCAAGCATAATGGGGCTGCAGAAGCCAGGTGTTCTTGCATGCATTCTCCAGGACAGCGATGTTGCCAGCACATGCCCAAAGCACATCTCAGTCAGGTACCACAGTCTGCCTGTGCTGCCCCATTCCTTTTAAAACCAGTCACCTGGTTAGATGAGAGTAGACTCACTGAAGTTGCGGTGCCCCATAGGAGATTTCCATATCCCACCTCCCAAAAACACATCAGGTTATAGGGCATTCTGGGGAAAACACCTTCCTGGTCCTTGCTGGTGAAGTTTCCCTTGTGCTGCAGTCAGGAACAAAGGGCTCATTAGGACCAAGGAGGAAGGAGCTGGAGAAGGACCTATAGCCTCATGACCATTTACAGAGGAGAGGGAAGGCCTCGAAGCTGAGCTGCACCCTGCATCAGCACATTAGCTGAAACAGGGAGCGTGTAGAGTGAAGGCGCCTTTCCCTTTGCATGCAGTAGCCGCTGGCTGGAAGAGTCAGGGACGCAACTGCTCTCTCTCACCTCTTTGCTCTGCCACTTCACAAGTGCTCTCTTGCACATGGCACAGCTTTGGTGGCAGGGCTGAGAAACAAGGGAGAGAGTTACAGCTGTCCATAGAGTTGAGACTTTTAGATTTTTGTCCTCAGTCAGACAGAATAAGGCCTAAATCCTCTGAGGATAGCTCTAGCTGCTCGGCTGCTCTGGAAAAAATGGGGCAGCGCTACAAACACCTCTGGGTTGTGAAACACCACAGGGAAAAAGTGGCTGGAGTCAGGCATTGAAGCTGGGAAGAAAGCAAGATTTAAGGAGCTCACATGCACTTTGTGCTACTTATTGGTTATCTGCTAGAGTGCCATTGCTGGGGCAGCCCATAATGGGTTAATCTCTGAAGCTCCTTGTCTTGGTGCAGGAGCTTGCACCTTGGCCAGGGTGTCAGGGTAGATTTGGCTCCATGGAGGTTTATGGGTACATTCCCAGGTAGAAACTGCTGTGCCAGTGAACTTGTGGAAACAGAGGCCGCAGCTCCATGCTGGGAACCTGCTTCTCCCATGTACTGAACCATGGGAGAAAATGCCCCAATCAGCTTCATTGTGCATGGTAGCTCTTAGAGGGTCAAAACCAACTCAGTCACTAGCAAATAGTGATAAGAAGAGGACGTCTGAAATCACTGTGCCTACCTACACCCCCAAGCTAAGTATCCGGGGCCAGCTCTGAAGTCCTCTCCAAACACCAGTGGCCAAGGCTGGGCAGGAGCATGAGACTGGCATGGAGCTGGTGTGCTCCTGCAGTCCTGGTTGCCCACCATGAGGACCGATGGAGTTCTCTTCACCCTGGTCACAAACCCACGCCCTCCCAGGGAAGGCCAGCACTGGAGAAGGGTGAGTGCACACCTGCACTTTATCTCAGCCTAAATTTCCAGTTACCCTCTGTCCAGGAGTGGAGAATCCTGTTCTGCAGCACACTGCGGCCTTGCATTTTTGCTACTTTCAAATATATAAATAGAACCCCAAATAGGCTAATTTTTCTTTTAGGAATTTCCAGTTTTTACTCTGTTGTCTGTATGGGAAAGTGGCCATTTCTAAAGTTTCTGGAGTACGTGGTCAATGCACAAAGCACCTGGCACCTTTGCATGCCCTGCATGATGCTGACAGTTGCACAAGACCATGGAGGAAGGCTGGGGCTCATCCCATCTAAGCTTTGGCAGCTGGGCTGCCTCAAGGAGTTGCAGAGCAAAGACACAGGCACATGTGGAGGCAATCAGGCACTGGGGGGCCACTGTGACTTGTGGAGATGCCTTTCTTGGCTGGCAGTAAAGAAGCCCAAAGACAGCTGTGCCCTCAGCTTGGACAGGTGGATGGGATGGGATGAGGGAGGGAGGGAGGTGCTCAGGGTCCTGTCTGGCCTTGCCGCTTGTGCAGTACTGGCTGTATTAATACTACCGTCTTCACACTGGTGCACCTCAACATGTTGTCCTGCTTCCATCTCCAGGCAATTGTCAGAGGAGAATGCTAATCTTCAAGAATACGTTGAGAAAGAAATGGAGGAGAAGAAGAAGTTGAGCAAGACTAATGAAGAGCTCCTCTGGAAGCTGCAGGAAGAAGATGCCGCCAGCCTCGTGAAGCTCCAGGCCACATCGTCCACTTCTTTTTAGAGCTGCTCATCAGGGAACTCTTCTCCGGCAAAAGTCAGAAGCTTGCGGCAATGATTTGGCACCCGTGTGGCGAAGATCCCCTGTCTTTTATGCGTTTCCAGTCTGCTAAATGTTACCATCCAAGGAAGTATTACCATCAATAGGCACCCAGGGCTTGTGGCCGCAAGCATGCTTGGTAGCTGCACAGCTTTGCACTAGGCAGGGTACTCTTATAGTCCCCATGTAGGAGCTCTCGGTTCTGATGTGTTGATTAGAGTAGCAAAAGAGATAGCAAAAGCTAGGACAGCAGAAAGTTAGGATAGCAAAACACGTACTTTGATGTGTGAACGTTTTAACTATGGTTAGAGCCAGAAGTTGGAAAATACTCTATTAATGGTTCATCAGAATGAACTTCTGCTGCAGTATTTCAGGTTAATTAAAAATACAGTTCAAGTTGTGAATATTTCTCTATATGTGTCTGTGTTTATATACATGTACGTATTGTACCTTTATACCTATATATAGACGCACACACATATATGTGTAGTTGAAGATGTTCTGAATTGCATTTTTTTATATTATTGGATACTACTAAGTGCTGATATATTTTCATTACAGTCAGCAGTTTTCTAACACGTGCCTAAGACTTGTATCTAAACGAAATGCATTTCTGTTTAGCCTCCCAGAAATATTTATACCCAACCTATAAGAAAGTTACACAGACGTAGAAGCGCCTTCCAAATGACCACCAAGTGGTACTCTATGTAACATGAACACCAGCGACTTTGAAATTCTGAGACAGTACTGCCTTCGAAACCATTACCTTTGCATTAAACACCAGATCAGACACACATACCATTCACTGCATTTTAACTCTTGGCATCGATACTATAAGTGGAGATAGATAGGCTAGAGATGAGAAACCTGAGGGTTTTAGCAAATTTGATAGAGGATACTGGTTAACATGTTTCAGTTTTAGTGTCTTTAAATCCTAGTTAGATCTTGCCTTGTTTTACCTTGTCCTGGATTAGATACAGTCAAAAATCTCTGGTTGTAGGTTCCTGTGCATTTTGATTTATTTCACGTCCCATAAGGAAGAAGGAGAAAATAGTTTGTTCATCCTTGACCTTTTCTGGCCAAGAGGTTTCCAGTATTAGGATGAGATAGTGGGTACCTGCTAGGGCTCTAGCCTCTTCCCGTATGAAACACCAGATAAGCGCACAGCAGACTACATGGGCGCAAATGAGGTCAGAATTTCTCTCCTTCCACATATATATATTATTTCACATTGCTAAGGCTTACCCAAAGTTACAGAGCACTTTTAAGATTCATGGTAAAGAGTGGCTAAACTACCTTTAACTTCCTTGACTAGAAGCAAAAAATTTCACCCAGTCTTGGAGTGACCTCCACCCAAAGGGGTGGTGAGGCTGAGGAGCAGCTGGGATGGGACAGGCTGCAGGGCCCTTGTGGGCATTGCTAGCAAGAAAAAAAAAATATCTCTGAGCATTATTAAATACAAAAAAAATAAACCCAACGAGACCTGTGGGATGTTTTTCTATCCAGCTTGGGGCAAAATCCCCGCATGCATTCCTGTCTGAGCACCAGGGTCAAAGTAAGGGGGAGACAGTACATGCAGCAAATCCCCGGGGTGCGGGAGCACTGCGAGGAGGGTGACTCTCCTGCTGGGGTGTGCACACTCTGCATCAGCAGAGGTGGGATGGCACAGCCCTGCCGTACTGCTCAGGTGGGAGCTGTGCTTCAGCTTTCCTGGGAAGTACTCAGGACTCACAGACTACAGCTTAGATACAGCTTCGATAATTGTCAAAGCACCTGTGGCCTATTCCACAGTGTCCAAAAAAAAACAAACAAAAAACACCAAAAAAAATAAAGGTGATTTTTTTTTTTCTCCTTTTTAGAGAAATTTATTTTTGTAGCAGCTTTTGCATGATACTGTGACACTGAGTAAATTGAGCATCTTGTTAGAATAGATTATGCCACGCCAACTGTTGAAATGCATTACTAGATTTTAGTGTATTCAGCAAGTACCACCTGAAAGTAAGATAGATACTCAGCACACACATGCACACAGAGCCCCTTCTTGCCAACTACAGTTCTAATCACTTTCATACTTGCTAAATGCACAGATACCTGCAATACCTACCGCACTGTCCTGTTTCATCCTGCCAACACGGTTCTGATACAATGAGATCATAAGATGATTTGAGTTAGAAGGGACCTTTACAGATGATCTCATTCCAGCTCCACCTGCCATGGGCAGGGAAACCTTCCACTAGATCAAGTTGCTCAAAGCCCTATCCATCCTGGCCTTGAACACTTATAGGGATGATACACCCACAGCTTCTCTGGGCAACCTGTTCCTGTGCCTCACCACCCTCGTTGTAAAGAATTTTTTCTTCAGGTCCAATCTAAGCCTACCCTCTTTTAGTTTAAAACCATTGCCCCTTGTCCTGTCACTACAGGTCCTAGTAAAAGGTCTCTCTCCATCTTTCTTGTAAGCCCCCTTTAAGTGCTGAAAGGCCACAATAAGGTCTCCCCGATGCTTTCTTTTCTTCAGGCTGAACAACTTCAAGTCTCTCAGCCTGTCTTCATAAGAGATATTCCAGCACTCTGAACGTTTTTGTGGCCCTCCTCTGGACCCGCTCCAACAGGTCCGTGTCTGTCTTGTGCCGAAGACTCCAGAACTGGACACTCTGCTCCAGGTGGGATCTCACCAGAGCAGAGTAGAGGTGGAGGATCACCTCCCCTGATCCACTGGCCTCACTTCTTTTTCAGCAGCCCAAGACATGGCTGGCTTTCTGGGCTGCAAGTGCACATTGCCAGGTCATGTCCAGTTTTTCATCCACTGTACACCCCAAGTCCTTGTCTGTAGTGCTGCTCTCAAACCCATCATTCCTCAGCCCAAGTGCAGGACTTTGCACGTGGCCTTGTTGAACTTCATGAGGTTAACATGGGCCCACATCTCAAGCCTGTCAATGTTCCTCTGGATGGCGTGTTCTTCTGGATGGCATCACTTCTTTTCAGCCTTATCAACTGTACCGCTCAGCTTGGTGTCGTCTGCAAACTCACTGAGGGTGCACTCGATCCCACTGTCTATTCAGATGAAGATGTTTTACAATACTAGTCCCAATACAGAACCTCGAGGGACATTACTCATTAGTGATCTCCATTTGGACATTGAGTTGTTGACTGCAACTCTTTGGATGCAGCCATCCAGCCAATTCCATATCTAATGCCTATCCATTAAACCTGTATCTCCCCAATTTAGCGACAAGGATGTTATGTAGGACTGTGTCAAAGACCTTACAGTAATCCAGGTAGCTTTTTCAGTTAAAAAAGCAGTTGCTTTTTCCTTATCTACGTATGCAGTCCCAGCATTGCAGAAGGCCACCAGAGTAGTCAGGTTGACTTGTTGGTAGTTTCTAGGGTCCTCCTTTTTCAAAACAGGTGAGATGATACAACCAGAGTTGTTACCATGATGCTACTCTAAACTTTTCCATGCTGAACACACTAGAGCATAGTATTGGACCAGGACAGGCTGGTTGAGCTCGTTCTTTTTGAATTTATTCATTACTTCCCTCTATTTCTGGTGCTTTCCTTATCACTTTGTTGGTTTAAATTCATATGCAAGAGATGCTTCCAGCAGTGAATTGGGAGTGGGGCTTTTATGGTGGGAAAACTGGGACCAATCCCAGCTCCACCATCATTTGCTATCATTGCCTATCCTTTTCCCATCGGATTTTTGCCTCCCAATCCTGCCTCTCACTGGATTCTTCCTTGGCATGGCCTCTGCGGCCTGCCTGCTCGCTAGCCAAGCTGCAGGAAGCTTTGCCAGATCAGAAGAGACCCAGCAACCCATCCCTGCGTGAGTGTGAAGGGTGATTCCTTCTGGTGAAGCCCAGAAACATGGACTTTTTCCCCAAAAAGGGTTATTCCTTTTTTTTCTGCACTTCATCTGTCCTGGCTCTCCTTGCCTCTTCATACCGGAGTAGGTGTGAAACCAAAGCCAAGGTCACTTGGGCAAGAGGGAAGAAGGAAGCAGTCTGTTCGTGGGGCAGCAATTCCCAGGAAATGAAGCCTCTCAAATGCATGGCCAAGCCGATGACCCCTGCTCTTGCCAGGGAGCTGCAACCATGCAAGGCGAGCTTGGCATTCTCAGGGGTGTGGGAGGCCAACGTCTCTAGTCTTCGCTCCCTGCCTGTCCCTGCTCAAAGGCAAAAGCAACCTTTTGCTTGCGAGGGGCTGGAGACTTCACAAAGAGAGACTCCTCAAAGGCAACGGCGGGGGCTTTCCCATTTGGCAGGGTAGGTGGCCTTTGGCAGGAGAGGGAACGCAGCCAGCGCTAAGCAGAAAAGGGTTTTATTGCCCCTTTGCCTTTAAAAAGAAGCCGTTTGATTTGGTTAATCTTTATTCAATGCAGAAGGCGGCAGCGGCAATAAAACCAGCCTATGGCTGCTCTGAAGGGGCTCCAGAGACCGGCACCAGGAGGTGTGGAATGGCAGGAGAACTAGCAGCGAGCAGGGGGCACGGAGAGCTGGAGGAAAGCTCCGCTTTTCTGCAGGAAAGCACTGTTTTTCTTCAGGAAAGTACCATTTGGCCCCGCTGGGACGGCAGCTCCCGCGGCTACTGGCACAGAGGGGTTAAGTCGGCAGCAAAGACCAGCAGCGGTGGCAGGTGGGAGGGGGAAGGAAAAACTATCCAGTGCAAAATCAGGTATTTTACATCTCTGCACTGATGGTGGTTGTGTCCCATGGACACGCTGAGGAGCCTCTGCACCGTTTCCCACGCAGCAGGAGTTCTGTGGTCCCGTTTACTATGTGGCTAATGATTACAGGAAGAGTTTGTAATATTTCAGTTATGATGTACAGATAAGTGTAATATATTCCTGATAATAAATACATGCGCCGGCACACATACGGGCTGACGCATACGAACCAGCGTGTCCTGCCGTGTTTTCTCTTTGTGTCTGTGCACACAGAAACTGGAATGGAAAACAAAGCAAAACCCCATTAAAGGCTTAACCCATTACGGTAAAGACGGAAGCCAGACAGCCACTCAGCCTCCTGGCAGCAGGGCTGGTCAAGTTGGATTACCTGACTATGGCTCACATGCTATAAATTAGATCGAAAATTCCCCAGATTCATTTTCTAAGGGTGCTTCCTGTATGGCCGGGGCTCGCAGGAGATCAGGAATCGTGGTCTGCAATGTTTTAAGGTGTCACGCTTCAGCACACTGTAAGGGGAACATTTCCTGCCGGCGGTTCAGGCACGGCAGCAAACAAGCACGCTCTGTAACGTGCTGGTCACCCACACTGAGGCACCCCCACCCCTCACTCTGCCCTCCCCACTGAGGGCACTCAGTTCCTCAGGCTTTGCCACAAGGATTAAAGGGGCTAAGGCACATCCCACACCTCAGGAATGTGCCTGATAACACCCTCCTGAAAGATTTCTCACTAGGCCCCTGGCTGGCTTAGCACAGATGAAGCCATGGAAAGGACCAGGACTGAGGGGAAAAGGAAACCAGTGGCCATGGGGCCACTGCCTCATTTATTGCAGGACATACAAGCAGGATGGAAATAATGAAGGCACTGGCAGGGAGCAGACAAAGCTTTTCCTGCCTGATGCTTTCAGGGTTGTCCTGCAGATCCTATCCTGGAAAACCCCACAAGCAGAACTCCTCATTCATTGCACAGTCCTAATTTTCCTGAGACAAGGAAATTTTGCAATGCCAGCAAAATTCACACCACCTGGGTAAATTTTAGGCTAACTTTGCAGGTTCCCATAGTCCCACCTAACATGTGAGCTGGTACCACAAGACAGAGAGAGACTCGCCTCCATGTCAGCAGCAACAAGCTGCTCAGCACTGAGCACAGACCACAGCCCGCAGCAAATACTCCAAATAACTTATTGTCCCACCGGTCTCGGCAAACCCCAAAAGATGGGGCAGAGTTAATAGGAGCAGCTCCCAGGGCAAGTGCTCTCCTGCAGAGACTGGAACAGTCAGCAGACACTGGAATAAGCTGGAAAACAGAGGTAGGCTTGCAAATGAGGGTAAACAATAGGCATTATTTATTTGGATATCGAGAAAAATGTTCTAATGCTGTACCACATAATTACAAGTGAATTTCCAAATTCCAAAAGCATCGTTCAGGGGAGAAGTATTTACAGTGTCGCCAGGATAAAAAGTAGCCGCACAACCACACTGTGCTCTGGGGGCAAGGTTCACATTTTAAAACTTAAGGCTTTAATCACTATATGAAGACAGTAAAAAAAACAACCCCAAAACAAAGATAAACCAGATAAAATATAGACTTGTTTGCAGAACAAGCATTAAAACTATTTATCACGCCCGTAAGAAATTCTGAGAAATCATTAGGAAAATAGACCATCAAACAGACAACAGAAAGGTATTTACATTTTGCTTAATAATTAAAAAATAAAAATATACAGACTCTTCCATGGCTTCAGTCAGTAAAAATCCCTTTACTGACACGACCCAACCTCGCACTAGGTTTGCTAGCACATCGCTCTGGGCTGCCAGCGGCTCCTCCTGCTCCTTGCACCCAGCACAGTTGGAAGGCACAATGTGCTGCAAGGGAACCCCTTTGCTTCCCACCGGTGTCCCAAAACTACGAGTCGCTCCACCAAAACCACTGCCCCGCGTCACGTCGGGAGGGAGAGGTGCCTCTCGCTGGCTGGAGCCTGCCAGGGCTCAGACGAGCCTTGTGTCTCGGAGTGCGAGCCAGAAGCGAATACCCTGAGAAAAATCGAGGTCTGGCTCTTGCCAGCAGAGACGTTCCTGGATCATCTGGTTCCCAGCTGGGTGTCAGACACCCGGCGGGACTCCAACTGCGTAAGGCAGCCCGAGGGAGTTTTCTGGAGGAGGCATCGCTGCCGTAGCGGCAAATGAATGATAAACGACCAGGCGAGCAGCAGCAGGCAGAGTAGTTGATGTCACCAGCAAGGCAGCTTTGCCTTCAGCTGGCTTTTGGGATGGTGACGGATGGCTTCCTGGGAAGGTGGCTGTGAGGGCACTGAGCATTGGTTCGCTGTCTATGGACAGGTTCCGCCTTGAACAAGTGCAATTTTTTGGTAAGGGGAAGGAAGAAACAGAACCCGCTTGGGAAATCGGGCCAAGAGGTTCTTGCAAAGGGTTTAGAGAGAGATGCTTTTTCTGCCAGAGGGAAGAGACTTCCTTTGAAAGGAGAGGGTGTTAAGATGCACGCAGCAGAAGGACTGCAGGGGAGCCTGCTGCAGGAAAACGAGCACTGCTCCTGCTCCTTCCCTTCAAAACAAGTCCCTCCAGCCTTATGGACCCGAGTATGCCCTTTGTTCATTTGGCCAGATGACAGCAACGCTCCCTTGTACGTGGCTTTCTGGAGGGGAGGGAATTTAAGAAATCTCACTGCAGTTCATACAATCACTAAAGAAGCTGATTTTACAGATATAACCATAATACCCTATCATACCGCTTTCTGGTCTCTGTGGCAGCAGGCAGGGACAAGCACCCTCTGTACACTATCAACAGGGGTTTGTTTTCATCCGGGATGGACGAAGGCCGAGAGTGTCCACAGCAAGCACCGCCAGCTAAAGCTTTACCCTTCTAAATCCCCGGCAATAAACAGCAACGTGTGGCACCAGCACCCGCAGCGCTTCCACCGGCGTGGTTCCCTGAAGCCCCCCCTTCCCTTCTGTGACCAAGCAAACAGCTTTGAACGGCCGAACCGGCAGGACTTTGCCTGCGGCACACTCCTGCTCCCCCCAGCACTGAGATGGGGGCTAGGCCTGCACCCCCTCACGCTGCAGAGCTGCCCAATACCCAGCACAGGCACCCACTGCCCAAGCCGGGAGCAAGCTGTACCCTGAAGGATGGGAAAAGGGCAAAATGAAGCCGAAACCCAGTCGGTAATGATTTTCAGTAACAAAAGATTCAATGTTGTAAGGAAATAAGCAAAAGTTAGTCATTTTTGCACAAAAAAACCCCAGGTTTTTGTTGGAAAAAAAAAAAAGCAGCTGTTTTGATAGCAATGTTTCATTGAGAAAGGCTGGCTATGCATCTGGGTTTGCTATATAACTGCAATCTGCAGCCTCAGCGCTGCCTACCTCTGCCCACCACACCCCAGCAGTCAGCAGGACCCTTCCAACAGCTTCCCCAGAGGGTTCCTCTCAGCCTCGGAGCAACCAAACACGCAGAAACAAGGTCAGACCTTTGGGCCAGAGCCTGCCCTGAAAGATCAGGCACATCTCTTCTATGATGTCTCTCGGCTTTGGCAGAAAAGGATCTATTCTTGCACCGCTTCTCCATTCCTGCCTCGTCATACAGCAAAATGCTCTGCATCTGTACAAAACATTCTTCTAACAAAATAACAACTGAACTATTTACAAAGAAAAGCTCAAACGAATGAAGGCATATCGTCCACAACAGCAAGGTTACAGCAGCAGTCGCATGTCTTCAGAGATACCTGGCGTGATCTATGTTACATGCAGACATCAACAGGGAGGCAGAAGAGACGGTAAAAAAAAACCAACGGAATGAATAATAAACCCCCTCCCATTCAGTAAAGACCTTGACGTCGCCCTAGAAAGAGGCAGTCAAATTTTGCCTTTCAGCTTACAAAACGTACAAGCAAGGGGTGGATACAGCCAGGAGGGGATGGGGGAGGAGTACGCAGATGTGTTAAACTCATCACATCCCTATCAATCCACTCCCCAGGTCAAGTCATGCCAAGAGGAGGCCAGGAGTTCCCCAGGTCCAACTGGACGTGGGGGAAGCAGGGAGACACCTACACTTCCCTGTCACTGTGCAGGGCTGAAGGTTCCCTCCACCTCCTTGTACCTGGGAAGTAGCAACAACAGCAAGAGAGACAGCACCACTCAGCGTGGTGGAATTGATGGGTTGAAGACATTGTGACAGGAGTGGGAGATGGGGCTACGGATCCTCACCTCCACTAGCATGTTTGCAGCAGGTGCCTCTAGGGCTGGTACACATAATGGCACATTTAAATACCAAATCTGATGAAACAGAAAGGTTTTCCTATGAACCTTCTCAGAGAAAAGGAAACCAAGGAAAAATGACCCCTAACAACACTTTTCGGTTCTTCTACGTGCTGCTATTATATGCCACAAAAGCTGAAATAAAGTTATGGAATATAAATACCAGAACAGATCCCTAAGTAGACAACAAAAAATAAGTTAACATTTATATATAAAAAAAAAATAATTACATAAAGCAATCTGCATATTTTTAAATAATTTTCTTTGGAAACACTTCCAGTCAGAATTCACCTGCAAATGGTAATTGCTGAATGTCTTAATCACTCAAAAGCTGGTACTCAAGGTAGGGAACAACCTCCTTACATTTTTGGTACAATGGGAAACTTAGCGGCCCCTCTGAGTTTACATCTTCTCCCCCTCCCATCACATTTTCAGTATTTTCTGTGAGACTGTGGAGTGTCTAAAGCGTGTCTGTGTTTGAACAAGAGACCTCAACCTAGCGGCTTTTAATTTTGACATTCTTCTCTCCCTGCTTGAGTGACACTTTGTATATGCAGGAGGAGCAAAGGCGCGGCAGATGGTCAAGAGCCAGCGAGTGGAGTAGGTCCTGACTGCATTTTGTAGGGGAAACTGCACTTAAGACACACCTTGAAATGCACATTTTTGTCCTTATTCCCTCCAATTCCAATCCCAGCAAGAAGAGTTCCCCCGTGTACTAGAAGGAGGCCAAGACTGAAACTCCTCAGTGGGCAGAAAGGTTATAAAGTTTCTCTTGGAAATCCGTGAGAGATGGTCCCATAGTCTGGCTGTGTAAGTTGGGAGATGATGGTCTAGTTCCCCTTTCTGCTGCACCAGATGCCTGGTGAGACCCCAGTCAAGTCATGTAGAGGTCCGTTACTCAGCTCTCCATCTGAATGACATGGACAAGAGCCTGTCCCTTCGTCAGCGAGAGCCATGCTGACAAACAGATTAGAGATTGTCCAGTGCTCAGAAGTGGTAGTGTGGAGGAAGCCTAGGACAGCATTCACTCTGTGGACGGGAGAAGTGATTTCTGGAGTATCTATTTGGGATGCCTCATCCCTGGAAGTGTTTGAGATCAGGTCGGAGGGGGCTTTGAGCAACCTGATCTAATGAAAGGTATTTCTGTTCATGGCAGGGAAGCTGGACTAGACGATCTTCAAAGGGCCCTTCCAACTCAAACCACTCCGTGATTCTATGATTATTTTTCACTACAAGCTGAAGCGTGAATTTAAATTAGTGGCATGACATGGGCATGGTCCACCTTCATGATGTTTTAAGAAGTCTTTTTTTTAGGATAGTGAATTTGGCTGGGGAAAGCTATCAGAGAGAATTAAAAAAAAAAACAAAAACTTACAGCAAAACCAAAGCATTGCCGACCAATTGCAGACCATGGCCTCAACTCCAAATTTTCCACCTTTCACAACAGCCAGGCTCTGGAGATATCTCCAGCCTCAAAGGGAAAGCTCCTCTCCGCAAGTCAGACCCTACAGCTTAGCAGTGTTTTTTGGGCTGTGCGCTCTACTGGGGCTGAGGAGCTCCTGCACACCCTTCACAGCCCTCCCCTGGGCAGGGGGCAGACACCAGACACTGCTCATGGATGAAGTTCAAGCCCCTGAGGATCCTCCTGTGCTCCCCCTTCTGGAGTGGAAACGCGCTCCACCCATCAATGCCAAACCAGCTTTGTGTGCATCCGGCACATGAAACTGATGTGGGGAGAGGAAAATAGGGCCCCACATGTTGTCAGAGCTGGGCTCGCTTCTGCTAACCACCCCACCACTGCAGCCACACTGCTGGTGATTTCCTAGGTGAAGAGGTAGGACGGCTCTTTGGAGACACCCGTTCTTTTCAAGCCATTCCAGTACTCGCACCAAATAGGTTGATGGCTAAAGCTGGCAATCCCTCCGCTGAGCGTACGGTCAGCAGAAACATCTGCTGGCCTTCCTTGCGCGCTGGCAAACGACCATCCACCCGGTGAGCAGCGACCACAAACCCTCCCAAGCACCTCCCAGCAGCAATGTGCTTTAAAGCATACGAGCACGCAGTTAAAAAGTTAAATATGACAAAAACTACGGAGACCTGATACTTTAAAGAACATGAGTCTTGCAGGTGCTTCCTTAACCAGGTGAAAGCTGGGGTGGGGCGAGAGCCTTTTTTTTTGTGCGCGCACTTAGGGTACAGCTCGCGTCGGGTGAAGGACGGATCTGGGCTAAGCCTGACAGTAGCACTGCAAAATCTGCTCCATGTATAACCAGGTAGAGTTGTCTGTGGGGAGGTAATTCTGGGAGCTACTGAAAGAAAAGACCTTTGTGAGGCCTGGTTTCATAGCAGCATTTAAGGTTAACTGGCACACAGAAGCAGTTTTCTTTCTACACGCTGGAAAAGAAAAAAACAGGAGAGGAAGGAAGGGAAGCGCATAGCCCCACGGCAGCTTGACAGTGTCGCCGGGAGGATGCCAGAGGTGTGGCTTTTTTTTCCTTGTCATCCCTTTCAATTGTGCTACTGGACAGACTGCGAGCTGCAGAAACAGGGCTGGGGAGTCCCGCGTTACGCTTCCTTATCCCTGCATTCCGGATTTGCCAGGTGTAGCCTGGTTCAGGACCCCCACCACAAAGCTTCCACCACTGCAGCCATTCCCCAGTTGCCTGTAAGCCAAATGCACAGTCATTTACAGCTGTCCGAACCGGCGTCCGTGTTTCTCTCCGCGTCCGCTGAGGCCGCATAGGTGGCTTCCATGCTGTGCCATATTCCATAGGTGAAGTAGATGATAAAGCCTGTGGAAGGCGAGGGGAGAGGGCACCATGAGCTCTGGAAGGACACAGCAATCACTACTAACACCCACCAACACAGTTACACCAGGGCTAAGCCCAGCCATCCTGATAGCTGGCTTCTAGCAGCCAGCCAGCCACCACTTTCCTTAGAAAAATAACATCAACACAGGCACCAGCCTCTAAAAGATGATCTATCTAGGCCCTAAATGGAGGGCTGATTATAGAATAAACTTCTCCTGGTTTTCAGTGAGTTCACTGCAGTCCACTCTGCAGTTTTCTCTCTCCATTTTTGTGCCTACAGCTTCTGTCTCAGTAAAATACATCCACAACCAACGCTAATCTTACTTGTTTACATCATAACAAATTCTCTGGACATTTCAGGCAATTTGGCCTTCTCCACATGGCTAATTGGAAGCACCTTGAGATGCAGCTCAGTGCCTTCAGCTCCAGAAGCACAAGCCCCACCACCAGAACTGCAGCTCAAGGCCAGCCAACATGAAACGTTGAACGGTTTCTTGTTGGCAACAAAGCCGTAGGATGGTTCATGGATTGTTGTTTTGTGCTCAAAGACTTCATGGCCTTTGAATTTAAATCAAGGCTTGAGACACACTGACTAAATGGCTTCAGTTATGTCAGTGGGGTTGCTCAAGGATGGAATGCTACAATAGATTTATGGTTATGAAAATCTAGTAACTTTAAACACAGCAATTTTTACTCTCCCAAACTCACCTATGAGCATCCAGACTGCAAACCGTATCCATGTGCCTAGGTCTAGCTGCATCATGAGGTAAACGTTCACAAAAATACTTACTACAGGAAGAAGGGGCAAAAGAGGTACCTGAAAAAGAAAGAGGGATACATTGCATATGATGGGATGATTCACGGGTAGGCAAGAACACCACATCCCTTGTAAATGGGAAGTGATGGCTCTTACCAACTCGTCAGCTGTCAGATCCAAGAAAGGGCAAGATTAGATGAAAATGGAAGACAGCAAACCACCATGGGAGAGGGATGTGAACAATGTCGTTCACCTGTTTTACGAATGGCTGTCCTTCTTTTGTGGTCTGCAAGGAGGCAAGAGGCAAATTTTAGCGGCAAAGCTAAATACTTGTGGGGCAAAGGAAAAGAGGAAAACCGAGGACTGCATCATGACAGGCATCTACTTGAAGACCAGGAGAAGAAGGTAAGGGGAATGGCAGAGGAGGGACCTGAGGAACTTCATCCAGAAGGTACCACAGTAATTAAGCAAATCATTCCAGAGCAGAAGAAAACCAAGAAATATTGCAAGAGATGAGTGCAGCTGTACCAATAACGCCTTAATGATCCGAGATATAAAGAAGAATGAGACCATAAAGCCAGAATGCAAAAATCAGAATATAAAGAACTAGCACCAGCACGTAAATACAAAATCAGAAAGGACAAATTATAACAACAGAAAGATTTGCGAATATGGCGAAACCAGGAGGAAAGTGAACTTCACTCCTAAGGAAAAAGGAGATTTACAAAAAGAAACATACTGAAATGTTGTAGGCCTTTCTCGATTTAATATTCACAAAAAAACCCCAACATTTACGGTGAGCAGCTGCACACATCATTAAAGGGAATGGGCACACAAATTAGACAACAGAGGGAGAATATTTTACTAAATTAGCCTTAGTCAAGCCAGCAGGGACAAATGAAATTTCCCTAGGTGGGTGAGTTATGTACCCAGAGATTGCAGAAGGGATCTCTGAACTATTAATATGCATCTCTGAGAGCTCTTGGTTGACCAGTAAGGTCTCTAAAGACTGGAGAAGGCAGACAAATTACCTATTAAAAAGAAATACAGAAGAGCAACTGGGGAACAAACCAGTCAACCTTGGATTCCCATAGAGTTTGAAGAAAAATCACTAGATAGCCACGTTGTAAATGTCTAAAGGACAACAAGGAAATAAGAAACAGCCATTACAGATTTACCGGTGACAAGTCTGATCTTTTTTTTTTTAATTATTATTTCCTCAGACAGAGTAGTGGCTGAAGGGAAAAAAGGAGGTAAAACACTGGGTGTAAGGCAAAGAGATCTCCTCAGAAGCAAGTTCAGAAAATACAGTCTAGATGACAGTTCCTAAGTCTTCTGTTCCTGAACGTTGCTGCTTCCACTTCTGGGACCATAAGCCCAAAGATGAGTGGCAAATACTGGCTACTCTGGTTGGATTAAATTATTAAAACCAGAGAATGTACTGAGAAACTGTAATTGAAAAGGAATCAAAATGAGAGCAGTTTGGTGGATGGGATTAGAATAGAAAACTAATTTAATAAATTGGGGAAATAGCCTGAAATCAATATGATAAAACATGACTTGCAGGATTATCCTGGGGAAAAAAACTAACATCCCAGTGTTTGTTTAATATAAAAAGGATGGTGTGCTTGGACAGGGTAGGAAAATTACAAGAGTTATTCAAACTTAAGGCTGTTAAAGAGACAGTCTCCACGGGGACTAAGTAGGACATGAAAGTGCACTTACATAGAGCCTTTTAGCAAGTACCCATTTGATCCTCACACACAAGCTTGCTTCTCCTTCAGTTTCTACGGACCTTCAAACCCATCCCCTTTTCCTCTGGTCTTTGTCTCTTCCATATCCACCACCTGTTTTCAAAAGCACTGTCCTGCCCTTCCCTTTTGGGCATATCCCCGCACCAAGTTGTGCCTTTTCAGCTTCTCCTGGACTCAGAACCACTTACATTTCTTTCCAAGTCCTCTATTATTGCCATTGACCGGACCATGTGGCTTCCTCTCCCAATTTCCTTATCCAACCTCTCAGCTAACCCCTTCAGACCCTCCTTCTGTGCCAAATCTGCTTATGCCCACTGGGCACTGCCGGGCAGCAGACCTGCCATAACACTTTTTCTGCCATGCTGCACTTTGCAGCAAAGCGCCTACACTGACAATTGAGGTTAGACACCAAGAAGAAACCACCCTCAGAGGCTAAGCTCAGCTCTGGTAGGACATCCCTTTGTGCAATGAGCACAGACTAGGAGAAGTTACAGCCACACCAGTTGGAGAGCTCAAACCATCAGCTCTATTGGCAGCCCTGCATGGAAAAGTTTACATCATGCCTATATTGTCTACAAGTCCATTTGGCCACATCTCCCCTTCTGATACAGGCCAATGTGTAACTTTCTCATCCAAACACTTCCCAAACAGCTCTTTTCTAACTACACCTCCTGGGACACTCACCTTAAAGGAGAGCTTGGTTTTGCTTTCAGGTTGTTTCCATATAATGAAGCTGACAACGAAAACAAGTATGGCAGCAATAATCCATAAAGTCTTTATCAGAATGCTTGGCTCAAGGGCTGTGAGGATACAGCTACCCACGATAAGGAAACCTGTGGACAGATACCAAAAGCTTACCGATTCTTTTTTTTAAACACAGGAAAAAGACCAAACCCAAAACCACAAGCAGGCAAAGCAGAATCTGAACGCTCGGCAAACAAAACAGCAACACATGAAAAAGCTAACTGTAAGAAATACGCCCTTTCCCCTGTACACCCCCCTGCTTCCATCTGTGGATTTCTTTTCAAGTCATAAATTTAACCTGTAGATCTTCAGTTATTTTGTCCATCACAACAGCTTAAGACCGTGATGTGAGCTTTCGTACCATGGTGAGTACAAGAACCCACCAGCTGGTTCACTGTCCCAGAGCCTCACTGCCCAAATGCTTACCAATGATGAAGGTTGAGACATTCACCACCGAGCCAGAGAATTTGGAAGGGTCTGAATTTGGGGGACACAGTATGGCTTTGAGGGAACATTTCTCCTCTTCCTCTGGCAGAAATCCAGCCTGTGACTCACTGGTGCTCACAGACTCATTGTTATCTGTCTCCTCTGTTGTCCTAGCCATCTGGTATGCCAAATTAGGCTGCTCTGGCTGATATCTAGGAAAAGGGACAGGAAACAAAGAGCACATTGGTTTGTCGCAGAGTAGTGTTTGTTTAAGAGCCAGACAGATAGCCACGGCTGCAGCAGATCACTATAGCACCAGAACAGGCACACATAACTCTACACCCTTCTGTTTCAGGGGGAAAATGGAGGAATAAAGTCATCAGAACAGGAGCAAATAAAGTCAGCTGTTATCACCTACAGCTTCATTGTAATATCAGCGTTTTACATTGAACGGTAGTTTCATAAATCCTGTCATCCGTGGCACCAAAACACAATCAAGTGATAGCAGTGAGGACTGGAGAAGGAAGCGGCAGGGGGACAGACAGACGGTCATAACCAGGCCGTCGAGTTATCTGTGGCAGTTTAGCTCTTGCGATTTGGCAAGGAGGGGGAAGAGCTGACAGCTCAGCAGATATTGCACCCCAGCAGCTGCTGATCACACCCCACGGTAACATTCCTGGTGCCCCGTCCTCCTCCAGCCCTGTCTCTTCTGCTAGTTTGTCTGCTGCCACATAGAGAAGGAAAAAGTGAACAAAGAACGGTTAATTTTTTTGTTGTATGTGTAGACGGTACTTGATTCAACAGGGCCCTGATGCACAACCACGTGGATCTATGAAGAAAGACCACTCTTCTAGTCTGAGCTCCCTTTTGCAGAAGGTTTTGCCCTTGACTCTCAGCCACAAGACTGACTAAAGGAAAGGGCCGTTTTGAAAGACGCCTTAAAACCACTCCTGTGGGGATGTGTTTGCAACAAGGGCAGTAGTGAAACACTGCCAATTGAGAAATGCAGTGAAATTCTTGGCTCCAGCCAGAGTAGGCTATTAGTGGTAGGATCTTATAGCTTTGGAAACAATTCAGCTGCTACTTTGTTAGGCAGCCAACGGTGCGGCCAAATCACTGCCCTGGCTGCTACAAGACTGGCTGTCAACTCCGCAAACCTACGGTAGGGAAAATGCCATACAATGGGTACAGCAGCTTGCAAAAATACATTAAGAAGCCATTTACAGCTGTATGGAGAAGACAGGACTGCGAAATCAGAGGAAAATAAGAAGGACAAAGAAAATCATCACAGATTTCCAAGGGGCAGGGCAGCCAGCACAGGCACAGAGCAAGAGTGCTGCAGTACAGCGTTGGCCTTTCCCCTGCTGCAAGACAGTTCTTAGCTCAATGTGTTTGTTTTGAGCTTGTAAAAAGCCTCCAGCTGACTCCGAAGAAGTCATTGAACACAAGGTATTTTTCAGTAACATGATCTTCAAAATATAGTCCTCACAGGTAGAGTGCTGTTGTTTGTGAGGTACCAAGCAAAGGAGATACTCAATCTTCACTTTAGGCTAGGGAAGTTATGGGGGCTCAGCACTTCTGAAAGACATGCACTAAAGCACATTTTGATGCTGCCAGACTTTATCTTCAATCCCCTTTCAAAAGTAAGATGACTTGAAACTGCGTCACCAGTGGGAACAAAAGTGATGAAGACACAGGCATCCAGGACACCCATGTCTCATCTCTACCCACTGGCGTATCTCTCAGGGCATTCAGGGTTGATGGCAGCAGAACTGGTATGGGCCCAGGTTTAACCAAGTTCAGAGAAACTTCTTGCAGATCCAACCAGGAAAATCACCCGTGAGCTTAAAGGAACAAGTTTTCCACATGCTTATAGTTGGAGATGTTCGTGGTTTTACTGGGTCCATGGAAACTATGAGGGCATCTGATTGCTGCATGGATTTCTGTCTGTGTGGTACAAGAGACAGTGTTTCTACATCCATACCTCAGTACCAACACGCAGGCTGCCACCAAGGAGTAAGCCAGGAGGGTCCCAATGGACATAAGATCCACAAGATCTTTCAAGTCGAAGAGAAAAGCCATAACAGCTGTAGGAAGAGAGGAAGGTGAGAGAGCGAAGAAAAATCAGTAAAATGGTAGAACACGGACATCTCAGAATCATTAACAATGACGCAACACACATGCAACTGTTGCTCGGGGCTTGGCTGAGGAACTTGAGCTGTCCTGAGATAGGGAGAGACAGGACTCCACTAGCTGGAACCAAAGGAACTTTTTAGTACAGTAAATGCCAGCCTGTTCATCTCAAACAGGTATGTTCACCAAACTACCAGCAACGAGCGGGTGTTTTAAGCCACAGCCTCATTGCTGGAGTCCCCCAGCACAGCCACAGCACCCCTAAGGCCACAATCATCTTCTGGAAGTAGCTAGAGGGAACAGAGGATGGGCAGCACCTCACTCTGGTGTCTCAGCTTAGCTGGGACAAAACCAGGCTTGTGCATGCAATTGGAGGGCATCTTGAGCTAGCAAGGCTCATTGTGAGAGTTTCCAGAAGAATGTATAGACTGCCGTCCCTTAAGGATTACCCTGCTTACACACCCTCACCAGACAGTCCCTGGTTGTACAAGACTTTGTACAAAGCCCTTCAGAAGGAGAAGTGAGTAGGCAGAGGACAGACGGCACAGTCAGACATTCAGGTGATGGCACCGACTGTATGAGAGTGTAGGGATCTCAGAGATGAGCCTGACCCAGCCCATCCTTAGTGCACCACCTGGAGCACAACAACCAACCCAACCTTCAAGCTCCTGCTGTCCCTGCAGCTTGGTGTGTGCTTTGGTCTAAGGCACTATTGATCACTCTGAGGACACCTGAGGGGACTGAAAAGCACATTTGTTGGGATTTTTTTCACTTTATTTGGCTTCCCCCCCCCAAGTCTGGACCCAAGGACACCTTGAAGAGGAAGATGTGAGAGAAATAGCTGTGAGGAGGCTCCAGGAGTTCCAGTGGCAGTAGCTGAGCTCTTTCACAGGAGCTCAGAGCCCACGGTGGCAGTCCAGCAGCAGCTCCCCACCAAAGGTGGCACGTGTCTGTACCACTGGCTCACCCTGCATTCACACCAGAAGGTGAAGAGGAAGCAGCAGAAGGTAAAGAGGAAGCAGCAAGCCTCTCTCCTCTTTGCTAGGCATCGTGAGGAAGGTGGGGGCAGGGGGCGGCTGCAAGAAGCGGGTAAGCTGCTCATCCTTGCTGTCTGGGAAGTTTAATTCCCATATTCCTGGGAGCTGCGAAAGGGGAGAACAGGATGGCTGCCAGCTGTGACTAACTGATTAACAAACACCAGTGCCACAGGAGCCATCTGCCTGTCTCCGGCTGCTCTGGTGTCTTCTGCCAAGCTGCGCCCCACAGGTGGTGCGGCGCCTGCAGCCAAGCCAGGCCAACAGCCACCAGGATGCTGGGGCACCACTGGCTGCCACCTTGCAGGGGGTTAATTATTTTTTAAGACCCGTCAGAGCACCCAGGGAGCAGATGAAGGCAATTCTTGGCATGAGACAGGATGGCAGCACTGAACTCTGAGGAAGAGGGACGGGCACACAGCAAGCTATTCATGCTAACCCACTCCTGCAGGGCATGTCCCGGAAACCCAGGGCACCCTCTGGGATATCGTGCTGTGCAATACATCCGATTAATAAGTGGGCTAGAGTCAGGCAGACTTATCTGCCCCTGGGATGAGCTTATGCCTCCTTTCCGCACATTCCTGCAAGTCTTTGGATCTTACCTGCAACGGCCCCTGATGTCACTGTTGCAATTATTGGAGTTTTTCTCTTCTCGTTGACTTTGGCCAAAAATTTAAAGAGAAGTCCATCTTCTGCCATAGCGTAAATTATTCGAGGCATTGGAAACATGGAGCCAAGGAGACTAAGGACACAGAAGGGGGGAATAATCTACTTATATCACCTCGTGCTGAGCACAGGCACATAAATGAAAGCAAGTTTACGGCTGTACAAACACAGAACAGGTGGCTTTCATTCACTCCACCTTCTCCTTCAAGGGCTCCCTACACACACCCATGTTACTGATAGCTAGCAAATGAGGTGCAGGTCTAAGATTTTGGATACCCAAACTTAGCCATGGGGTATGAAAACAGCCTGATTTTCAGGTAAGAAAAGAGCTGTAACGACCACTGAACCTCTGTGGGTTGCTCACCCAATAAAATAGGTCTAAGTTGATCTGAAACAATAAGCCTCCAGAGTGCCAGAGATGACATATCCTGACTTCAGCCTGCCCTGCATCTCATTCAGATGTCTGTCCTGCGGGCAACCTGCAGCCAGCCAGCCATGGATATGGTAAGCTCCATAGGCTTCGGAAGATGTGCCCTGTACTACCTGACATGAGTCAGCTCTCCACCCAACAGGTCAGGATGTCCTGCAGGCAAACTGTGCTTGTACTGCAGAGCTGCCTCCATAACTTAAGTCACTTAACCCAGGTTTATACTCCAGAGATGCATCTGCTGGGTCTGCTGCTAACATGGGAGTTTCTAAAGTTATACTGGTCATGTGCATCTCTGAAATCCATCACAGGTGAAATCCTGGTCCTTTGGAAGTCAACAGCTCTGAATTTCATTCCTGGTCTCGGCTCCCTTGACCCAAGGGAACATATAGAGGGCAAAGCCCTGACATGCACCATTTTTTAAAGGAGCTGGAGACACTTTGGCCTTGAGAGACGCACAAAAGAGCAGTATCTCACCTTGTAGAAAGCGCACACAGGGAACCAACAGCTACTGCGTAATTGGCTCCATCCCAACCCACATATTTAAAGGCATTGGGTAAAGGACTATTGGTATCCAGCTGGTAGTAAGGCATCATGAGCGTCAGGGCAGCTGAGACACCAAAATAAGCCACGAAGCAGATGAGCAGAGATGCCACGATGCCAATAGGAATGGCCTTCTGAGGGTTTTTTACCTCCTCACCTAGAAGAAAGAAATTGAAATATCAGCTCAATAACAATCAATAACTTTATCCCAATCTAAGGCAGGCCGGCTGGGGCTTTCAAAGGCTTCGTGGGCAGCGAAGCACTGCTTGACCGTGACACTGCAGATGGTCAGCCCCTTCCACTTGGCATACCACAGCCTGTTTGCTCCTGCTTCTGCTGCTCCTGTCACTCCTTCTGACAAACATTTGTGGAGGCCTTGTAAACTCAGGCACAGAAATACTCTGGATTAAAAATAGTCCTTTCCCCAGAAAGGATCATTTTTACCTCCAATTACTCCTGCTATCCCACTGATGGTGCAGCCCCAAAAAGAAGTCAATGATCAGAAATGACAGGACGAGAAATTATTAGACAACCAAGTTGGGATGAATGGGTCAAAAAAAAAACCCAAACTCCTCAGAATTCAGGTACTGATTAAGAAACAGCTTTGAGCATTCCCTGTCTTACAAAGCTGCTCTTCTCTGAAAGCAAGATCTCCTGAGGTTTGGCATTTCAGGGGGATGAACAGGTAAGTAGAGACCATACACCTGTAAGTCAAAGGCAGATGAATTTGTTTCTCTTCCAAGGAGAGACCCTAGGGCTGGCTGAAGGAATTGAGACAGCACTTCTCAAACTCCTTGGAACAAGAGACACTACTGCTTTATCTGTCTTTGTAATGATCTCTTCCTACCCCTGCTCCAGCTTTGAAGTAACTCAGTTCTTACCAAATGTGAAATTAAAGATAATCCTTCCTTTCTCCAGGGAACTGAGATTCTTCTTAGCCAGGAGAAATATGACAATGCTGATGGTTTCAAATTCTGATGATCCTTCTGATGATGGCAGAAGGAGATCTCTGAACCCTGGGAGATAAATTTCCCCCTCATTTTGAGGCACAGCTTTAAGCTGCAGATGACTCCTCAGAGGCTCCCTCTTTCTCTTGCTCTCTAAATACTCCAAGCCAGTGGAGCTTCTTCAGCTAAAGGCGCTGAAGAACCCTACTCCAGAATAAGCTGTCAACTAAAACATCATCTGGAATTAGGGGTTTAAACTTCACCAGTCATACAAGGCATCTGATTCTGGGCCTCCTCTGTTTGCGTAACTGATAAAGCTGGTTGGTTTTTTTTTTTGAGTCTGACATGGTTAGCGTCATCAGTGACCCTCCACAAGATCGGTCCCCGCAGGCAAGGAAGAAAGCTCGTTTTATGGGTTATACAGTCTAGTTGACTGTCACAGCTAAAGTCAGCCACTCAGGGACTTGGATGCACTCAGCACTTTAACTATTAGGAGCAGCTGAGCTAAAAGTGTGTTTTAGGCTGAGGTTCACAGGGATGATGAATGCAGTGCAACATTACTGAAAGCCAGTTCACCAGCAACCAGGTTCATAACCAGAATGAAGACATCTTCCATCTTACCTGTAGTAGCAATACAATCAAATCCCACGAAAGCATAGAAACACGTGGCTGCCCCTGAGAGCACTCCTTTCCATCCATAGGGCATAAATCCTCCAACACCGTACAGCTTTTCTCCCTGTGTTTGACTAACAGACACGGCACTGGGTTAGAAGTCATCCTGCCAAGGTGGGAGTAACAGAACTATTCATACAGCTCATAACAAAATCCAAAGCTGAAGTCTGAAGGAGCACACTCTCCCTTTCACATGCTACCACACAAATATCAGCCAAAATGTTAAGCACGACCCACTGCTGAGCTTTGGATTGGCGTGCAACAACCTGGGGAATGCACAGAGTAAAAATCATTCCCAGTTTGTTCCAATCACCTGTTTTTTGGAGCAGATAAAAATGTCCTGGCTAAGACAGGGAGAAAATAACATGAATATTAAAATTCCTCTCCTAATATTACTGCCTGAGTGTAGATATACCTATTCATTTAAAGGTAAGCTTTTGAAAAAGCACAACATGTAATTCTGAAAGCTGAAGACTAAGAAACAGGTAAAGCATCCACTTTTCACCTAAGATGGACTCCGATTAAAGCATACATAAGTAGACATCAGAGAGCAATGCTGGGTGCCATGACTGTCTAAAATCTGCCCAATCCTTCCTTCTCCACTTCAAAATTCCCTGTGCCAAGCTCATACCCAAACCATGCCTGCGACCCCGAGGGAGGAGATGAGCCTGTATCGTTGATGCACCAAATGCTTTGCTGAGCCTCATCCAAAGTTCATTCGAGCCAAAAGACAGAAATATCCTGATCCCAGTGCACCCTGGATCAGGATCGCAGATTCATGTGCCTGTGTTGAGTCACGTATAACATACCCTTCAGTTCAAGTGACTTATGTCACTTTTTCAGGGAAAGGCCTTTGTAAAGACGAATTAAGGCAATTAAAGTAATTCCCAAATTTGCAAGTCTTATCAGGCTTAAGCATCTGAACTCTCTCATAGAAGCTCAGTTGAGACTTCATGAAAAATGGCCTGTTCTGCAGAAATAGCACGAACCAAATGTGGATTACTCCGGAAAGAACCATGAAGTAAACCCTAGACAGACCTTACAAAAATAGTTAAGTTCTACGGGTCAAAGAGCTTCAGTTAAGACTCTGAAGCTATTGCACTAATTGCTCCTTGCACAGGAATAGCAGTGGTGAAGGAGAGGAGATCCTTCCTAGAGAAGCAATTTGTTTGCAGCAGGCTGAATTTTGCAGAGATGTTCAGTAAGCAGCTTGTACACAAGCCAGACTTGACCCATGCAACGTTTATGAATCTCTCCAGTTTTTCTCAAAACTGTGCTTCCTTGCACATCATCAAAAAGGGTTTAGTTAGCAAGGCGGGTTTAGTTAGCAAGAGTTGACAAACGTTTAAAGATGAGACATTTAAAGTGTCGTACAATCTCAAGTAAAAATGAATAGCCTTGTATCACTGGCAACCCTTGTAAGCTCCTTAATTTTGATCTTGTATAGGAAGGCAGGATTTTGGCCAAGTAGCAAAATCTCATTAAAAAGGGATCTGTGATATGCTTGCTGCAATGCATTAAAATAATCTTCAACTTGCCTTCATTTTATTGAGGCATTTGGGATAAAGTCTCCAAAAGGTACAATGGTGCCTCAAGCATATTGCCCAAGTGTCCAGAGAAACTATACATGGATCTGGGGTCCTGATCCAGAGTCCACTGAGATCAATACATATCTGTCCTTTGACCTGCATGAACTTTGGATGAGGCTCATGTCCCTGCCCATGGCAGGGGGGTTGGAACTAGATGATCTTTAAGGTCCCTTCCAACTCAAGTCGTTCGATGATTCTATGATAGAGACCTATATTTGGTCCTGGTTTCGTACAGGCACCAGAACCAGCCTGGTGTAGTGTTCAGTAGCAGGTTGTCTGAAAAGCCCTCTTCTCTCAAATTTGGATGTTTTGCCAGTTATGAGGCTGGAAATGGTTAGTTCTTCAGCAGGGCCCACACTGACACAGCCTGCTTCTTATCGGTCTCAGCCCATGAGCATAGCCTGCTCTCAGCAAACACCCACTGAAACCAGCTTTGCCTCCAAGGCATCTGGCAAAGGAGGCAGCCATCCCATTCACTGCTTTTCTATATTTCTTCACAACTCCCCCCTTTAAACTTGCCATTGAAAATGCATCAATTTCAGAGCTGAAAAGACCCAACCTACTTGTGTTCGTAAATGCTGTGGCTGGTGTTGTAAATGTCCTGTTCAGTCAGCTGCCAGTTTTTAACAGACCCTTTCACGAAGCCGGAGACCATGACGAAGCCGAGGACGAGGATGTTGATGCAGGTGAACACTTTGTTCACCAGGGCAGATTCCTTCACGCCAAAAATTAAAAGCCCTGGGGAAAAAATGGCAGATGGGCAGTCAGGTATTTTGCCACCAGCAGCAGGCACTGGGGACTCGCAGAGGTAGCTCAGCTTTGTTCATGCCATGCTCTGCCCAACTTACCATATCTCATTCCTTCAAAAAGCCAAGTAGCTCAGGTAGGTTAGGATTAATTCATCTAGAAGGAGGACAAGGACTCCAGCCCAGGCATTACTACTATGGGATGTGACACACCTTCCCACCCAGCACGCCCATTTGGCATGTGCCCCTGCTAAAGTGCTTTGCTAGCACAGCTAAATTGCTTCCAGTGATTTCAATGCACGGCACTATGCTGTGTTACCCATACCTCAACTCCACCTAGAGACCTGAAGAAAGCATCTCAGGTGTTTTTTCATGAAGGAACACTGTCTTAAGAGCTCCTAGCCACACACAGAATTTATGTAACATTCAACTTTGCTTAGAAGCAGGGGAAAATACGAGCACAGACCGAATCCAGGAAGATATCTACTTCCAGCGATGAAGACACAGAAGAACGTGGCATCTTGAGAATCCTGCTCCCCTTTAGAACAGCAGGAGCTTTGCCAATGAGTTCAGCAAGAGCAGGACTTCAGCCTGTGGTCTTAAGAGCACCCATCTGAAGAGGAGCATGTTTACAGGCTTCGGCAACCAGCATCTCACTGAAGCATAGCTCAGCTTCTCAGAACAACAAGCTCTGGTAACTTGCAATTTTCAAGACGGTGCCTGATTTTCAAGAATCCAAATCTTTAACTCAAATCTAAGAAGCTATCTGAGGAGAACAGAAGCACAACAGGGTGTCCTTACTGCTACTTCAAGGTACTTCAAGGAGGGGAGAGAATCCTGTGCACTCATCTTTCCTTCTTTTAAAACAGGAAATAAGCTGAGACAGCCACATCAGGGAAGTGCTTGACAAAACTGCGTATCTGCCCTGGAAAACTTGCAAGGTACCTTCTAGAAATCTGAAGCTCGAGACAGTGCATGCTAATATAAACTTGTAATGCTTCCATTTGAGAGTAAAGCTGCTTTTTGTAGAGAAGAATGCTTTGCATTTTATATTAAAATCCAGCGAATCTTCCTCCATGCAGGGGGATAAAGCCATCAGCAGCAATCTGTCTAATTTTACGCCTCGGTAGTGCTAAAGTGAGGAGTCCTAAATTTTGTAAATTGTAACTGAGGTGAAAGACTAGATTCTAATTTGAAACTAGAACAAGCTCTATTATAGACACACAAGCAGAGAGGAAAATCTCTGCCATTCAGCTGTAGTTCTGAAAGCAGAGAGCTGCTACTGACTTCAGTAGTCTTCCCTGTAGTCCTAGATTCCAATGTAAACCCAGGTGCCAGTGCATCCCTTGCTTATGAAGACTTCCCATGAGCACAGCTCATGCTGTGCAATGGGCATCCTGATTGGAGTGGGAAATGTTGGGATAACCTTGCTGGAGTAACACTGCAGCTTCTGTGTTCAGAAAACCACAGAGGGGTACATGAGAAGTGTAGGGGTTTTTTTATTTGCCTACATTTGGCAATGATCTGCAAGACCCAGTTGAAGCAGAGGCAAAAGTTCATAAGGATTGCAGCTTTAAAAATATTCAAAACTTTTCCAAATTCTAACCAAAGCTGTGGCATATTTTTAGAAAAATTGAGGACCTGTTTATCGCATTTATATCTCTGTAGTCTTGCATTCCCTGTTGCAAACTGAAGCCTATATATGTTTTTCAAAAACCAAAACAGTAGAACACGAAGTTTTTACAGAGTCCCATATTATTTTTGTATTTTCCTGGCTCAAGGCATCAAAAATTGGCAGATTATCAAAGAGGGAACAAGGTTGATAGAGCAATAGAATGAAATTCTTGTGTAATAGGATTTGTGAAGAGAAGGATTAAACTTCCATACCTGATTGAGGATAACAAGTCATCTTTTCTTTTCTTCCTTATATAAAATTTGATTAAAGGTTTTAAAAGTGGCTCAAGAAATATCAAGAATGCTCCCCTCTAATTAAAAACTTTGTAAATAGGCTATGCCCTGTGCTAACTCCGAGCTGAGCTATATAGGTCAATCCAACACTTATAGCGAAGAAAGAGTCTTTAGTACGTTGTCCAAAATAAATCAGGACTTTGCGTCTATTCCAAAAGCGAACAATGGAATTACAGAAGAAGGAGATCCAACACTCACAAATCCTTCTAAGGTTTTACCTGTGAGGATGATGATTATCACCACGGCAAAGATGTCTGGGTATTTTGCTAGCACTCCAGGAGCATCCATCGTCATGTATTTTTTACAAAATTCTTCAATGTGCTGGCCTATGATTTCATCAAACGTCGCGCTCCAGGCTCTGGCCACGCTTGAAGTTCCTGCCAGAGGACAGAAAGGATGAAGATCACCCGTCATGCCTGGCACGTGATCCAAACAGGGGGCACCTTGCACAGCTTTTGGCCTCAAAGCAACCTTGCACTCACTCCCCGGGTGCTGGGAGCAGCCTTTTCTCTGCAGCTCTAGCCCACAGCCTGTATTCATGCCTGGCATCTACTCTGATGGTAACATACACGGGTTGTGGGTCTCAGGCATGATTAAAAAATCCTTATAGTAGTTCGGCTTCTTAATCAATCTAGACTTGGTCTTAAGACACAGCCTAGACTGACTTTTCCTCACACCCCCAGCAGCCTGAACTTCCCCCAAAACTGGTAATTTCTGCTATTAGAGAGACCTGAGTGAGTTCTCATACCAGCAGAAATCCCCGGAAGACCCAGTCTAGTGACTGCAGGCCAGGCAGAGGGACCTTACGGAAGCCAGTCGGTCCCTGGCAGTGTAACACCGGAGCAACCAGACGCTGGACCACAACACTCGCCCAGCTCTAAGCTCTGCACTCCAGCAACATGTGGGTCTGCTCTGACCTCCAGTGCTAAAGCATCTGAGAGGGATAAAGAACCAGATATAATTTACAGGTTACCTGAGCATAAGTCAGCCTACTGCAGGATGCTGGGCATGATCCCAGTGAGTGTGATGACTCTTGCTTGCAGCAAGTGCTTAGACTTCCCGCACTGCTTGCTGGGGTGAGGGCTGAACAAGGGGTCTCAGGATGACCAACTCTGGGACATTGTCCAGGTCAGAAAAGTCACAGTGACAATGTGAAATGTGACAGCAAAGAGCTACAACCAGACAGTGACAGCACTGTATAAAATAAATAGGTTTTGCTAACAGCCAACATCTCCCTCTCCTGCGTTAAACTGACTATTGTTATACTGCTGGTGTCTTATATAGTACACTAAATATAACAGCATGTACTTGCATAATATAATTACTACTGTACATAATTACCCAGTTAAAAAAAAAAAAAAAAAAGAGGTTGGTTTCAATTTGCAGAGCAGCTCCTCAGAGGATGCCTTCAGGGGTCCCCCTGCTACCTAGAACAGTTTGTCCTGACACACTCCCCTGCAGGTGGGTGTTCAGATCCCAACTCTGGCACCTATAGTAATGTCAAACAACGTCTGTGGTCCCCTACAGCCAGCTCCCCTGCAGCCATGGCAGGTAGCACTGGCAGCAAAGCTGGCAACGCTCACCGCTCCAAGCCAGCTTGGCAACACTACAAAAACAAGCTGCAGGACATACCTGCTTGGGGACCCTCCACTGACTAAGCAAAGTGCACAGTGTGAAGACTTTTAGAGAGGTGGGACATCAGTGATGTCAGCCTAATCTTGAAAAACTCCCAAAGTTACTGCATATCACACTGTAGTTTTTCCACTTAACTTTGGCATGATTTGAAGGAAGAGACTATTTCTTTAGTGCCTTTTTGGTTTTTTTCTTTTTTTTCTTTTTGTCCTTGCTCTAGTATTTCACGTTCTAGGACAGGAACAATCATCTCCTTCATGTGCTATATTAGAAGCCAGTTGCTTGGATGCCAGTTCCATGGAACTATCAGCCACTTATCCTGAACCCTCCGTAACCAACAGCCCTGAGGAAGCGAGGGGAATGGGACATTCTTCCAACATCACAGGCACCTGGTTAACATCTTATTGTTGTTAGAGAGCACTGTGCAAAGACATTCAGCTTGTACCCAGGAGGATTTCCTAGTTCTGGGTCAGCATAACCTTGCCAGATGGAGCTGGGTCCTGCCTGCAGCACTCAGCTCCCAGGAGAGCCACCAAACTCAGGTGCAGGGCTCACTGCAGGATCAAGCACAGGCTTGGAGGTCTCCACATGGCCCAAGAAACTCCAGCAGCCAGTGGTTTAACTGGTCAGGGATGCTGTTACTCATCATGTTACCAGCTCCCATGAGCTTCCAGTTTCTTAAATGCTTCTCACAATCTGGCACGGTTTCCCAAACTCACATCATCCGAGAAGAAAGTTCACACCACATCCCAGTCCTGAACACCTTCTTCCTACTGTCCAGACCATGATCAATCAGTTGCAGGCCCATTTTTGTTCATCACCCACCTCGAAGCCCCCCATACCAGTCTTCCCCCAAGCCAAGCCGCTTTACCCAATTACAAACTACTGGCCACCCATCCTGGGACCCTCAGATTTCTTTTTTCCACCCTCAAAATACTTTCTGAACGGATGTCTGAGAACCTCAGTGTGAAAACACCAAGCAGGCCAAGCCCCTTACAGATGCAAGCTGCCACCATCCCGCCTGTTTTTGGTAGCACTGCCTGGCATTATTTTGCAGCACAATGGAGAGAAAAATTGGTTTTCTGTCCCTCTCAACCCCCAGCTCCGAGCTGCAGTGTGTGCCTGACAACATATCTTTTTCCTCCACACCCCTGAAGCTGCTGGGAGTTGTCCTTGCTCACAAGAGGAGCAATTAGGACAGCAAGAAAGGCTGGGTGAGATAAAGAAGAGATGTGCTATAGCTCACATCCTCCCCCAGTTATTATTCCGGCTTAGCCACCCTTCCTCCCAAATTATGAGGAAGCCTGTTGCAAATGTGCATTTTTTTCACAAGATTGGATAAAAGTAACAAAGGTGTGTTTGAATACATTGGTGGATAGTATCTACTGAATTTTCTGCCTTGCAATTTATTACAACACATTGACAGCCAACTCTGAAACACAAACTGAGGCAGTGGTTCAAAAGCCATTATGAGATGACCAAAAACATTCATCTCAGAAACATCAGCCTAGAACCTGGGAGTGTAACCTTCAGGATGCAAATCTTTTCATCAGGCATTTGCAGAGTGAGGTTTTGGGACAGCATCCACAACTCTATGAGTCATTTCACTGGTCTAGTATGATGGTGGGAAGGGCCACTGTAACTAACTAGATGAGGAGCATCGAGGAGACAATTCATCATTACTTTTCTGGAACAGAAGATATATCACCAAGCAGTCTGTTCAATTTTAATCCGTGTAGCCTAAGCAGAGCCCATTTTAGAAGTCTGGAGGAAATTATATGCTTACTTTTTTCAAAAAAACCCTATTTTTATCCTCTCCTTGCAGTGAACCTGATTCATAAAAGAACTGCAGGACTCAGATTTCCTAAGGAGATGAGTTTAATTGAGTCTGGCTTTTCAGCCTCTCATTTCTTATGACAAAAAAAAAAAAAAAATTAAAAAAGAGGAGGAGGGAAGTTTCCAGGTAGCACACAGAGCAGAGACAGCATGGTCTCAGACAAGCAGCTGCTACGTCACTACATCATTCTTGATATAATCTTATCTTCCCCAGCACCATGGGAACTATCTCCAAGGTAACACACATCCCATAAAATGTGTTTCTTAAAAAATAAACTCTCCCTTTAATAATTTAGCAAAACATCAGTTTTCATTTTAACTAGTAAGTCTTCACTCTCAATTGTCAAGATGGTTTGCAGCTTTAATTATGAGCATGATGACAAGCAGTCTGAGCAGAATGTGCTTGAAAAGACACAAATCCTTAATTAGAAAAGTGTGGCTTAGCTTTAAGGTATCAGTTGAACTGTCCCATCACATGCTCTGATCTTGATCCAAGGCCTCTCCTAGAGGGAATCAAGAGCTTAGGAAGGATTTAGTTTGGACTTCACAGTGACTGTGAACCTGCAGATCATCCTAAACTTAATCCTGTAGCCATTCACGAGACAAAACTCTGATCTCCGGATACTTGAAACAAGTCTCAAAGGGACCAGGAATTAATCCTTGATCAGGCAGGAATATAGGTGGTGTCGTGTAAAAGCATCCTTCCGTCAGCAGCTTCTTGCTCGGCAGAGGGTACACGCCTTTGCTCGCTGACCAGTGTGCAGCAGCCACAGAATGGATGCCAAAGGGATGACATGGAGATGCAGCGGAAGTCGCAGCAGCAATAATCCAACTTCAGGACAAACCCCAGCCCCCCAGCACACCAGCCACCACCAACACACCCTGCAGGCAACTCCTGAAATCCTTAGTGAGTGCAAGAGCACAGCCTCTACTTTCTAACAGTAACGTAGGCGCCCACACCAGGCTGAACTTACAAACTAAGCTGCTATCCTGGACTGAAGCGAGGGTCTTGCAGCTTGCCCACCATACTTACCGATAACATAGGAGAGGATTAAATTCCACCCCGTGATGAAGGCCCACAGCTCGCCCACAGTCACGTAGCTGTAGAGATAAGCTGATCCCGTCTTAGGAACTCGAGCCCCGAATTCTCCGTAGCAAAGTCCGGCCAGCACTGAAGCCAAAGCAGCAATCAAGAAGGAGATAACGATGGCAGGTCCTGCGTTCACCCGTGCCACAGCTCCAGCCAGTACATAGACACCTGCACCCAAAGTGCTGCCTACACCCAGGGCCACTAAATCAAACGTGTTGAGGCACCGCGACAGCCGACTGTCTTCTCGAGTGCAGTCCACATTTTTACGGCGAAGGAGTTGGTTTCCAAAATTGACAATTTTCTGACACTCCATCTTCCTGTTTGGGCCTGCAAGAAAGATACTGCCATCATTACCTGGACTGAGATAGATACCCCCAAAACAGCATCACTGCACAGGTACGCTGCTACAGCTCTGTTACATTCCAACAAACAAAATCTTCCCACTTCCCACGTTTTCATATGGCAAAATGTCTCCTTTGGCATTTTACCTAGGCTTGAAAGCACACAAAACCAAAGCATTTTCTGCTTCTCATTCCCATTCACGCTGCAAATCCCGCACAATTCCAAGAGAAACACAGCACTCCACCCCAGCTCCCACCCCGCTCCACAACCACCCAGTCCATAGGCAAGTGGGCAAGAGAAACTGCAAAGCCTGTCTTTCAGATTTCAGAGCAGTCTTCCTGGGCCAGGAATTAAAAAAAAAGCACAGACACATAGAGACATACCATAAATATGTGTGTATATATATATATACACATACATATATATGTAGACATACACACACATATATATCTCTCTATTAAGTCTCGGGGTGAACTAAGAAGTGAGCGTTATATTCCAGAAATAAGGTACCGCACAAGCTCCTATCCCTAGAGCAGGAGAAGACCACATGCTGCAGTCAAGGACACCGTTTGCAGTCTAAAAGATCTGTTGGGACACTTCCTCTCTCTAAGCTCCAGCTCCAGCCACCGGCGATAGCACAGGCTGCTGCTGCCTACAACCGTGCAGGCTGAAACAGATAAAATTTAGGAAAAAGAAGAGGCAGAATCAAGTTTTATTTAACATGGTTACAGAGGCAAAGGACCAAGCTGTTTTGCATTTGCCACAACTGAAGTAAGAGCACAATGCGGCTCTCTGAACCTCCCAGTCCCACCCACAGAACCGCTGCAGGTCAGGGGTGTTTAATCATAGAAATACAGATTCATAGAATATTAGGGGTTGGAAGGGACCTCTGGCGATCGAGTCCAACTCCCCTGCCAGAGCAGGATCACCTAGGGCAGGCTACACAGGAACATATCCAGGTGGGTTTTGAAAGTTTCCAGAGTAGGAGACTCCACAACCTCTCTGGGCAGCCAGTTCCAGTGCTCTGTCACCCTTACAGTAAAGAAGTTTCTCCTCGTATTGAGGTGGAACCTCCTATGTTCTAGCTTATACCCGCTATTCCTTGTCTATTTACTGGGCACCACAGAAAAGAGACTGGCCCTTTCCACTTGACACCCACCCCTCAGATATTTATAGAGATTAATAAGATCCCCTCTCAACCTTCTCAAGACCAAACAGCCTCAGTTCTTTCAGCCTTTCCTCATAGGAGAGATGTTCAAGTCCCTTAATCATCCTCATAGCTCTCCACTGGAATGAAGCCGTGGGGCAGACCTTCCAGCCATGGTTCCATTTCAGAAACTGCACTATTCCTACCTATGGAGCTGCTGGCACCGCCAAGCAGAGGCTTCAGTGTGAGCAGTTCAGGCGCAGCTTCCCAACTTAGGACTTCTTGATGGGATTAGCAGCAGGGTAAAGCAAGCCCCTCTCTGTAGAGGGATCCCTTAGGACATTCTTCGGGAGCTTCTCTTCCCATGAGAGAAATGTAGCTTGCAGTGCTACAACACAGGAAGATTTTGCAATGCAACTCATCAAGCCTACAAATCCGACCATCTGCATAAGTGTCCACCTAACACAGACAGTAAGAGCACCCATTGAAAACCTACAATCAATCAAACCAGTGTGGCCAGCTGTAGGGTCAGGTCCTTGAGGACATCCATGGAACCAATTGTCATGGTATAGAGTCAAGCCCAGGCGATCACTTGCTCACTGCCCCCCCACCCCCAAACGGGAAGGAGAAGAAGCAGAAAAGTGCAAAAACCACAGGGGTTGAGATAAGGAGGTTTTAATACAAAAATGCAACAGGAGAAAAAAAACAACAGCAACAATAACAGTAATGAGCCAACACACACAAGAAGCATGGAGCTAACGAAACAAGAAATGGAGCCACATCAACAGGTCAGACTGGCCGGCACTGTTCCCGTGCTGTGCCTGTACAGGGCATGACGTCAGTAGAGCATCCAACAACACATTGCCTGGTTCAGTGACCCCCCCCTCCCAACTTCTGGTGACAATTAATCCTTAAGTCTGTCCCTTCAAAATTGTCCTTGCTTTTAGAGAGCAGCTGGAGAGCTCCTCCTCACAGCTTTAAAATGTTTCTTCATTAATTATGCAAAAGGAGTAAGGTTCTTTTATTTAGACACAACGTTGGACTGAGGCGTTTCCTTTCCAATGGATAGTGCCTTGTATACCAACAATGGAACAGCAGTACACATTGCACACTACCTTCAATAGTACGCTGAGAATAAAGTGCAGGCAAAAATTACTATTAAACCCAATCTACAACGTGGTCAAGTGAGATTAGTACTTCACCAGCTCCAGCTAAAACCCAGCGTAAAAGGCGGGAAAATAGACGCTAAGAAAGCTAATTAACTGAGTCAGCTATTAAAACAAACACTTTAATTTTGTCACTGCAGCATCAACTACAAAATCAAAAATCCTCTTCACTTTTCCAAGACACCAGTCATAAGCCCTGGCTTAAATCCCTTTCTCTTGGCCTTATGCTAACTCCCCTACTAAGAGAAAGTAATTACAACTGCAGGAACAAGGCTGAGGATTTACCAGTCCCACGGTGTCAGGAATTGTCTCCTTCACCAACAGGTCTCAACCACACTCCCGGGAGACAAAGATTTAAACTAATGGAAAAAAGCAGATTTCAGGCTAATTTTAGAAAAATCTCATTCGATGAACCATGGGAATTCCCAGCGCACACAAAGAGGAAAAATTGTCTTCTCCCTTCAAAAGGAAGACAAACCTCTTTATCTAAATTCACTCACGCAGTCTCCTTCCCACTTGAAACTTACCCAAATCTGTGTCAGTCAGGGTTGCTTTCAGTTGGACACCTGCCTGCTTCCCCAATGCAGGGACAGTAAGGTGACAAGAAGAGCGCTGCACTGGAGCATCCCCTAAAAATTTCACTACTTTCTAGGACAATGCAAGTCCTAGACTTTGCTTAAATCCCACCAGAGTATCGCAGAGATCCCACTGATGCCTGCATCCTATGAAGACCTCAGTGATAGGGCCAACTCATCTACCCTGCCCAACAGTGGGAGTGTACATTCAGTCTAGAGCTCCAGGAAATGGAGAGGATCCCAGTGCTGTGCATCAAGGAAAAATGCTATAGAATATCCAAAAAAAAAGAAAAAATCCAACAAAACAAAGAAATCCCTGCCATAAACTGCAGCCAGATATGAGCAAGATAGCCACAGATGTGTTAATGGATTTACTTTCCAAAGCTTGTGTGGAAGTCAAGACCAGTTTGACTCAGAACCAAACGCTGGATTTTAGGACAAACACTGGTTTATTCTGAAGTACAGAAACATCAAGAAATGCCAAAAGACTCATGAAAACCAGTTTACCTACTAAGGCAATATTTAGACATTTAATGGCTGACCAGAGGAGTTAGAAGCAACACAGAAGAATACAGGAAAGTCCCTACTGAGGCTATTTTAATAAAGACAGAAAATGGAAAAGATGTAGAGAAAGAGCTTCAGCTCAGTGAGAATCTGAGCAATAAGCCAGGGAGGTCTGCAGAGATGCAGTACAGCTGGGCAGCGCTCACCTGCCCTTTGAACAGAGTCCCTGGACAGGCCCTGGATGGGTCCCCGAGGCTGAGCTGGACCAGCCATAGGGGAAGACTGGATATCTTACTGAGACATTTCACCCTGGATGAGGCTACAGGTCCAGGCCTCCACAAATCTCAGTGACTTTGACATTATTTGGTATTCTCCTCAGGGTCAGCACCTCCAGGTTGACATCAACCTTGCTGAGTCTATTGGGTTTCATCCTACACAGTGCTCAAAGTTTCCTACATGCAAAATCAAGGTGAGGAAAGAGGGTATTTTGCAGGGTTGGACCACGTAATGTGCAGGATGAAAAAGATCCATGATATGCACTCACTCATCAACACGTGGGTTTCTGTGATGGGCTAACCCTAAGATGGCACTAATGATATGATTCCTCCATCCCTGGGAAGGTGATGGAACGACTTATACTTGGTGCCATCTTAAGGCATATCAAGGATAAGAGGGTCATTAGGGGCAGTCAACATGGCTTCACCAAGGGGAAGTCGTGCTTGACCAACCTCCTAGACTTTTATGAAGAAGTGACCAGGTGGTTAGATGATGGTAGAGCAGTGGATGTGGTCTACCTTGACTTCAGTAAAGCATTCGACACGGTCTCTCACAGCATCCTGGCTGCCAAATTGAGGAAGTGTGGACTGGATGATCAGGTAGTGAGGTGGACTGTTAACTGGCTGGTGGGAAGAAGCCAGAGAGTGGTGGTCAATGGGGCAGAGTCTAGTTGGAGACCTGTGTCCAGTGGAGTCCCTCAAGGGTCAGTACTAGGTCCAGTATTATTCAATATATTCATAAATGACCTGGATGAGGGAATAGAGAGCTCTGTCAGCAA